>OY744482.1:340304588-340735079 GCA_963556165.1 Tipula helvola | reverse complement strand
TATTGATAGAGGTATCGATCTCCTTCTTCAAAATCGGAGCAAATTTGCAGATTTTCGATTTTTGAGGCTCTGAATTTGTGGGCTATAGTTCAGTTGATTTTCAAAAAAATTGAATTTTCCACGGAATGTGTAGAAATATTCGACCGATCCAAATGGCCGTTTGTGTGACAATTACAGGTCTCAACGCCTATTGATAGAGGTATCAATCATCGAAATCGGAGCAAATTTGCAGATTTTCGATTTTTGAGGCTCTGAATTTGTGGGCTATAGTTCAGTTGATTTTCAAAAAAATTGAATTTTCCACGGAACGTGTAGAAATATTCGAACCGATCCAAATGGCCGTTTGTATGACAATTACAGGTCTCAACGCCTATTGATAGAGGTATCGATCTTCGAAATCGGAGCAAATTTGCAGTTTTTCGATTTTTGAGGCTCTGAATTTGTGGGCTATAGTTCAGTTGATTTTCAAAAAAATTGAATTTTACACGGAATGTGTAGAAATATTCGACCGATCCAAATGGCCGTTTGTATGACAATTACAGGTCTCAACGCCTATTGGTAGAGGTATCGATCTTCGAAATCGGGGGACATTTGCAGATTTTCGAATTTTGTGGCTCTGAATTTGTGGGCTATAGTTCAGTTGATTTTCAAAAAAAACTGAATTTTCCACGGAATGTGTAGAAATATTCAATCGATCCAAATGGCTGTTTGTATGACAAATACAGGTCTCAATGCCTATTGATAGAGGTATCAATCATCGAAATCGGAGCAAATTTGCAGATTTTCGATTTTTGTGGCTTCGAATTTGTGGGCTATAGTTCAGTTGATTTTCAAAAAAATTGAATTTTCCACGGAATGTGTAGAAATATTCGACCGATCCAAATGGCCGTTTATGTGACAATTACAGGTCTCAACGCCTATTGATAGAGGTATCGACCTTCGAAATCGGAGCACATTTGCAGATTTTCGATTTTTGTGACTCTGAATTTGTGGGCTATAGTTCAGTTGATTTAAAAAAAAATTTAATTTTCCACGGAATGTGTAGAAATATTCGACCGATCCAAATGGCCGTTTGTATGACAATTACAGGTCTCAATGCCTATTGATAGAGGTATCAATCATCGAAATCGGAGCAAATTTGCAGATTTTCGATTTTTGTGGCTCTGAATTTGTGGGCTATAGTTCAGTTGATTTTCAAAAAAATTGAATTTTCCACGGAACGTGTAGAAATATTCGACCGATCCAAATGGCCGTTTGTATGACAATTACAGGTCTCAATGCCTATTGATAGAGGTATCAATCATCGAAATCGGAGCAAATTTGCAGATTTTCGATTTTTGAGGCTCTGAATTTGTGGGCTATAGTTCAGTTGATTTTCAAAAAAATTGAATTTTACACGGAATGTGTAGAAATATTCGACCGATCCAAATGGCCGTTTGTATGACAATTACAGGTCTCAACGCCTATTGGTAGAGGTATCAATCATCGAAATCGGAGCAAATTTGCAGATTTTCGATTTTTGTGGCTCTGAATTTGTGGGCTATAGTTCAGTTGATTTTCAAAAAAATTGAATTTTCCACGGAATGTGTAGAAATATTCGACCGATCCAAATGGCCGTTTGTGTGACAATTACAGGTCTCAACGCCTATTGATAGAGGTATCAATCATCGAAATCGGAGCAAATTTGCAGATTTTCGATTTTTGAGGCTCTGAATTTGTGGGCTATAGTTCAGTTGATTTTCAAAAAAATTGAATTTTCCACGGAACGTGTAGAAATATTCGACCGATCCAAATGGCCGTTTATGTGACAATTACCGGTCTCAACGCCTATTGGTAGAGGTATCGATCTTCGAAATCGGAGCAAATTTGCAGTTTTTCGATTTCTGTGGCTCTGAATTTGTGGGCTATAGTTCAGTTGATTTTCAAAAAAAATGAATTTTCCACGGAATGTGTAGAAATATTCAATCGATCCAAATGGCTGTTTGTATGACAATTACAGGTCTCAACGCCTATTAATAGAGGTATCGATCTTCAAAATCGGAGCAAATTTGCAGATTTTCGATTTTTGAGGCTCTGAATTTGTGGGCTATAGTTCAGTTGATTTTCAAAAACATTGAATTTTCCACGGAACGTGTAGAAATATTCGACCGATCCAAATGGCTGTTTGTGTGACAATTACAGGTCTCAACGCCTATTGATAGAGGTATCGACCTTCGAAATCGGAGCACATTTGCAGATTTTCGATTTTTGTGACTCTGAATTTGTGGGCTATAGTTCAGTTGATTTAAAAAAAAATTTAATTTTCCACGGAATGTGTAGAAATATTCGACCGATCCAAATGGCCGTTTGTATGACAATTACAGGTCTCAATGCCTATTGATAGAGGTATCAATCATCGAAATCGGAGCAAATTTGCAGATTTTCGATTTTTGTGGCTCTGAATTTGTGGGCTATAGTTCAGTTGATTTTCAAAAAAATTGAATTTTCCACGGAACGTGTAGAAATATTCGACCGATCCAAATGGCCGTTTGTATGACAATTACAGGTCTCAATGCCTATTGATAGAGGTATCAATCATCGAAATCGGAGCAAATTTGCAGATTTTCGATTTTTGAGGCTCTGAATTTGTGGGCTATAGTTCAGTTGATTTTCAAAAAAATTGAATTTTCCACGGAATGTGTAGAAATATTCAATCGATCCAAATGGCTGTTTGTATGACAATTACAGGTCTCAACGCCTATTAATAGAGGTATCGATCTTCAAAATCGGAGCAAATTTGCAGATTTTCGATTTTTGAGGCTCTGAATTTGTGGGCTATAGTTCAGTTGATTTTCAAAAACATTGAATTTTCCACGGAACGTGTAGAAATATTCGACCGATCCAAATGGCTGTTTGTGTGACAATTACAGGTCTCAACGCCTATTGATAGAGGTATCGACCTTCGAAATCGGAGCACATTTGCAGATTTTCGATTTTTGTGACTCTGAATTTGTGGGCTATAGTTCAGTTGATTTAAAAAAAAATTTAATTTTCCACGGAATGTGTAGAAATATTCGACCGATCCAAATGGCCGTTTGTATGACAATTACAGGTCTCAATGCCTATTGATAGAGGTATCAATCATCGAAATCGGAGCAAATTTGCAGATTTTCGATTTTTGTGGCTCTGAATTTGTGGGCTATAGTTCAGTTGATTTTCAAAAAAATTGAATTTTCCACGGAACGTGTAGAAATATTCGACCGATCCAAATGGCCGTTTGTATGACAATTACAGGTCTCAATGCCTATTGATAGAGGTATCAATCATCGAAATCGGAGCAAATTTGCAGATTTTCGATTTTTGAGGCTCTGAATTTGTGGGCTATAGTTCAGTTGATTTTCAAAAAAATTGAATTTTCCACGGAATGTGTAGAAATATTCAATCGATCCAAATGGCTGTTTGTATGACAATTACAGGTCTCAACGCCTATTAATAGAGGTATCGATCTTCAAAATCGGAGCAAATTTGCAGATTTTCGATTTTTGAGGCTCTGAATTTGTGGGCTATAGTTCAGTTGATTTTCAAAAACATTGAATTTTCCACGGAACGTGTAGAAATATTCGACCGATCCAAATGGCTGTTTGTGTGACAATTACAGGTCTCAACGCCTATTGATAGAGGTATCGACCTTCGAAATCGGAGCACATTTGCAGATTTTCGATTTTTGTGACTCTGAATTTGTGGGCTATAGTTCAGTTGATTTAAAAAAAAATTTAATTTTCCACGGAACGTGTAGAAATATTCGACCGATCCAAATGGCCGTTTGTATGACAATTACAGGTCTCAATGCCTATTGATAGAGGTATCAATCATCGAAATCGGAGCAAATTTGCAGATTTTCGATTTTTGTGGCTCTGAATTTGTGGGCTATAGTTCAGTTGATTTTCAAAAAAATTGAATTTTCCACGGAACGTGTAGAAATATTCGACCGATCCAAATGGCCGTTTGTATGACAATTACAGGTCTCAATGCCTATTGATAGAGGTATCAATCATCGAAATCGGAGCAAATTTGCAGATTTTCGATTTTTGAGGCTCTGAATTTGTGGGCTATAGTTCAGTTGATTTTCAAAAAAATTGAATTTTCCACGGAATGTGTAGAAATATTCGACCGATCCAAATGGCCGTTTGTATGACAATTACAGGTCTCAACGCCTATTGGTAGAGGTATCAATCATCGAAATCGGAGCAAATTTGCAGATTTTCGATTTTTGTGGCTCTGAATTTGTGGGCTATAGTTCAGTTGATTTTCAAAAAAATTGAATTTTCCACGGAACGTGTAGAAATATTCGACCGATCCAAATGGCCGTTTGTATGACAATTACAGGTCTCAATGCCTATTGATAGAGGTATCAATCATCGAAATCGGAGCAAATTTGCAGATTTTCGATTTTTGAGGCTCTGAATTTGAGGGCTATAGTTCAGTTGATTTTCAAAAAAATTGAATTTTCCACGGAACGTGTAGAAATATTCGACCGATCCAAATAGCCGTTTGTATGACAATTACAGGTCTCAATGCCTATTGATAGAGGTATCAATCATCGAAATCGGAGCAAATTTGCAGATTTTCGATTTTTGAGGCTCTGAATTTGTGGGCTATAGTTCAGTTGATTTTCAAAAACATTGAATTTTCCACGGAACGCGTAGAAATATTCGACCGATCCAAATGGCCGTTTGTATGACAATTACAGGTCTCAATGCCTATTGATAGAGGTATCAATCATCGAAATCGGAGCAAATTTGCAGATTTTCGATTTTTGAGGCTCTGAATTTGTGGGCTATAGTTCAGTTGATTTTTAAAAAAATTGAATTTTACACGGAATGTGTAGAAATATTCGACCGATCCAAATGGCCGTTTGTATGACAATTACAGGTCTCAACGCCTATTGATACATAGAGGTATCAATCATCGAAATCGGAGCAAATTTGCAGATTTTCGATTTTTGAGGCTCTGAATTTGAGGGCTATAGTTCAGTTGATTTTCAAAAAAATTGAATTTTCCACGGAACGTGTAGAAATATTCGACCGATCCAAATGGCCGTTTGTATGACAATTACAGGTCTCAATGCCTATTGATAGAGGTATCAATCATCGAAATCGGAGCAAATTTGCAGATTTTCGATTTTTGAGGCTCTGAATTTGTGGGGTATAGTTCAGTTGATTTTCAAAAACATTGAATTTTCCACGGAACGCGTAGAAATATTCGACCGATCCAAATGGCCGTTTGTATGACAATTACAGGTCTCAATGCCTATTGATAGAGGTATCAATCATCGAAATCGGAGCAAATTTGCAGATTTTCGATTTTTGAGGCTCTGAATTTGTGGGCTATAGTTCAGTTGATTTTTAAAAAAATTGAATTTTACACGGAATGTGTAGAAATATTCGACCGATCCAAATGGCCGTTTGTATGACAATTACAGGTCTCAACGCCTATTGATAGAGGCAGGGCCAATCAGAGGGTGGGCCAGCCGGGCCATACGGCACGGGCCCCCGATTTTTAGGGGCCCCCGAATTTTTTGTTACTATAGATTTCTCATTTGCGCTTGATCTTCGATAGTATTTTGTCTTTATAACCAGAACAAGATGTGTGACAATTTAAAATTTGACATTGAAGAGCTTTTTATTTGCTTCGATTCATTCTCTGGAAAAACCGGAGAAGAAATTGCTGCCAGAATTCTTGAAATTTTGTTGGATATGGAACTAAATTATAATTTATGTATTGCCCGAGCATATGATAATGGTGCAAATATGGCTGGCAAGCTAAACGGTGTGCAAGCCATTCTTACGAAGCGTAATCCTAATTGTATTTTTTCCAGCTGTGGGAACCACACATTAAATCTTGTTGGAGTTGATTCAGCTGAATCGTGTACAGAAGCTGTACAATTTTTTGGAGTTATACAACAAATGTATAATATTTTTAGCAGTAGTCCGCGGGGATGGGAGGTTTCAAAGAAACATATCCGTATGTCTCTTCATTCGATTTCCAAAACTAGATGGTCTGCTAGAATAGATGCAGTAAAACCAATAGCCAAAAATCTATTATCTATTCGAGATGCTTTAAATGAAATGCATTCCTTTAATTTACCACCACACGCAATCGTTGAATTACACTCAATTGAGAAATATTTAAATAAATTTGAATGTGTTTTGCTTTCTATCATATGGCTCGAAATTTTGACAGATTTGCATCAGAAAAATTTGGTAATTGAAGCTCGAAATGCTACACTTGATATTCAGCAAAATAATATTGAAAGTCTACTAATGAGATTTCGCAATTTAGGCGGAATGTGGAATGAAATATTTGCGAAAGCAAAAGCTAAAGCACGTGAATATGGAGTTACATGTGATTTTGCCATTAATAGAACGATACGGACACAGTCGGATGCTGAAAAATACTACAGGATAAATGTGTTTAACGTAATAGTTAATTCCGTAATAGCTGGCTTACAAAGACAATTTCAATCTTTACAAAATATCTGCAATCTTTTCGGTTTTCTTTGGTCATTTTCAAATTTGACTGATGAAAAAATTGAAGCTGCAGTAAACCGTTTGCATTCAAAATACACGAGTGAGTTATCAAACGAGATACTAGATGAGGTAAAATTCCTTAAAAAAATGTATGAAGCTAATTTCTATGCAGATCCGACACCAACAAATTTATTAGAAAATATTCTCAGTAAAACTTAGCTGGTTTATTTCCGAATCTTATCATTGTCTTAAGAATATATATATTAAGTATCCTTGCATCTGTGTCTTCAGCCGAGAGGAGCTTCAGTGTTCTTAAAAGAATAAAAAAAATTCATCGCTCAACAATGGCAGAACAACGGTTAAATGAATTGGCAATGTTAAACATTAACCACGACATGGCAAGAAAAATTAATTTTGAGCAAATCATTAGAGAATTTTCTAATAATAAAGCGAGAAAAGCTTCAATCTAATAATTTCTAATAAATTCTAATAAATACTAAAATGAATTCATGTGATATAAACTTAAGATTGTTTTATTTTATTTTTATGGGGCCCCATTTTAATAATTTGGCCCAGGCCCCCTGCTAGCTCTGAAAGGCCCTGGATAGAGGTATCAATCATCGAAATCGGAGCAAATTTGCAGATTTTCGATTTTTGTGGCTCTGAATTTGTGGGCTATAGTTCAGTTGATTTTCAAAAAAATTGAATTTTCCACGGAACGTGTAGAAATATTCGACCGATCCAAATGGCTGTTTATGTGACTATTACAGGTCTCAACGCCTATTGATAGAGGTATCAACCTTCGAAATCGGAGCACATTTGCAGATTTTCGATTTTTGTGGCTCTGAATTTGTGGGCTATAGTTCAGTTGATTTAAAAAAAAAATTAATTTTTCACGGAATGTGTAGAAATATTCGACCGATCCAAATGGCTATTTGTGTGACAATTACAGGTCAAAACGCCTATTGATAGAGGTACCAATCATCGAAATCGGAGCAAATTTCCAGATTTTCGATTTTTGTGGCTCTGAATTTGTGGGCTATAGTTCAGTTGATTTTCAAAAAAATTGAATTTTCCACGGAACGTGTAGAAATATTCGACCGATCCAAATGGCCGTTTGTATGACAATTACAGGTCTCAATGCCTATTGATAGAGGTATCAATCATCGAAATCGGAGCAAATTTGCAGATTTTCGATTTTTGAGGCTCTGAATTTGTGGGCTATAGTTCAGTTGATTTTCAAAAAAATTGAATTTTCCACGGAATGTGTAGAAATATTCGACCGATCCAAATGGCCGTTTGTATGACAATTACAGGTCTCAACGCCTATTGATAGAGGTATCAATCATCGAAATCGGAGCAAATTTGCAGATTTTCGATTTTTGTGGCTCTGAATTTGTGGGCTATAGTTCAGTTGATTTTCAAAAAAAATGAATTTTCCACGGAACGTGTAGAAATATTCGACCGATCCAAATGGCCGTTTATGTGACAATTACAGGTCTCAACGCCTATTGATAGAGTTATCGATCTTCGAAATCGGAGCAAATTTGCAGTTTTTCGATTTCTGTGGCTCTGAATTTGTGGGCTATAGTTTAGTTGATTTTCAAAAACATTGAATTTTCCACGGAACGTGTAGAAATATTCGACCGATCCAAATGGCTGTTTGTGTGACAATTACAGGTCTCAACGCCTATTGATAGAGGTATCAATCATCGAAATCGGAGCAAATTTGCAGATTTTCGATTTTTGAGGCTCTGAATTTGTGGGCTATAGTTCAGTTGATTTTCAA
This sequence comes from Tipula helvola, assembly GCA_963556165.1. Classification (NCBI taxonomy): domain Eukaryota; kingdom Metazoa; phylum Arthropoda; class Insecta; order Diptera; family Tipulidae; genus Tipula; species Tipula helvola. The sequence continues at coordinate 340,726,781 of OY744482.1, read as the reverse complement.
AAAAATTGAATTTTCCACGGAACGTGTAGAAATATTCGACCGATCCAAATGGCCGTTTATGTGACAATTACCGGTCTCAACGCCTATTGGTAGAGGTATCGATCTTCGAAATCGGAGCAAATTTGCAGTTTTTCGATTTCTGTGGCTCTGAATTTGTGGGCTATAGTTCAGTTGATTTTCAAAAAAAATGAATTTTCCAAGGAATGTGTAGAAATATTCAATCGATCCAAATGGCTGTTTGTATGACAATTACAGGTCTCAACGCCTATTGATAGAGGTATCGATCTTCAAAATCGGAGCAAATTTGCAGATTTTCGATTTTTGAGGCTCTGAATTTGTGGGCTATAGTTCAGTTGATTTTCAAAAACATTGAATTTTCCACGGAACGTGTAGAAATATTCGACCGATCCAAATGGCTGTTTGTGTGACAATTACAGGTCTCAACGCCTATTGATAGAGGTATCGACCTTCGAAATCGGAGCACATTTGCAGATTTTCGATTTTTGTGACTCTGAATTTGTGGGCTATAGTTCAGTTGATTTAAAAAAAAATTTAATTTTCCACGGAATGTGTAGAAATATTCGACCGATCCAAATGGCTATTTGTGTGACAATTACAGGTCAAAACGCCTATTGATAGAGGTATCAATCATCGAAATCGGAGCAAATTTGCAGATTTTCGATTTTTGTGGCTTCGAATTTGTGGGCTATAGTTCAGTTGATTTTCAAAAACATTGAATTTTCCACGGAACGTGTAGAAATATTCGACCGATCCAAATGGCTGTTTGTGTGACAATTACAGGTCTCAACGCCTATTGATAGAGGTATCGACCTTCGAAATCGGAGCACATTTGCAGATTTTCGATTTTTGTGGCTCTGAATTTGTGGGCTATAGTTCAGTTGATTTAAAAAAAAATTTAATTTTCCACGGAATGTGTAGAAATATTCGACCGATCCAAATGGCTATTTGTGTGACAATTACAGGTCAAAACGCCTATTGATAGAGGTATCAATCATCGAAATCGGAGCAAATTTGCAGATTTTCGATTTTTGTGGCTTCGAATTTGTGGGCTATAGTTCAGTTGATTTTCAAAAAATTGAATTTTCCACGGAATGTGTAGAAATATTCGACCGATCCAAATGGCCGTTTATGTGACAATTACAGGTCTCAACGCCTATTGATAGAGGTATCGATCTTCGAAATCGGAGCAAATTTGCAGTTTTTCGATTTCTGTGGCTCTGAATTTGTGGGCTATAGTTCAGTTGATTTTCAAAAAAAATGAATTTTCCACGGAATGTGTAGAAATATTCAATCGATCCAAATGGCTGTTTGTATGACAACTACAGGTCTCAACGCCTATTGATAGAGGTATCGATCTTCTAAATCGGAGCAAATTTGCAGATTTTCGATTTTTGAGGCTCTGAATTTGTGGGCTATAGTTCAGTTGATTTTCAAAAAAATTGAATTTTCCACGGAACGTGTAGAAATAATCGACCGATCCAAATGGCCGTTTGTGTGACAATTACCGGTCTCAACGCCTATTGGTAGAGGTATCGATCTTCGAAATCGGAGCAAATTTGCAGTTTTTCGATTTCTGTGGCTCTGAATTTGTGGGCTATAGTTCAGTTGATTTTCAAAAAAAATGAATTTTCCACGGAACGTGTAGAAATATTCGACCGATCCAAATCGCTGTTTGTGTGACAATTACAGGTCTCAACGCCTATTGATAGAGGTATCGACCTTCGAAATCGGAGCACATTTGCAGATTTTCGATTTTTGTGGCTCTGAATTTGTGGGCTATAGTTCAGTTGATTTAAAAAAAAATTTAATTTTACACGGAACGTATAGAAATATTCGACCGATCCAAATGGCTGTTTGTATGACAATGACAGGTCTCAACGCCTATTGATAAAGGTGTCAATCATCGAAATCGGGGGACAATTGCAGATTTTCGAATTTTGTGGATCTGAATTTGTGGGCTATAGTTCAGTTGTTTTAAACAAAATTGAATTTTCCACGGAATGTGTAGAAATATTCGACCGATCCAAATGGCCGTTTGTATGACAATTACAGGTCTCAACACCTATTGATATAAAAATCATCCGATCCAAATGGCTGTTTGTATGACAATTACAGGTCTCAACGCCTATTGATAGAGGTATCAATCATCGAAATCGGAGCAAATTTGCAGATTTTCGATTTTTGTGGCTCTGAATTTGTGGGCTATAGTTCAGTTGATTTTCAAAAACATTGAATTTTCCACGGAATGTGTAGAAATATTCGACCGATCCAAATGTCCGTTTGTATGACAATTACAGGTCTCAACGCCTATTGATAGAGGTATCAATCATCGAAATCGGAGCACATTTGCAGTTTTCCGATTTTTGTGGCTCTGAATTTGTGGGCTATAGTTCAGTTGATTTTCAAAAAAACTGAATTTTCCACGGAACGTGTAGAAATATTCGACCGATCCAAATGGCCGTTTGTATGACAATTACAAGTCTCAATGCCTATTGATATAGGTATCAATCCTCGAAATCGGAGCAAATTTGCAGATTTTCGATTTTTGTCGCTCTGAATTTGTGGGCTATAGTTCAGTTGATTTTCAAAAACAGTGAATTTTCCACGGAACGTGTAGAAATATTCGACCGATCCAAATGGCTGTTTGTGTGACAATTACAGGTCTCAACGCCTATTGATAGAGGTATCAATCATCGAAATCGGAGCACATTTGCAGATTTTCGATTTTTGTGGCTCTGAATTTGTGGGCTATAGTTCAGTTGATTTTCAAAAAAAATTGAATTTTCCACGGAATGTGTAGAAATATTCGACCGATCCAAATGTCCGTTTGTATGACAATTACAGGTCTCAACGCCTATTGATAGAGGTATCAATCATCGAAATCGGAGCAAATTTGCAGATTTTCGATTTTTGTGGCTCTGAATTTGTGGGCTATAGTTCAGTTGATTTTCAAAAAAATTGAATTTTCCACGAAACGTATAGAAATATTCGACCGATCCAAATGGCTGCTTGAATGACAATGACAGGTCTCAACGCCTATTGATAGAGGTATCAATCATCGAAATAGGAGCAAATTTGCAGATTTTCGATTTTTGTGGCTCTGAATTTGTGGGCTATAGTTCAGTTGATTTTTAAAAAAATTGAATTTTCCACGGAACGTGTAGAAATAATCGACCGATCCAAATGGCCGTTTGTGTGACAATTACCGGTCTCAACGCCTATTGATAGAGGTATCGACCTTCGAAATCGGAGCACATTTGCAGATTTTCGATTTTTGTGGCTCTGAATTTGTGGGCTATAGTTCAGTTGATTTTCAAAAAAAATTGAATTTTCCACGGAATGTGTAGAAATATTCGACCGATCCAAATGGCCGTTTGTATGACAATTACAGGTCTCAACGCCTATTGATAGAGGTATCAATCATCGAAATCGGAGCACATTTGCAGATTTTCGATTTTTGTGGTTCTGAATTTGTGGGCTATAGTTCAGTTGATTTTTAAAAAAAAGGGAATTTTCCACGGAACGTGTAGAAATAATCGACCGATCCAAATGGCCGTTTGTGTGACAATTACCGGTCTCAACGCCTATTGATAGAGGTATCGACCATCGAAATCGGAGCACATTTGCAGATTTTCGATTTTTGTGGCTCTGAATTTGTGGGCTATAGTTCAGTTGATTTTTAAAAAAAGGGAATTTTCCACGGAACGTGTAGAAATAATCGACCGATCCAAATGGCCGTTTGAGTGACAATTACCGGTCTCAACGCCTATTGATAGAGGTATCGACCATCGAAATCGGAGCACATTTGCAGATTTTCGATTTTTGTGGCTCTGAATTTGTGGGCTATAGTTCAGTTGATTTTTAAAAAAAGGGAATTTTCCACGGAACGTGTAGAAATAATCGACCGATCCAAATGGCCGTTTGTATGACAATTACAGGTCTCAACGCCTATTGATAGAGGTATCAATCATCGAAATCGGAGCACATTTGCAGATTTTCGATTTTTGTGGCTCTGAATTTGTGGGCTATAGTTCAGTTGATTTTTAAAAAAAAAGAATTTTCCACGGAACGTGTAGAAATAATCGACCGATCCAAATGGCCGTTTGTGTGACAATTACCGGTCTCAACGCCTATTGATAGAGGTATCGACCATCGAAATCGGAGCACATTTGCAGATTTTCGATTTTTGTGGCTCTGAATTTGTGGGCTATAGTTCAGTTGATTTTCAAAAAAAATTGAATTTTCCACGGAATGTGTAGAAATATTTGACCGATCCAAATGGCCGTTTGTATGACAATTACAGGTCTCAACGCCTATTGATAGAGGTATCAATCATCGAAATCGGAGCACATTTGCAGATTTTCGATTTTTGTGGCTCTGAATTTGTGGGCTATAGTTTAGTTGATTTAAAAAATAAACGAAAAGTGTAGAAATATTCAACCGATCCAAATGGCCGTTTGTATGACAATTGCAGGTCTCAACGCCTATTGATAGAGGTGTCAATCATCGAAATCGGAGCACATTTGCAGATTTTCAAATTTTGTGGCTCTGAATTTTTGGGGTATAGTTCAGTTGATTTTCAAAAAAAATTGAATTTTCCACGAAACGTGTAGAAATATTCAACCGATCCAAATGGCCATTTGTATGATAATTACAGGTCCCAGCGCCTATTGATATAGGTATCAATCATCGAAATCGGAGCAAATTTGTGGATTTTCGATTTTTGTGGCTCTGAATTTGTGGGCTATAGTTCAGTTGATTTTAAAAAAAAATTGAATTTTCCACGGAATGTGTAGAAATATTCGACCGATCCAAATGGCTGCTTGAATGACAATGACAGGTCTCAACGCCTATTGATAGAGGTATCAATCATCGAAATCGGAGCAAATTTGCAGATTTTCGATTTTTGTGGCTCTGAATTTGTGGGTTATAGTTCAGTTGATTTTCAAAAAAAATTGAATTTTCCACGGAATGTGTAGAAATATTTGACCGATCCAAATGGCCGTTTGTATGACAATTACAGGTCTCCACGCCTATTGATAGAGGTATCAATCATCGAAATCGGAGCACATTTGCAGATTTTCGATTTTTGTGGCTCTGAATTTGTGGGCTATAGTTCAGTTAATTTAAAAAAAAAAATTCATTTTCCACGAGACGTGTAGAAATATTCGACCGATCTAAATGGCTGTTTGTATGACAATTACAGGTCTCAACGCCTATTGATAGAGGTATCAATCATCGAAATCGGAGCACATTTGCAGATTTTCGAATTTTGTGGCTCTGAATTTGTTGGCTATAGTTCAGTTGATTTTCGAAAAAAATTGAATTTTGCGCGAAACGTGTAGGAATATTCGACCGATCCAAATGGCCGTTTGTATGACAATTACAGGTCTCAACGCATAATGATAGAGGTATCAATCATCGAAATCGGAGCACATTTGCAGATTTTCGATTTTTGAGGCTCTGAATTTGTGGGCTATAGTTCAGTTGATTTAATAAAAAAAAGAAACGTGTAGAAATATTCAACCGATCCAAATGGCCGTTTGTATGACAATTACAGGTCTCAACGCCTATTGATAGAGGTGTCAATCATCGAAATCGGAGCACATTTGCAGATTTTAAAATTTTGTGGCTCTGAATTTTTGGGCTATAGTTCAGTTGATTTTCAAAAAAAATTGAATTTTCCACGAAACGTGTAGAAATATTCAACCGATCCAAATGGCCATTTGTATGATAATTACAGGTCCCAACGCCTATTGCTATAGGTATCAATCATCGAAATCGGAGCAAATTTGCAGATTTTCGATTTTTGAGGCTCTGAATTTGTGGGCTATAGTTCAGTTGATTTTCAAAAACATTGAATTTTCCACGGAACATGTAGAAATATTCGACCGATCCAAATGGCTGTTTGTGTGACAATTACCGGTCTCAACGCCTATTGGTAGAGGTATCGATCTTCGAAATCGGAGCAAATTTGCAGTTTTTCGATTTCTGTGGCTCTGAATTTGTGGGCTATAGTTCAGTTGATTTTCAAAAACATTGAATTTTCCACGGAACATGTAGAAATATTCGACCGATCCAAATGGCTGTTTGTGTGACAATTACAGGTCTCAACGCCTATTGATAGAGGTATCGACCTTCGAAATCGGAGCACATTTGCAGATTTTCGATTTTTGTGGCTTTGAATTTGTGGGCTATAGTTCATTTGATTTAAAAAAAAATTGAATTTTACACGGAACGTGTAGAAATATTCGACCGATCCAAATGGCTGTTTGTATGACAATGACAGGTCTCAACGCCTATTGATAAATGTGTCAATCATCGAAATCGGGGGACAATTGCAGATTTTCGAATTTTGTGGATCTGAATTTGTGGGCTATAGTTCAGTTGTTTTCAAAAAAATTGGATTTTCCACGGAATGTGTAGAAATATTCGACCGATCCAAATGGCCGTTTGTATGACAATTACAGGTCTCAACACCTATTGATAGAGGTATCAATCTTCGAAATCGGAGCACATTTGCAGTTTTTCGATTTTTGTGGCTCTGAATTTGTGGGCTATAGTTCAGTTGATTTTCAAAAAAATTGAATTTTCCACGGAACGTGTAGAAATATTCGACCGATCCAAATGGCCGTTTATGTGACAATTACAGGTCTCAACGCCTATTGATAGAGGTATCAATCTTCGAAATCGGAGCAAATTTGCAGATTTTCGATTTTTGTGGCACTGAATTTGTGGGCTAAAGTTCAGTTGATTTTCAAAAAAATTGAATTTTCCACGGAATGTGTAGAAATATTCGACCGATCCAAATGGCCGTTTGTATGACAATTACAGGTCTCAACGCCTATTGATAGAGGTATCAATCATCGAAATCGGAGCAAATTTGCAGCTTTTCGATTTTTGTGGCTCTGAATTTGTGGGCTATAGTTCAGTTGATTTTCAAAAAAATTGAATTTTCCACGGAACGTGTAGAAATATTCGACCGATCCAAATGGCCATTTGTATGACAATTACAGGTCCCAACGCCTGTTGATGGAGGTATCTATCATCGAAATCGGAGCAAATTTGCAGATTTTCGATTTTTGTGGCACTGAATTTGTGGGCTATAGTTCAGTTGATTTTCAAAAAAAATGAATTTTCCACGGAATGTGTAGAAATATTCAATCGATCCAAATGGCTGTTTGTATGACAATTACAGGTCTCAGTGCCTATTGATATAGGTATCAATCATCGAAATCGGAGCAAATTTGCGGATTTTCGATTTTTGTGGCTCTGAATTTGTGGGCTATAGTTCAGTTGATTTAAAAAAAAATGAATTTTCCACGGAATGTGTAGAAATATTCGACCGATCCAAATGGCCGTTTATGTGACAATTACAGGTCTCAACGCCTATTGATAGAGGTATCAATCTTCGAAATCGGAGCACATTTGCAGTTTTTCGATTTTTGTGGCTCTGAATTTGTGGGCTATAGTTCAGTTGATTTTCAAAAAAATTGAATTTTCCACGGAACGTGTAGAAATATTCGACCGATCCAAATGGCCATTTGTATGACAATTACAGGTCCCAACGCCTGTTGATAGAGGTATCTATCATCGAAATCGGAGCAAATTTGCAGATTTTCGAATTCTGTGGCTCTGAATTTGTTGGCTATAGTTCAGTTGATTTTCGAAAAAATTGAATTTTGCGCGAAACGTGTAGGAATATTCGACCGATCCAAATGGCCGTTTGTATGACAATTACAGGTCTCAACGCCTATTGATAGAGGTATCAATCTTCGAAATCGGAGCACATTTGCAGTTTTTCGATTTTTGTGGCTCTGAATTTGTGGGCTATAGTTCAGTTGATTTTCAAAAAAATTGAATTTTCCACGGAACGTGTAGAAATATTCGACCGATCCAAATGGCCATTTGTATGACAATTACAGGTCCCAACGCCTGTTGATAGAGGTATCTATCATCGAAATCGGAGCAAATTTGCAGATTTTCGATTTTTGTGGCACTGAATTTGTGGGCTATAGTTCAGTTGATTTTCAAAAAAATTGAATTTTCCACGGAATGTGTAGAAATATTCGACCGATCCAAATGGCCGTTTGTATGACAATTACAGGTCTCAGTGCCTATTGATAGAGGTATCAATCATCGAAATCGGAGCAAATTTGCGGATTTTCGATTTTTGTGGCTCTGAATTTGTGGGCTATAGTTCAGTTGATTTAAAAAAAAATTGAATTTTCCACGAGATGTGTAGAAATATTCGACCAATCTAAATGGCCGTTTGTATGACAATTACAGGTCTCAACGCCTATTGATAGAGGTATCAATCTTCGAAATCGGAGCACTTTTGCAGATTTTCGAATTTTGTGGCTCTGAATTTGTTGGCTATAGTTCAGTTGATTTTCGAAAAAATTGAATTTTGCACGAAACGTGTAGGAATATTCGACCGATCCAAATGGCCGTTTGTATGACAATTACAGGTCTCAACGCCTATTGATAGAGGTATCAATCTTCGAAATCGGAGCACATTTGCAGTTTTTCGATTTTTGTGGCTCTGAATTTGTGGGCTATAGTTCAGTTGATTTTCAAAAAAATTGAATTTTCCACGGAACGTGTAGAAATATTCGACCGATCCAAATGGCCATTTGTATGACAATTACAGGTCCCAACGCCTATTGATAGAGGTATCTATCATCGAAATCGGAGCAAATTTGCAGATTTTCGATTTTTGTGGCTCTGAATTTGTGGGCTATAGTTCAGTTGATTTTCAAAAAAATTTAATTTTACACGGAATGTGTAGAAATATTCGACCGATCCAAATGGCCGTTTGTATGACAATTACAGGTCTCAACGCCTATTGATAGAGGTATCAATCATCGAAATCGGGGCAAATTTGCGGATTTTCGATTTTTGTGGCTCTGAATTTGTGGGCTATAGTTCAGTTGATTTAAAAAAAAATTTAATTTTCCACGGAATGTGTAGAAATATTCGACCGATCCAAATGGCCGTTTATGTGACAATTACAGGTCTCAACGCCTATTGATAGAGGTATCGATCTTCGAAATCGGAGCAAATTTGCAGTTTTTCGATTTCTGTGGCTCTGAATTTGTGGGCTATAGTTCATTTGATTTTCAAAAACATTGAATTTTCCACGGAACGTGTAGAAATATTCGACCGATCCAAATGGCTGTTTGTGTGACAATTACCGGTCTCAACGCCTATTGGTAGAGGTATCGATCATCGAAATCGGAGCAAATTTGCAGTTTTTCGATTTCTGTGGCTCTGAATTTGTGGGCTATAGTTCAGTTGATTTTCAAAAACATTGAATTTTCCACGGAACGTGTAGAAATATTCGACCGATCCAAATGGCTGTTTGTGTGACAATTACAGGTCTCAACGCCTATTGATAGAGGTATCGACCTTCGAAATCGGAGCACATTTGCAGATTTTCGATTTTTGTGGCTCTGAATTTGTGGGCTATAGTTCAGTTGATTTAAAAAAAAATTTAATTTTCCACGGAATGTGTAGAAATATTCGACCGATCCAAATGGCCGTTTATGTGACAATTACAGGTCTCAACGCCTATTGATAGAGGTATCGATCTTCGAAATCGGAGCAAATGTGCAGTTTTTCGATTTCTGTGGCTCTGAATTTGTGGGCTATAGTTCAGTTGATTTTCAAAAACATTGAATTTTCCACGGAACGTGTAGAAATATTCGACCGATCCAAATGGCTGTTTGTGTGACAATTACAGGTCTCAACGCCTATTGATAGAGGTATCGACCTTCGAAATCGGAGCACATTTGCAGATTTTCGATTTTTGTGGCTCTGAATTTGTGGGCTATAGTTCAGTTGATTTAAAAAAAAATTTAATTTTCCACGGAATGTGTAGAAATATTCGACCGATCCAAATGGCTATTTGTGTGACAATTACAGGTCAAAACGCCTATTGATAGAGGTATCGATCTTCGAAATCGGAGCAAATTTGCAGATTTTCGATTTTTGTGGCTCTGAATTTGTGGGCTATAGTTCAGTTGATTTTCAAAAAAATTGAATTTTCCACGGAATGTGTAGAAATATTCGACCGATCCAAATGGCCGTTTATGTGACAATGACAGGTCTCAACGCCTATTGATAGAGGTATCGATCTTCGAAATCGGAGCAAATTTGCAGTTTTTCGATTTCTGTCGCTCTGAATTTGTGGGCTATAGTTCAGTTGATTTTCAAAAACATTGAATTTTCCACGGAACGTGTAGAAATATTCGACCGATCCAAATGGCTGTTTGTATGACAATTACAGGTCTCAACGCCTATTGATAGGCACATTTGCAGATTTTCGATTTTTGTGGCTCCGAATTTGTGGGCTATAGTTCAGTTGATTTTTAAAAAAATTGAATTTTCCACGGAATGTGTAGAAATATTCGACCGATCCAAATGGCCGTTTGTATGACAATTACAGGTCTCAACGCCTATTGATAGAGGTATCAATCATCGAAATCGGAGCAAATTTGCTGATTTTCGATTTTTGTGGCTCTGAATTTGTGGGCTATAGTTCAGTTGATTTTTAAAAAAATTGAATTTTCAACGGAATGTGTAGAAATATTCGACCGATCCAAATGGCTATTTGTGTGACAATTACAGGTCAAAACGCCTATTGATAGAGGTATCGACCTTCGAAATCGGAGCACATTTGCAGATTTTCGATTTCTGTGGCTCCGAATTTGTGGGCTATAGTTCAGTTGATTTTCAAAAAAATTGAATTTTCCACGAAACGTATAGAAATATTCAATCGATCCAAATGGCTGTTTGTATGACAATGACAGGTCTCAACGCCTATTGATAGAGGTATCAATAATCGAAATCGGAGCAAATTTGCAGATTTTCGATTTTTGTGGCTCTGAATTTGTGGGCTATAGTTCAGTTGATTTAAAAAAAAAAATGAATTTTCCACGGAATGTGTAGAAATATTCAATCGATCCAAATGGCTGTTTGTATGACAATTACAGGTCTCAAAGCCTATTGATAGAGGTATCAATCATCGAAATCGGAGCACATTTGCAGATTTTCGATTTTTGTGGCTCTGAATTTGTGGGCTATAGTTCAGTTGATTTTCAAAAAAATTGAATTTTCCATGGAATGTGTAGAAATATTCGACCGATCCAAATGGCCGTTTATGTGACAATTACAGGTCTCAACGCATATTGATAGAGGTATCGATCTTCGAAATCGGAGCAAATTTGCAGTTTTTCGATTTCTGTGGCTCTGAATTTGTGGGCTATAGTTCAGTTGATTTAAAAAAAATTTAATTTTCCACGGAATGTGTAGAAATATTCGACCGATCCAAATGGCTATTTGTGTGACAATTACAGGTCTCAACGCCTATTGATAGAGGTATCAATCATCGAAATCGGAGCAAATTTGCAGATTTTCGATTTTTGTGGCTCTTAATTTGTGGGCTATAGTTCAGTTGATTTTCAAAAAAATTTAATTTTCCACGGAATGTGTAGAAATATTCGACCGATCCAAATGGCCGTTTATGTGACAATTACAGGTCTCAACGCCTATTGATAGAGGTATCGATCTTCGAAATCGGAGCAAATTTGCAGTTTTTCGATTTCTGTGGCTCTGAATTTGTGGGCTATAGTTCAGTTGATTTTTAAAAACATTGAATTTTCCACGGAACGTGTAGAAATATTCGACCGATCCAAATGGCTATTTGCGTGACAATTACAGGTCTCAACGCCTATTGATAGAGGTATCGACCTTCGAAATCGGAGCACATTTGCAGATTTTCGATTTTTGTGGCTCTGAATTTGTGGGCTATAGTTCAGTTGATTTAAAAAAAAATTTAATTTTCCACGGAATGTGTAGAAAAATTCGACCGATCCAAATGGCTATTTGTGTGACAATTACAGATCTCAACGCCTATTGATAGAGGTATCAATCATCGAAATCGGAGCAAATTTGCAGATTTTCGATTTTTGTGGCTCTGAATTTGTGGGCTATAGTTCAGTTGATTTTCAAAAAATTTGAATTTTCCACGGAATGTGTAGAAATAATCGACCGATCCAAATGGCCGTTTGTGTGACAATTACCGGTCTCAACGCCTATTGGTAGAGGTATCGATCTTCGAAATCGGAGCAAATTTGCAGTTTTTCGATTTCTGTGGCTCTGAATTTGTGGGCTATAGTTCAGTTGATTTTCAAAAACATTGAATTTTCTACGGAACGTGTAGAAATATTCGACCGATCCAAATGGCTGTTTGTGTGACAATTACAGGTCTCAACGCCTATTGATAGAGGTATCGATCATCGAAATCGGAGCACATTTGCAGATTTTCGATTTTTATGGCTCTGAATTTGTGGGCTATAGTTCAGTTGATTTAAAAAAAAATTTAATTTTCCACGGAATGTGTAGAAATATTCGACCGATCCAAATGGCTGTTTATGTGACAATTACAGGTCTCAACGCCTATTGATAGAGGTATCGATCATCGAAATCGGAGCAAATTTGCAGTTTTTCGATTTCTGTGGCTCTGAATTTGTGGGCTATAGTTCAGTTGATTTTCAAAAACATTGAATTTTCCACGGAACGTGTAGAAATATTCGACCGATCCAAATGGCTGTTTGTGTGACAATTACAGGTCTCAACGCCTATTGATAGAGGTATCGATCTTCGAAATCGGAGCAAATTTGCAGTTTTTCGATTTCTGTGGCTCTGAATTTGTGGGCTATAGTTCAGTTGATTTTCAAAAACATTGAATTTTCCACGGAACGTGTAGAAATATTCGACCGATCCAAATGGCTGTTTGTGTGACAATTACAGGTCTCAACGCCTATTGATAGAGGTATCGACCTTCGAAATCGGAGCACATTTGCAGATTTTCGATTTTTGTGGCTCTGAATTTGTGGGCTATAGTTCAGTTGATTTAAAAAAAAATTTAATTTTCCACGGAATGTGTAGAAATATTCGACCGATCCAAATGGCTATTTGTGTGACAATTACAGGTCAAAACGCCTATTGATAGAGGTATCAATCATCGAAATCGGAGCAAATTTGCTGATTTTCGATTTTTGTGGCTCTGAATTTGTGGGCTATAGTTCAGTTAATTTTCAAAAAAATTGAATTTTCCACGGAATGTGTAGAAATATTCGACCGATCCCAATGGCCGTTTATGTGACAATTACAGGTCTCAACGCCTATTGATAGAGGTATCGATCATCGAAATCGGAGCAAATTTGCAGTTTTTCGATTTCTGTGGCTCTGAATTTGTGGGCTATAGTTCAGTTGATTTTCAAAAACATTGAATTTTCCACGGAACGTGTAGAAATAATCGACCGATCCAAATGGCTGTTTGTGTGACAATTACAGGTCTCAACGCCTATTGATAGAGGTATTGATCTTCGAAATCGGAGCAAATTTGCAGTTTTTCGATTTCTGTGGCTCTGAATCTGTGGGCTATAGTTCAGTTGATTTTCAAAAACATTTAGTTTTCCACGGAACGTGTAGAAATATTCGACCGATCCAAATGGCTGTTTGCGTGACAATTACAGGTCTCAACGCCTATTGATAGAGGTATCGATCATCGAAATCGGAGCAAATTTGCAGTTTTTCGATTTCTGTGGCTCTGAATTTGTGGGCTATAGTTCAGTTGATTTTCAAAAACATTGAATTTTCCACGGAACGTGTAGAAATATTCGACCGATCCAAATGGCTGTTTGTGTGACAATTACAGGTCTCAACGCCTATTGATTGAGGTATCGATCTTCGAAATCGGAGCACATTTGCAGTTTTTTGATTTTTGTGGCTCTGAATTTGTGGGCTATAGTTCAGTTGATTTTCAAAAACATTGAATTTTCCACGGAACGTGTAGAAATATTCGACCGATCCAAATGGCTGTTTGTGTGACAATTACAGGTATCAACGCCTATTGATAGAGGTATCGACTTTCGAAATCGGAGCACATTTGCAGATTTTCGATTTTTGTGGCTCTGAATTTGTGGGCTATAGTTCAATTGATTTAAAAAAAAATTGAATTTTCCACGGAACGTGTAGAAATATTCGACCGATCCAAATGGCTGTTTGTGTGACAATTACAGGTCTCAACGCCTATTGATTGAGGTATCGATCTTCGAAATCGGAGCACATTTGAAGTTTTTTGATTTTTGTGGCTCTGAATTTGTGGGCTATAGTTCAGTTGATTTTCAAAAACATTGAATTTTACACGGAACGTGTAGAAATATTCGACCGATCCAAATGGCCGTTTGTATGACAATTACAAGTCTCAATGCCTATTGATATAGGTATGAATCATCGAAATCGGAGCAAATTTGCAGATTTTCGATTTTTGAGGCTCTGAATTTGTGGGCTATAGTTCAGTTGATTAAAAAAAAATGAATTTTCCACGGAACGTGTAGAAATAATCGACCGATCCAAATGGCCGTTTGTGTGACAATTACCGGTCTCAACGCCTATTGGTAGAGGTATCGATCTTCGAAATCGGAGCAAATTTGCAGTTTTTCGATTTCTGTGGCTCTGAATTTGTGGGCTATAGTTCAGTTGATTTTCAAAAACATTGAATTTTCCACGGAACGTGTAGAAATATTCGACCGATCCAAATGGCTGTTTGTGTGACAATTACAGGTCTCAACGCCTATTGATAGAGGTATCGACTTTCGAAATCGGAGCACATTTGCAGATTTTCGATTTTTGTGGCTCTGAATTTGTGGGCTATAGTTCAATTGATTTAAAAAAAAATTGAATTTTCCACGGAACGTTCAGAAATATTCAATCGATCCAAATGGCTGTTTGTATGACAATTACAGGTCTCAACGCCTATTGATAGAGGTGTCAATCATCGAAATCAGGGGACAATTGCAGATTTTCGAATTTTGTGGATCTGAATTTGTGGGCTATAGTTCAGTTGATTTTCAAAAAAATTGAATTTTCCACGGAATGTGTAGAAATATTGGACCAATCCAAATGGCCGTTTGTATGACAATTACAGGTCTCAACGCCTAATGATAGAGGTATCAATCATCGAAATCGAAGCAAATTTGCAGATTTTCGATTTTTGTGGCTCTGAATTTGTGGGATATAGTTCAATTGATTTTCAAAAAAATTGAATTTTCCACGAAACGTATAGAAATATTCGACCGATCCAAATGGCCGTTTGTATGACAATTACAGGTCTCAACACCTATTGATATAAAAATCATCCGATCCAAATGGCTGTTTGTATGACAATTACAGGTCGCAACGCCTATTGATAGAGGTGTCAATCACCGAAATCGGGGGACATTTGCAGATTTTCGAATTTTGTGGCTCTGAATTTGTGGGCTATAGTTCAGTTGATTTTCAAAAAAATTGAATTTTCCACGAAACGTATAGAAATATTCGACCGATCCAAATGGCTGCTTGAATGACAATGACAGGTCTCAACGCCTATTGATAGAGGTATCAATCATCGAAATCGGAGCACATTTGCAGATTTTCGATTTTTGTGGCTCTGAATTTGTGGGCTATAGTTCAGTTGATTTTCAAAAAAAATTGAATTTTCCACGAAATGTGTAGAAATATTCGACCGATCCAAATGGCCGTTTGTATGACAATTACAGGTCTCAACGCCTATTGATAGAGGTATCAATCATCGAAATCGGAGCACATTTGCAGATTTTCGATTTTTGTGGCTCTGAATTTGTGGGCTATAGTTCAGTTGATTTTCAAAAAAAATTGAATTTTCCACGGAATGTGTAGAAATATTCGACCGATCCAAATGGCCGTTTGTATGACAATTACAGGTCTCAACGCCTATTGATAGAGGTATTAATCATCGAAATCGGGGCACATTTGCAGATTTTCGATTTTTGTGGCTCTGAATTTGTGGGCTATAGTTCAGTTGATTTTCAAAAACATTGAATTTTCCACGGAATGTGTATAAATGTTCGACCGATCCAAATGGCTGTTTGTATGACAATTACAGGTCTTAACGCCTATTGATTGAGGTATCAATCATCGAAATCGGAGCACATTTGCAGATTTTCGATTTTTGTGGCTCTGAATTTGTGGGCTATAGTTCAGTTGATTTTCAAAAAAATTGAATTTTCCAAGAAACATATAGAAATATTCAATCGATCCAAATGTCTGTTTGTATGACAATTACAGGTCTCAACGCCTATTGATAGAGGTATCAATCATCGAAATCGGAGCACATTTGCAGATTTTCGATTTTTGTGGCTCTGAATTTGTGGGCTATAGTTCAGTTGATTTTCAAAAAAATTGAATTTTTCACCAAACATAATTATAGAAATATTGAATCGATCCAAATGTCTGTTTGTATGACAATTACAGGTCTCAACGCCTATTGATAGAGGTATCAATCATCGAAATCGGAGCACATTTGCAGATTTTCGATTTTTGTGGCTCTGAATTTGTGGGCTATAGTTCAGTTGATTTTCAAAAAAATTGAATTTTCCCCGGAACGTGTAGAAATATTCGACCGATCCAAATGGCCGTTTATATGCCAATTACAGGACTCAACGCCTATTGATAGAGGTATCAATCATCGAAATCGGAGGACATTTGCAGATTTTCGCGTTTTGTGGCTCCGAATTTGTGGGCTATAGTTCAGTTGATTTTCAAAAAAATTGAATTTTCCCCGGAACGTGTAGAAATATTCGACCGATCCAAATGGCCGTTTGAATGATAATTACAGGTCTCAACGCCTATTGCCCTTTCCAGTTCAAATATTTTTATATTTTAGTTGTGATTGAAGTCCGACATGCACAATCGTGTGGGTAAATATCTGTATTTAAAACTGCCAATGTTATCATAAATTTTTGTTAAAATAAAGTTCAACCCACACAAATGTGTATTACACCAATTGGTGCTAGTGTTTTGCAATATGTATATTAATGTAGGTTCAACATACACGTTTGTGTATACATGGAAAGGGTTATCGAAAACGTTTCGTATTGGGTTAACAATTTTTCATTTTACTAATTTATGCTACCATCTATTAAACAAATGTGGTATTATGTATAAACCATGAACTGTTTTATGGGAAATATTGCATGTCATTAAAAAATTTAACCTAAAAATTGATCATTTCACAATGAGTGCGCCACACAAAGGTAAGTCCGAATATTGTACATAAAAATGCAATTATTTAATTAATTTTCCTGTTAATAGTACTTGTTTAATTACAAATATTATTATAATATCACAAAATAATTAACTGGAAGTTTAATTAATTTGAGAAAAGCATTTAAAATTGAATATACACATATGTGTATGCTGAACGCCAAATGATTAATTCAATTTACTTTTTTAGTTTTGTACAAGAATGGTGAATGGCTAATTGAAAATGATGAACTTCGTAAACTATTAGAAGAATCGGCATCCGATTCAGAAGATGAAGCTGATCCTTGTGTTCTACATGATATTGAATCTGAATCCTCGTCGGTGGAAAATGATAACATAGACAACATGTGTGAAGTAGTTGAAATTGAGCAGATGATGGAAGCGCCAAAAAACGTGTGGTATTCGGGTATATTCGCAGAAAAATTGCTACCAATTGATGATTCGCCCCCTCAACCAATTACTGTTAAGTCTGCTTATGAATATTTCCAATCGTACTTTAATGAACAACATTTCGTTAATGCTGCAACGTATTCAAATATGTATTATTTATCAACCAAGGGTGCTGAGCTAAAAACAACTGCTCATGAGCTAAAAAAGTTATATGGTGTGTTTATGCTGATGGGATGTATTTCATTCCCACGCCTCGATTTGTATTGGCGGAAGGGGTTTCGAATCGAATTAGTTAGCAATGCCGTATCGAAAACTCGATTCAAAAAATTACGGTCAGCTCTACATTTTGTGGATGCAAACCAAACGCCTGATCCGACGAATGTATTTTGGAAAATCCAACCAGTGATAGACGCAGTACGTAACAGATGTCGAGCATTGCCCAGAGTAGCCGGGTCCTACTCAGTAGATGAACAAATGATACCATATACGGGTCGATGCCCAGCCCGACAATACGTAAAAAATAAGCCGCGGCCGGTAGGCTTAAAAAATTTTGTAATTACGACATCATCGGGTATGATTATGGACTTCGAACTTTATCAAGGGATAAAAACTAATCTTGGAAATCGATCATTGGGTTTAGGCCCGGCTGTTGTATTGCGGCTTGTAAATACTATACCCAAAGGAAGCTTTATTTATTTTGACCGGTATTTTACAACCATACCATTATTATTTGAATTACTTCAATTGGGATACCGCGCCACAGGTAAAACTGGTTGAATTATTAGTTTTAAATTTTATATTAGTAACAAACATTTTTATAAATATATTATAGGGACAGTGATGAACAACCGATTGAAAAATCCTAAATTTAAAGCCGATCGCAATATGGAGCGCGGCGAATGTCAAGAATTGCTTTTCAGCGACGGAAGGGATGAGCTAACATGCGTAAAGTGGAAAGACACAAAATGTGTAACAGCTCTCTCAACTATTGCCGGTATTTATCCAACTACAACTGTCACCCGTTGGAATAAGGCAACTAAATCACGTCACACAGTTTCATGTCCAAAAATAATTTCATCCTATAATAGTCATATGGGTGGGGTCGACATCGTTGACCAAATGATGGAATATTATCGGACCTTTATAAAAACTAAAAAATGGACTCTAAAAACCATCCATCATTTAATTGATTTAGGCGTAGTAAATGCATGGATGGAGTATCGTCAGGACTGCTTGGCATGTGGTGTACCGAAAAATCGTCGTATGGATCTCTTAGATTTTAAATTGGAAATAGGTGGGTGTTTAATTTCAAACGTTAATCGCAACCGTCGTGATAGCAGTAGCGAAGACGAAATATTATGTACCGTAGCATCAAATTTGTGTTCGCCGTTGCCATGTTCCGGTAAAAGGTTTGATGGGTACGAACATTGGCCGGTATTTGATTCTCTGAAATTTGCTAAACACTGTCGGTTGGAATCATGTAAATCTCGTACTCGTTGCCGTTGTGAGAAATGCAAAGTGTACTTATGCCTTGTAGCGGAACGAAATTGTTTTAAACGATTTCACGATCACGAAGTAAAAAAGTGATATTTGTTTATTTTATATAATTCGATTTTTTAGTTTATTACTCTTAAAGTAAAATGAATTTTTTATAATATGCAATCAGTTGTAATTGATGTATACTTGTGTATGTATAATTGTGATGCTTAGTGAAATAAATGTACCAATTATTATTTCTTTTTTTAAATTGTAGTTTCATTGAATTTAAATATGTATATATATTTAGGTTCAACATACACAAATGTGTGGGTGCCTGTTTCACATAATAAATATTTTTTTTGTCAAAATTTATGTATTTATAATTTATTGAGTTCAATTTGATCCAGTTTTCAACAAAACTAAATCAATATATTCAATTTTAATTCCCTTGAACTTACGTACTCCTTATGATCAACCTGCACAATTGTGTTCGTTGAACCTTATTTTAGGTGATGATTTTTCAAATAAAGCATGTTCAGGTAATATACACAAACGTGTGTGTTAAACTTAAATTTATACAAAAATAGAACTTGACATATGCCTATCTCATAATGGTATTTTACCCACACGATTGTGTATACAGGCCTGGAAAGGGATAGAGGTATCAATCATCGAAATCGGAGGACATTTGCAGATTTTCGCTTTTTGTGGCTCTGAATTTGTGGGCTATAGGTTAGTTGATTTTCAAAAAAATTGAATTTTCCACGAAACGTATAGAAATATTCAACCGATTAAAATGGCCGTTTGTATGACAATTACAGGTCTCAACGCCTATTGATAGAGTTCTCAATCATCGAAATCGGAGGACATTTGCAGATTTTCGATTTTTGTGGCTCTGAATTTGTGGGCTATAGTTCAGTTGATTTTCATTTCAAAAAAATTGAAGCTTCCACGGAACGTGTAGAAATATTCAACCGATCCAAATGGCCATTTGTATGACAATTACAGGTCGCTCGTACATTCAGTGAAGTCCTCATACGGCGAGAGCTCCAAATACTTCAGGTCAGTTAAAAAAAACTAATCGAGGAATTTCCCTCGATTATTGCTTATTCGGTTCATCTGCATCAGTGCTGTACTAGCAAAATAATCAGTGACTGCGAATCCTTTTTGTTCGATGGAAGAGGCCTCGAAAACTCCACCAACATCAATCCAAGTGATATCATGAAAAATGAAGTCACCAGTAACAATTAGTCGTACACCAACACGAACCAATGGCACACCAGCCGCATCGATAAAAATTATAATTTCCAGATAATATTCCACGGTAGATCCGCAGGGAACATATGCCGCTACCACGAGGATGGAGGCCCTGGCTACATTAATACGTACAGCAATAACATCGTAAGGTAGATGGAATGCAATGAGCTCGTTCGAAATCGAACATTTAACAGCGACCAACAAATCTCCCCACTTCAGGCGAGTACAAAAATCATGTCGACCATTCCTGTGAACAAAGTAGTTAGGTGGAAGATATTCCGCAGAATTGAAACTTTTAGTAAGCCATGTTTCCAGATAATGATCACTTCGTAATCATTGCCAAGCATGCCAAGTAAGAATAATTTAGCTTTACCTCGAATGCTAGAGGCATTAGGGTAGTACATCGAGGTATAAACGAGGTTTGCCCAGAACTTATAGGCGGAACACCCTGCTCAAATATTTCACTTAAATTACGGGAGAGTTGACTGGTACAGCTGTTATCCGAAATTTTACACTGCAGGTTATTACTTAGGACAAATTTACTACTTAGAAAGCTCTTATAATTTATTCTGCCGAATTTTTGATAGCAACAGTGTTCGTAACTTCACCCGTGGAGGCAATATTGTCTGAAAATTGTTATCGTAGAACTCCCGAATGTGTACACCGGTTGGCCAAGTATTAGGGTTTAGGGCCTTAATAGGTACATCAGCTTTTATGCCCAATTTGAAGCAAACAAACTCCAGAGATTCGATACTCCTTTGTTTAGGGGCTAGTTTGAATGCTTTACAGCCTTCCAGCTCCAAACAAGTTTTAGCCATGGAGCCAATTTCATTTTCAGAAGTATCCGGATCAATTATTCCCTTAGGAATTATTTGAGTGGTTCTTTTAAAATGGGTCACCCTGTATATATATATAAATATAAAGTTTCGAAAGATTGCAAAATTTGTACCGAGCAGAAAAACAGACAGACAAGAAAGCTATACTGAATAAAAGCGTGGTAAAATAAGCTAGATTTTTTGTCATAAATTTTATAAGAAATAAATAATTTTTAATGCGACGACAAAGAAATGTTTTTTGTTATTATTTAGCTAATGATAAAAATTGTATGTAACCACTAACTAAATTAATTTCATACATTACCTTCATTGTCAACTTAGTCCCGAAGAAACAAAACAAAAATTGTTGAAAAAGCACCGCCACTACAAAATTATACATTCCATTGACCAGTGTGATTGCCATCACGTTCATAGCCAAACAGCAAACGAAAGTATTACACATATATTGAATCAAATGCATTAAGGCGAAATATTGATTGAATGTTTTCAAAAATTCTATCGATTGTATATGTTCGATGTACAACTGTTTTAGTTTTATATTGATTTTCCGATCAGCCGTCGCATCAAATTCCATGTCATCAATGTCACATTGTATATCGCTTAGAATTTGAATCATTATATCGAAGCGAGAATTGCTGTGCGTTGCTATATACATTGCAAGTACATCGATTCCATATATATATTGAATACAACTGAGCACTAAACAACAATGATATATATAATGTATTATCCAATAGGTTTCATTAATTGGTATATGTGGAAATCCCCATGCCATTGGTAGCTTAAGCGGATCCGGATGTAAAAGTGGAAATACTGAGAAATTAACAAATGGTAGAAAATATATCAGATATATGACGCGAGCCCAATTAAACGTGTACTGTAGTGTATCGCGTAGAATATCTTTAAATTGTTCTTCCCTTGTAGATCTATACTTTTCGATCAGCTCCATTATATCCACTATTGCTTCCCGATTGATAATGTAAACAATAATTTTTCCTCCGGTCATAAATAGTGTACCCGAAGTGGCGGCACACTCGATCATTAGCCGCATTGAATTTCTGTTCGCACGAATATATTGGAAAAATGGATATGGTTGCATCAACATTAAGAAAAGCGTAAACAGGGAACTGAAACAGTAAATTTATAAACTAAAACATAATTAAATAGAGAGATAATAACATTATGACTTACAGTGGATTTAGTACGCGCCACCCTCGGTGTGGAAATTGAAATCCAACGACCAAAAATATGTAATGGAGCAAACGCCTAAATCTTCTATATACATCATTTATATCAGCCTCCGGTTTCTTGAGTGCTTTCTACAATTGAAATAAAATAAGAAAAAATGTTAACCAAATTAATTTAAACAAATATTTACTTAACTATAAAATAGATTTCTTAAGATACATAATATTAATATTATACTTGAGAGATATAATCTCGTATCATCGCACCACCCAATACCGAAAACTTTTAAACAAACAAAAATTTATAGAAATCTCAAAATTTAGGAAATTAAAATTCACAATTTATTACTATAATAAACGCAACCCTTTCGTTGATAACCACCCTCCCCTACCGTTTATTAGATTATATTTTCCATTCATTGAACGACTAGTAAAGAATTGGGAAAAAAACTACAGTCGGAAAATTTATTTTCTACTTTGCGTTTATCTTTTTGATTAATAGAAAACAAAATTTGTAGTAAAAAAAAAAGAAAACGAGTTGATTTCCTTTGCACAATTATTTTATAGAATTTTCTCAAGTGGAAATGTAAATTATTTGATAAAGAATGTTTCGAGAAATTTTTGAACACCGTGTATAAAGTATTCTTCAAATAATGTTGACATTGTTAATTATGACGTAATAAGATATCATTTTCAAACTGATGATGGTTGTGGAGTAATAAACGGTTTGCTTATTATAAATGTTGATACACTCTTTCATTTTATAATGTAAGCTACTTGACCGACCGGGGCATCGAATCAATCAGTGCAGAAAATTTCTCGTTTATCGATTCCAAACCGACATCAGTAAATTAATAAACTTTACATAGCCATTTCATTGCAATAAGACCTAATACGTAAACATTTTAAAACTCGGCCATAACTGGAACCGCAGTTTCTTTACTATATCATGCCATTTCATGTTAACCAAAACGATTCAATCCCAAATTAATGCATACATGACCCAATTTGACACAAATGTAAGTTGGCGCAAATACAAGTCAATGAATGATTCCGATAAATATAGGCTAGCCGTTCCAGAATTTTTAACTCAGCAACACATAGTTCTTCTGATAGGGCAGATCTTTATGGAGCATCCATGTATTACGGATTGATTTTTTTATTATAAACGGTTAATTTATCGTTTTCGGTATAATGTAAGGTATCGTAAATAGATTTGTAGAAGCAATGTCTGAAATTACTGCTCATCGCTCAACTCTTGAATGGTATAAATGTATAGCAACTGCAGCTTATAATGTAAAATACTTGTAGAATACTATGTACATATAATATTAGTGTTGTGTGTCGCTGTAAACCTAGCCTAATGAATAATTATTTTGCTATTGCTTTACTTCTTAATAAAATTTGTTTACACCGAATCAAATTTATTATATCATTTTATCACTAATCCGGAATCTCACCCCAGAGATATATAAAATAATATTTTGTGAAAAGGGGGTGCGGGGTAGAGTCACCGTAGATAATTGACATTAATTCTGATGTTGAATTGTTTGTATTGCTCGTATGGTCCATGGTAATACTTCGTTCACAAGCACTGAGTAAGAATTAAATCAGCCAATTCTCACGTTGCTCACATAATGTTGTGCTGAACAAACGGCGCCTTTCTTCAGAAGAGAAATTTTGAACGTTGTGGTTGCTCTGTGGTAATTTAAATGTTTTAAGGATTATCA
Organism: Tipula helvola; assembly: GCA_963556165.1. Lineage (NCBI taxonomy): Eukaryota > Metazoa > Arthropoda > Insecta > Diptera > Tipulidae > Tipula > Tipula helvola. Next base: position 340,702,748 of record OY744482.1, on the reverse strand, counting down.
ACAGCATACTAGAGTACCTCTCGTTATAGCTAATTGTGAGAAGAGAATTGGCTGGTGGAGAATTTATATTGTTATAACCAATTGTGATTGGAGAAGAGATCTTCAAAATTAAGAAAATCCGCCGAGCGAATACAAATACAACAGACATACGAGAAATTGATCGAAGAATGCAAACAATAGCTTGTGCTTTCTTCAATAAATCCTCCGAAGAAAGAGACCAAAAGAGGGAACATCAAAAGCACTTCTTCAACTTCCGTCTCAGACATCGTGGATACAGACAGGGATGAGAGTAGGAGCTTTACACAGTTAACACCATCCACAAGCAGCATTCAGAACCCCGTGAACAACTTAACACTGGCATCACTGACATCCTCTTCATTAGAATCAGCCAGAAACGACGCAAACAAAGCTTTACTCCACGAGCAGAACATCAAAATGCGGCTCCTGTACAGGAAGCAGGAAAGCATCGATCGAGAATGGGATACTGGCAACCGTTCTCGGATCTACCTTACAATGAAGATCGACAGATTAACAAAGATTTAGAGGTCCTTGAGAAACAACATCGAACCATCCTCATCAATATTGAGGAAGAGAAGCAAACAGCGCAGTACTTCATAGATGACTACTATGGAACGATTGTGCAAAATGCTAAAGCCATATTACTTAAACTACATCAACTCGGGAGTAACGACTGTCCAAAAGCATTAACAAGGTCATTAATCAAAGTACACTCTCTAATACCGAAAAGATGTGGTATTTGAAATCGCACACCCAGAGGACGCGGCAAGAATCATCGCTCACCTGTCCTCAATAGAGGAAAATTACGAGGTGGCATGGGATATCTTGCAGACGAGATACAACAACAAACGTCTGCTTGCTGCATGATATTTTAACACGATATTATTGCTGCATAATATACAAGTGGCATCAGCCTCAAGTATCAGAACATTTCACGATATCATCATCGAAATGAGGCACAACATCAAAAATCTGGAATTCGAAAATCCTCTCGAAACCTTCATATCACACATTATTATGAAAAAAGTAAATACGGGTATACTGCAGCGCTACTCCAAGGCTAGACAATTGTCTAGATTTCCTAACGAGTAGGTTCAAATCATTGGAAGCATCAGAGATGCATCATTCATCCATCAGCCGAGCAGCTAAACCAAATTTGAGGCCCAACGAAGAGTAGGTACTTCTAAGTACAGGGGACGATGGCAAAGGAGTCACTGTACAAAATTCCATGATCACACGCTCATATTGCAAGAAACACGGGCATCTAATCACCCAGTGCCACCGTTTCCGTAATCTTAGCACAAAAATGAGGATTCTACACAGTATGAATACGGAAAACCCTTCCTACACGATGCATTATGACAGGCATCATCAGCTATTACACGAACTTCACCACCATCCGGAAAAAAGGTATCTATCGGTTAATCAGAAAGTAATCAAACCACATTATTGGCAACAGCTATGGTGAGGAGCACAGCAATATGTGGAACATCAACTAAATTGAGAGTCCTCTTAGATCAAGGATCACAGGTCTCTCTCAATACGGAAGCAGCAGTTCAACGTCTCGGGCTAACCTTACATCTAACTACTGTTAACATCTCCGGAATTGGGGCACAAAACATAAGTCAAGCAACCGCTATAGTCTAGGTATGCCTCCAACCGCATTTCACATCGCGATATCGGTTAACCATTGAAGCATACGTCCTGCCAAAAGTTGCAACGGAAGTTCCATAACGCCAAATTAACCGAAAATCAATTAATAAATGGAACTATTTAGTGTTGGCCGATTGACCTTTTATTCGAAGCCGACGTATACGGCAACTTAATCGGTAATCAGGTGAGAAGAGGGAAACCAACCGCCACTAAAACTAGCTTCGGCTGGGTAATTTCAGGACCATTTGAAATTGCTACAATTAGTGAAGGTCCATAGTGGAACGAAGTTGAAAAAGAACATGAACCGGTTTTGAGAATTGGAAGAGACCCAGAGCAGCACCAAAGGTAAATCACCAATAGACACTGTTTGTGAAACCATTTTTCAAGGGACCACACAGCGAGAACCAGATGGACGATATGTGCGGTATAGAGAAATGCAACTGGATCAACTATGGGCACTACAACGATTTTTCCAACTGGAGAAGAAACTCAACTCAAACCTGGAGCTGAGAGAGCTGTATATTCAGTTCATGAGAGAATATCTCAGTATGGGTCACATGAAGCGAGCACCTCATCACAAAGGCAAATAATATTTACCCCACCATGCGGTAGTCAAATGTAAACTCGAGTCAACTAAAATACGGGTGGTTTTCGACGCATCGATGAAAAAATCGAGAGGCAAGAGTTTGAACGACGCCATGTATATTGGGCCACCACTACAAAACAATTTGTGGGCAGTGTTATTGAAATGGAGGAAACATCGAGTAACCTTTTCCGCGGACATCGAGAAAATGTATCGACAGATTAAAATATGTAGCGATTTACTCATTCAATCGCTTCATTTCGTACATTCATTATTTTATCCAAATTTATTCATAGGCGACAATACATTTCATACACATCCCTTCCACATTGTCTATACACAATCTATGTCTTTTCGTCGTTTTGTTTTGCTCAACGACGCTTCGTCGCCATGACACAAAAAAGACTCTCTCGTTTCAACTCTTAAACATTACGCATCGTCAAAATAATTTATCCTTCAACAAAATTACAGTGCCAAAATATAATTGAGAATCTGCAATAATAATAATAATCGAATGACATCGAAAAAATTAGCATCCATGGACATCTGGTGGAACGGGCCGATTTTCTTGATGAATACGGGACAACGAAAATGAGAACGGAAAAGAGAACGACGGTCAGAACATGTTTCTAGAGAGCAGAGTCCGCAATCTACACGTTAATCAATTGCCAGTCCTCGCTTAAACGCATCATCCGGGTAACAATTCATCTATTAATATGACGTACAGGACAGCGGTGTGTTATTCAACCACAATAATATCGTAAAACCTGGCAAATTAATCGAACACCGGAGAACAAAACAATTCTTAACAATTTATGTAACAGCCTCAAATCCCTTCTTACACGGAAAAAATAAACTGGTCCTCAGCTAAGAAAACGGACTTTTAATTCAAGAAAATGTACCTTTTCTTGATTTAAGAGCTAATTTTCTTATTTCTATCAAGTTTTTCTTCATGTAAGAATTGTGTTTCTTGAAATGAAGAAAAAATCGAAAGAAATAAGAAAATTAGCTTTTAAATCAAGAAAAAGTACATTTTCTTGAATTAAAAGTCCGTTTTCTTAGCTGAGGACCAGTTTATTTTTTTCCGTGTAAAGAAGTTAAAAATGAATCAATCAACAGATATCTAGTTAGCCTAACTGATGAAAAAAATTCTGATTACTCACTGTGGAAGGCCACGAAGAGACTCAAAAGACTCAAAATGCAAGTGCCTCCACTTAAAAAGGATGATGGAACCTGGGCAAGAGGCCACAAAGAGAAGGCTGATCTATTTGCGGAGTATCTCCAGGAAACCTTCCAACCACTACCAAGACAAACTGCCAATGAAAATATAATATCTATTCACAAGCTGGATGAGTTTGAAATACGGGCAGTAACTCTCAAAGAATTAAAAGAAGAAGTGAAAAGTAACATGAATGTTAAAAAAGCCCCAGGGTATGATTTGATTACTTGCCAAATTATCAAAGCTCTACCTAACAAAGGATTTCGTAAGCTACTACACATAATCAATGCGAGCTTTCGGTTAAAATGTGTTCCGAATCAATGGAAAGTAGCAGAAAATCATGATACCAAAACCTGATAAACCACCTAACGATGAAAAATCATACAGGCCAATTTCTCTGCTGCCAATTATGTCAAAACTCTTTGAAAAATTATTACTAAAGAGACTTAAACCAATAATTGAGGACCGACAACTAATTCCTCCGCATCAATTTGGATTTAGAGAAAAGCATTCTACAATTGAACAGGTCCATAGAATCACCAACATAATTGAAAGAACGTTAGAACGTAAAAAAGTATGCTCAAGCATATTCCTGGATGTCGCGCAAGCATTCGATAAAGTCTGGCACAGTGGTCTGGAATACAAGCTGCATAGAGATCTACCGAGACAATTCTATGCCATACTAAGATCTTATTTATCCAATAGACACTTTCGAGTGAAATATGAGGATGAATACTCTGAGCTAAAGAAAATCTCTGCCGGTGTCCCGCAGGGGAGTGTCTTAGGACCAATCCTGTATTTACTATATACAAGGGACATACCAACCACAAATGAAGGAACCATAGCCACCTTTGCAGATGACACAGCAATTATGGCAGTTGGAAATAATGTCGCTGATGCAACGAGCAAACTCCAGAGGATGACCAATGCGGTTTGTAACTGGACAAAGCGTTGGCGAATCAAACTTAATGAGACAAAATCCACGCATATTAACTTTACTTATCAAAACGCTTACCACCTACCTATAGAAATTACAATAAGCTGCTGCTATATCGGAAAATTTTAAAGCCGATATGGACCTACGGTATCCAACTCTGGGGATGTACCAAGCAAACAAACGCCAAAATGATACAGACGTTTCAAAACAAGGTTCTTCGTAGCATCGTCAATGCTCCGTGGTACGCAAGAAATGAAGACCTTCACAGGGACCTACGGATGGAATACATCAAAGAGGAAATAAAAATGCATGCCGCAAAACACGAAATAAGGCTCCAGGAACATGGAAACCCCTATATTCGCCATATGATAGATAACCCTGTCGTTGAAAGAAGACTCCAAGGAACGAGGCCACTTGACCTAGTGAACTTACCAAACAAAAATTAGTAAATAAGTTTAATTGATTATGGGGCTAACCAGTGGGTTACACCCCAACAAACGTGAATTTAACTAGATATATAAAAATTTGTATTTGAAAGAAAAATTAAAAAATGAAAAAAAAAAAAAAAAAATCCACAATAATGGGAGCACGCCTTATTCGTCCTGTGAACAGTATATTTATCGGAATTCCAGGAAGAACACGCCTCGCTGAAGAAAGCGAGGTCTGTCCTAAGACATAGCAACTTACGGTGCATCGGTTTCTCGAAACGCACAACATCATTCGGGTAGGAAGGCTATTAGAAAAGTCTCAACAATCATTTGAGGAGCAAAATCCAATGATTCTACCATATGGTCGTTATATGGTCAGCTGACCAAATTAATTTTGGATGGGAAACTTTACACGGAAGCAATGCATCAACACTCGCGCATATCCGAAAGTGGTGCTGGATCATTAAAGAAAATCAAGCTGTAAAACAGTACAACCATCAGTGCATACGATACTATCGGTTTAAAGCTAGAATGTCAAAACAACTAATGGGGAGCTTATCCACACCTCGAGCCACCATTTTACGATCGTTCACGCATACGGGGGTCGATTATGCGGGGCTGTTCAATATACGGGTGAGTAAAGGTCGAGGTGTCATCCGACCGGACCGCGAAAGGATTCGTGAACGCATTTCGGTGGATTATGGAAAGAAGGCGTTAAATCCATTAAAACTCACCTGAAAAAATGCATAGGGGAAACAAAACTCATCTAGGAGGAAATGAGCACCTTATTAGACCATATAATTAATCGAAGATCCAGAATCATTACAAGTATTAACACCAGGGCATATTTTGATTGGGAATGCATTTACAGCCCCGTCGGAAAGGGAACGGTTCAAACACCAAAGAAACCTCATATCGAGGTGGAAGGTAGTGCAGAATATGAAAATCCAGTTCTGGCAAAGATGGGTGTCAGATTATTTACATCACCTGCAGCAACGCCCCAAGTGGCAACAAGAGAAATCAAACATAGAGGAAGAGGACAAAGTCTTAATACGCGATGAGCTGCAACCACCCACGAGATGGAAATTAGGACGAGTGATCGATTTTCATCCGGGAAAAGGACTTTCACCTCGTCGCAACGTTAAACACCGTCGAAAACCCTAGCGTCAAGCGATCAATCGCTAAATTATCACCTTTACCAACCAAAATCCAATGGTAGATAAGGACGCAGGTGAAATAAATTCGCCAACACCATAGCATCAAGAACAACAGCCGAGCAAATAAAAGAAACCAGGTAGCTGCAACAACCAGAGAAGGCCGGCCAAGCTCCAAGACTCAGTAGCCTCATAGAAAAGTAAAAAAAACAACCATCTACACCACAGCCAAGAGCCGTGACTTCGCTGGCCCGCAGTATGTTCAATTGTATCGTTGAACATAAAAACACATAACAACAAGATTGCCGCAGTGTAACGAGATGCGAAATTTCCTAACATAAATGCATTTTTTTTTACTAGACCCCACTAGTGGTAAAACCCACTTACTTATACATATACAGTGAAACTTCCAAAAGTGACCACCTCTCTATTTTGACCACCTCCATATATTGACCAATTTTTGATAGTAAATTCAATTGTCTATATAAATTAAATAAAAATGTTCTCTGTAAATTGACCACCATAAAGTGACCACCCTCTGTAAAGTGACCACTTTCAATAGAAAAGCATAAATAAAATTGATTTCTCTAAAGTTACCAAATATCCTTGAACATGAAAAATTAAAATGTAATTTTGTAACATTTATAAACTAAAAATTTTGCAGGTGTGCGAAGGTAAAAATTACAGGTTTTTTTATTTTAAATGTTTTTTTGGCATAAGTAAGGCCACTGTGCATAATTTAAAAAAAACGAAAACATAAATTTGCATACGGGACCTATGATACAACGAGCAGTGCTTGAATTTGCGAATGATTTTAACTGCCCTGACTTCAAAGTTTCTAATGTATGCTTGAACAAGTTTACAGCGAAAAGTAGCATTAGTTACAAAATGCTATCAGGTGAATCTACCAGTGTTCCGCAAGAAGAAATATGGCGAAATAATCAAAAGGCGTGGATGACAAGTTCGTTGTTTGAAGAGTGGTTGCAAACTGTAGACAGGCAGATGAAAAAATCTCGACGAAATGTTCTTTTAATTTTTGATAATTGCCCTGCCCATAATGAAACGGCAAAGCTAACTAACGTTAATTTGAAATTTTTGCCACCGCATGGATGGCATGGATCAGGGAATAATTAAATTCTTTAAACAAAACTACCGAAATTTGATGATGACATCAATTATTGTCCAATCCATTCTTATCGATGCAACCTTATCGGCCTTGAAAATGAACGCTTTACAGTTAATTGTTAGATGGATTCTGCTTGGAAAGCTGTTACAGCAGAAACCATCTTCAATTGCTTTAAAAAGGCTGGATTAAATTAAGCAATACACAATCATCCCATGTCTTAGAAGAAGACGCAACTCTAGTTTCCGATGTTACACAATACGAAAACAAGGATAATTTCATTGGAATTGATGACCTTCTTTGTATTTGTGAGCAGCCACATTTATCTGAAATTTATCAGGATGTAGTAAACGAGATTAATGGTCAATCATTGGAATTTTGTGAGCAGTCGGATTCAGGCAGTGAAGGCGATTTGACTGAAATTGCCTCCAAGGAAGTAGAAATTGCCAATATGTTGCAGCACATAAAAAACTTTGCATTAATGAAATGTGCAGACTTGCTACTATCTGTTCAGGAGTCAGAATTAGTTTTTCAAAGATTCTTAGTGAATAATAATCTAAATATTATCCAGACCACTATTGATAAATATTTTACATCAAAATAGGTAGGATTTTCTGATAAAATCGTACTACTTATGTGATAAGAAAAATTAAGAAATGAAGTGCAATGTACTATGTAAAATGAATTACATATTTTCAAAAACACTAACCTCTATTTTAAAATGATTGATTTAAACAAAATTTCCTTAAATTGACCACCTCCATAAAGTGACCAAAAATTGTTGGCCCCTTGGATGGTCACTTTAGAGAAGTTTCACTGATATAAAGAAAATAAGTGCCAGATTTACAACCTGGCGATAACCTTATCATTCTTTACACTAATATTATTGTAAGAATTTATGCTTTAAGAACAAGTTTATAAGGAAATTTTAATTTCAATAAGCCGTGATTGGTTAAAGCTAATAAGTTGGAAAACTTTATAATATTAATTAAGCACCTAAATGAACTTAACTGTAACTTTAATTTATTTTATTTAGTGCCTTTGCCAATTTTAATATAATGTATGGACTTTAAAGACAGTAGAAAACACATTTTAAATTTAATGTTATTGTACCGTCAAGAAATTTCCAAAATCATGGGTTGTACCCATTTTAGCGGTGAGTTCAACACGAAATACTGTACATTTAACAAAATGTTCAACAAATTTTTAAATAAAATAAGAAATCGAATCCTATCTGTAACATATACCTACACATAACACATTTAATTCAATTCGTAATGTTTTAAAGAAAATATCAGCGGGATATAAAAACAGTTCTTCTTCCACATACCATGAGAACAGAAATACAATGTCTTTGACAGTTTTCGGTAAAAAATGTATACACATCCTTTCTCCCAGAAAATATCAAACCGTAAAATACCACCAATGTTTTGTCATTAAAATCAATAGAGTGATGATACGAGGTACTGAGTATGTATATGGATTTGGGACGCATAAAGAAAATCGAGTATCGGTAACAAAAAGAAATTCCACCCCTTTTTTTATAAGAAAACTACTCCTCTAACCCTTTCCCAGCCCTAATTTTTATCGTTGAATTAACATCGCGTTTATATTTAAATATAAATTTTATTATTAAAATACGGTTATAAATAATAATCAGCGTAATTATTATTGATATGATAATTGAATCGAATCGAAATGTCTTAGAACAAAATATATACGCATTTTATACAAATTTTTGAATAATAAATTTTTAGTTCAATGCACGATTATCGTGTATCATATTTCATCCGTATTCATATCAATATTATGTCGACTATTGTTCGTGATTTTTGTTCAACTTGAGCGTACCTCTAAGAAACTATAAATTATAATTATTTGAAATTATGTACATAAAAAACTACTTTATAAGTATATTTGAACAAACTTAACGAAAAACTAAATCCAATTAAAAATTCTGTTTATTCAGTGATTATCATGATTTGTATATCTTAACACACAAAACTATAATATTGAAGATACAAGAACGAAATAATTCAATTACTTTGCTTTTTTTACAGTTTCTTTATATTCATTCCTGAAATACTGAGGTGGGTAAATATTTAAGATTTGAAAACTTAATTTTTTTTGCTAGAATAACATGAAAGTTATTAGATTCGTTTGATTTACATATATGTATGTGAATACCACATTCTTTGTTTGTTTAAAATTATCTAACTTGAGGAAGGAAAATTAAAGATTACTCGTAGTTTTTATAACCACCCTCGTCTAAATAAATATTTAAAAACTATTTCGTAGTAATCCCTTAATTTCACAATTTACTCTATACATACACAATTTGTCCCGTACAAATATAAGCTTCATCATAACGTGTTTGGTCGATTTTTTTAAGTGATTAATTATTGTAGTGTATATATTTTTTTTTACTGTGATTTCAATGCTGTCAATCATCCCGGGGTATTCTGATATTGCTACACCTGTCACTGTTGAACCTGTGCTCGAAATCAACCGCCGCAAGCTGAATTTAGTGTTGGCTCTTGCAATGTTCCGGACAGGAAGTTGATTTAAGCATCAAAATTTGCTAATAATACTGAACCGGATGATTTGCGGAAATTTCTAAGTGGTAAGCTGGTCCTTGTGTCAATTGGCCGTGACGTTAGTCGTCTCAACTTCATTTCGCTCAAAATCGGCGTTGATCCAGTCAATTTCAGCAAACTACTTCAACCACATATATGGCCTGCCGGATCATTGGTCAGAGAATTTATGCCTTGTCCAAAAAACTTCAAACTAGCGGTTGTGGAATAATACCGTCATCTACCAATGTTAATAGTAACATTTTCTATCGACCTGAACTCCATAAAATTATGCCCACCATTTCATCAAATAATTCCAGCAATAATAGTCTACACGTATAATACCACAACAATAGCCGGATACGTACTATCATTCAATTTACTCATCTCTTTTGTGTTATACAATAACTACGACGTGGTTATTCTTGCTGATTTTTCTTCATGCTACACCGTTTTTCGTCGTGATCGCGACAAAATATTAGAGAGATTACTGATGGCGGTGTAATCACCACCGTTAATAACGACCTGGAATTTAGTCAAATCAGCCTCAATTGCGGCTATGGTGGGTCAATTCTTGTTAACGTCAAATGTGCTTCTTTTTTGCTCTTTATAGTGGGAGTCTATAATATACCGTTTGGTAGTACTTATGACGTTTACCAAGGATTTATTATTGCCAATGATATTCAACCACTATTTAATAAAACTGATCAGGTGTTGATTGTGGGCGGATCGGAACGTTCGAGCATATATCACACGCCACTTTTAATTAAATTTTATTTGTTAGATTATGGTTTTTGTAATTTTATTGAGAGCGATTTATGAAGAGTGTCAAGGTTCAATCGCCGCTTAAAAAACCTCGCAAGGGCGTTTAAGAATTATAAGCGTTCTGGGGATGATAACGACAAATCTAGATATCGTGAATTATGTAAAGAGTTTAGGTACCTCAAAGATTTTCTTTACAAAATTTGTGTTTTACAATCGAAAGTGAAATTTTGATTAATCCTAAACGGCTTTTTTGCATTTATAAATCAAAAGAGAAAATCAACTGGCTATCCGAGGATTATATCATGCAGTAATGTTTTTTTCTCAGGAAATATGTGGCGCGTTTGCCAATATTTTTTCACGCCTCTTTTGATAACTCTGATGTATCTAACTTTTCAGGTATCATTGATGGTCGCTACAATTCATATCCTATACAATCCAACTCGCAGATATTATGATTGGACTGGAATGTTTAGATATCACTGCTGGTTCAGGTCCTGATGGTATCGCCCCATTGATTATAATTAAGCGTGCGCTTCCTTTGTCTGTACCATTACTTTATTTGTTTAATGAGAGTATTCAAGGGGAGTGTTTATTGATATTTGGAAAAAATCATTTACAGTTCCTATATTTAAATCTGATAGAAGGAGGATATTGCATGCTATAGGGGTATCTCGATTCCCTCGGCTAAACTTTAACTTTTTGAATCGTTGGTAAAATCAATAATTGAGATTCATGTTAATAAACGTATAAGTTCGCGTTTCCGAGAGTTTTCTCTACAAAGATTTTTCAGAAGCTATTGGTAGACTAAGTTCCAGAATTCTTCTGAAGAATGTTCGGATCAGATTTCATTCCAATAAAATGGATCGCACAATGTGTGAGTATTTCGCAAATCTGTTCCTTCGAATTGGTTATATTTTCTGGCATTCCTCAAGGGAGCCACCTGGGACCTTTACTGTTCAGTGTTTCAAGTTTTGTAAGTGTCTATTGTATGCTGATGACTTGTAACGCATAATACAATATGTGTCTACTACCGAAAATGTTTAAGGCCCATATTCACGTCGAATAGAAACCAGAGAAAATCAGTACGACGAAGTAGTGCAGTGTCAAATTGATCGTTACATTAACACCAATGAAGCGATTTTGCGAATTTTAAGTTTCCCGATACACGATCGAGGTTCAGCGATTGCCCATTTAACCGTCCAGCTAGAAATAGGCAGAAAGTGTTGTGACGGAACCACCAGCACTTACAACTTTAACAGCCTTCCTCGAGTTATGCCAAGATGACCTATTTGCCAGGATTTTATACTCTACTCGGAAGTGCCAAGCCATTACTACACATGGAATGTGTTGAGGAAAAAACTCAATTGACGAAAATGTAGGCCGTCAGTGCAAGGACACGACGAACTGCTAAATAACGAGGCGATGAGGCTAGTCTGCAAGGTGCATCCAAGAAATGCAGGTAGACATGTTTTGAAGATTTAAGAATTACTGTCGACGGCTATATTTATGAAACATGTAACCATCAAATTCTAATCATCTTTGGCTAAAACATCGAGAAAGTTTGAATGACGATATCTTGGCTGAACTACTAAATTGCAAAATAAAATTATAGGCTTCTACACCAAAGATTGTTTTAATTATTATTAAAAATATTTACCATCAACTACCATTTTAATTAAGTGAATTATAATAAATTGACAACCCGTATTTAGTGACACTAATGTTCTTAACAAAACATTTAATTGTTCATAACAGTTCTGAATTTTAGAATATATATTTAGAATATCCATAAATCTTATTTAAATTGCCAAACATTAGTCCAATATATTGTTTATATAATTTAGCATTGTTTTAAGCACCCCAGATATTCCCACCATATAAACATTGTCAAAAATCGAGAAGCATCAAAAATACAACAATTTCATATCTACATATATTACACTGGAACACATAAAGGAATATCGAAAAGACATAAAAATATAATAAATTATGGATATCATATATACGAGTACAATTTTGGGATGCGAACGCAAAAAGAGCATGCACATAAAAATTACAAAATTATGCGAAAATCTCATGTTAAACACCTATATTAACATAACTCATCCTGATTTTATATAGAATAATGTGAATATATGTTTGTACATAAATGGGGGAGACCCCATAAAATTTCAAAACCAAAAATGGTTTCTATTTTAAACATGATATATGGCAGTGCCGTGACAGTATTCAATTGATTTACTATTGATGTCACACAGTTACGATATAAAATAGAAAAATAAGTTATCATGGGATCCTGAAGGATATTAAATTGTTCAATTTAAAAAAAATGTAAAAGGCCATCTATTGTTGTATCTCTTTTTGGTGTATCCTCGTACGATATAACATTATATATTATAGAGACACATTAGAAAGATGGATACGAGTATAAAAGAGGTTCGAAATCAAAGGGGGAAATAAAATGTATTACAACGTTCTCGATTCACCGTCGAACGATATAATTTATTGACATTATTAGAAATTATTTGAATGATATTTCAATTTCACATTTTTGTTTTTGTGTAAATTTTTGAAATATTTGTTCGTTTATTGAAACTAACAGTGGTAAAGTATGACACGAAGTAAATTTATTTTGTGCGTGTTTTATGTAATAATTTCAGATGATTAAAAACAACAGTTGTGGATTTAGTTGGGTTTTTTGCAAACTCGAACTCTTCTTATTACCAATTATCATTTGTTCATCATAAATTTGGTTAAGCTAGATCGTGTAAATAATCTATTTACTAATACTACAGAATAATTTTTCATTTTCTTGTGAGTTCCGAGTTTGTGTTCACTGATGTCCTTTATGTTTTTATGTTTGGTAAAACATTTAGGGTACTAGTTTTGGATTCATGTTACACGCTGCGTTAGAATGTTATGTTAAATGTTGCGTTAAAATGTTGCGTGTCTTGTAAAATGTTATATTAAATAAAAATATTTTCTCTCTTTTTATTTATCACATTGAAACAAAAAACGAATGGGGTTCAAGCTCCACCTGAACCGCAAATGTTTGATAAAACATAAAATCAAAAATAGGTAAATATTGTGACTATTTTGGCCTTCATACAACAAGCTCACGCTATGAACAGCAATAGCTTAGATGGTTAAGTGTTATAAACACAACCGATGGCAAGCAGGGAACAGTTTCTGGTTTATTTTAAATCGTTAAATAAAGAAATAAATCTGTTGTCATAGCCCCCACTAGTAGCAAGCGGACAGAATTAAATAGTAAAGTCAAAGCAAATATCAAAGTGTATAAAATTAGAGTGAAATAAAAAGTACACAGTGCTTTTAATTTTAAAATCCGAACGAACTCAGAAGCCCAGTTCGTAACAATAGAAACAGAAATATTTAGCCTCAAATATGTCGTCATGACATTTTTAATACAATACTGTTAAAGTTAGCCGAAAGTTGCCAGCCGAAAGTGAAAAGTCGATAATGCAGATTGTATTATTCCAGCCGAAAGTAAAAAACGGTAATGCAGATTGCGTTATCCCAGCCGAAAGTAAAAAATAATCGGTATTGCAGATTGTGTTATCCGAGCCGAAAATAAAAAATTAAGTTAATATCGATCGGTAATGTTTAGCCTAAAACCTACTAAGGAATGTAAGGCTGTATGATTATCATTGAATACCTTTGTTATTATTCTTATATGGCAAAACCTGGCTGCAGTTCCTCGCGGAAAATTATGGAAAATTCGAGAAACCCAAAAAAATATTTTAATTGGAATAAAAACCGCCACTAGAATGTTACGTCTGGAGATGTATTTTATTGGTGTGACTTGTCAATAGCTATCGCAGGGAAAAAATTCAGTTCAACTTTTCCGTCAGAAATCGCGGAAAATTCGATTTTCCAGAAATCATTAGAAAATTTATATAAAATCATAGCCTCTAGAGTGTTATGTGTTCCGCGATTTCTGACGGGAAACTTGAACTGAACTTTTTCCCCTGCGATAGCTATTGACAAGTCACATCAATGAAATATATCTCCAGACATAACACTCTAGAGGCTGACATTTATTTTTTTACTTTCGGCTGGAACGTTTTTCCAATTTTCTGCGATTTCTGACGGGAAACTTGAACTGAATTTTTTCCCTGCGATATCTACTTACAAGTCACATCAATGAAATACATCTCCAGACATAACACTCTAGAGGCTGATTTTATATAAATTTTCTAATGATTTTTGGAAAATCGAATTTTCCGCGATTTCTGACGGGAAACTTGAACTGAATTTTTCCCCTGCGATAGCTATTGACAAGTCACATCAATAAAATATATCTCCAGACATAACACTCTAGAGGCTGACATTTATTTTTTACTTTCGGCTGGAACGTTTTTCCAATTTTCTGCGATTTCTGACGGGAAACTTGAACTGAATTTTTTCCCTGCGATAGCTACTTACAAGTCACATCAATGAAATACATCTCCAGACATAACACTCTAGAGGCTGATTTTATATAAATTTTCTAATAATTTTTGGAAAATCGAATTTTCCGCGATTTCTGACGGGAAACTTGAACTGAATTTTTTCCCTGCGATAGCTATTGACAAGTCACATCAATAAAATATATCTCCAGACATAACACTCTAGAGGCTGACATTTATTTTTTACTTTCGGCTGGAACGTTTTTCCAATTTTCTGCGATTTCTGACGGGAAACTTGAACTGAATTTTTTCCCTGCGATAGCTATTGACAAGTCACATCAATGAAATACATATCCAGACATAACACTCTAGAGGCTGATTTTATATAAATTTTCTAATGATTTTTGGAAAATCGAATTTTCCGCGATTTCTGACGGGAAACTTGAACTGAATTTTTCCCCTGCGATAGCTATTGACAAGTCACATCAATGAAATACATCTCCAGACATAACACTCTAGAGGCTGACATTTATGTTTTACTTTCGGCTGGAACGTTTTTCCAATTTTCTGCGATTTCTGACGGGAAACTTGAACTGAATTTTTTCCCTGCGATATCTACTTACAAGTCACATCAATGAAATACATCTCCAGACATAACACTCTAGAGGCTGATTTTATATAAATTTTCTAATGATTTTTGGAAAATCGAATTTTCCGCGATTTCTGACGGGAAACTTGAACTGAATTTTTCCCCTGCGATAGCTATTGACAAGTCACATCAATAAAATATATCTCCAGACATAACACTCTAGAGGCTGACATTTATTTTTTACTTTCGGCTGGAACGTTTTTCCAATTTTCTGCGATTTCTGACGGGAAACTTGAACTGAATTTTTTCCCTGCGATAGCTACTTACAAGTCACATCAATGAAATACATCTCCAGACATAACACTCTAGAGGCTGATTTTATATAAATTTTCTAATAATTTTTGGAAAATCGAATTTTCCGCGATTTCTGACGGGAAACTTGAACTGAATTTTTTCCCTGCGATAGCTATTGACAAGTCACATCAATAAAATATATCTCCAGACATAACACTCTAGAGGCTGACATTTATTTTTTACTTTCGGCTGGAACGTTTTTCCAATTTTCTGCGATTTCTGACGGGAAACTTGAACTGAATTTTTTCCCTGCGATAGCTATTGACAAGTCACATCAATGAAATACATATCCAGACATAACACTCTAGAGGCTGATTTTATATAAATTTTCTAATGATTTTTGGAAAATCGAATTTTCCGCGATTTCTGACGGGAAACTTGAACTGAATTTTTCCCCTGCGATAGCTATTGACAAGTCACATCAATGAAATACATCTCCAGACATAACACTCTAGAGGCTGACATTTATGTTTTACTTTCGGCTGGAACGTTTTTCCAATTTTCTGCGATTTCTGACGGGAAACTTGAACTGAATTTTTTCCCTGCGATATCTACTTACAAGTCACATCAATGAAATACATCTCCAGACATAACACTCTAGAGGCTGATTTTATATAAATTTTCTAATGATTTTTGGAAAATCGAATTTTCCGCGATTTCTGACGGGAAACTTGAACTGAATTTTTCCCCTGCGATAGCTATTGACAAGTCACATCAATAAAATATATCTCCAGACATAACACTCTAGAGGCTGACATTTATTTTTTACTTTCGGCTGGAACGTTTTTCCAATTTTCTGCGATTTCTGACGGGAAACTTGAACTGAATTTTTTCCCTGCGATAGCTACTTACAAGTCACATCAATGAAATACATCTCCAGACATAACACTCTAGAGGCTGATTTTATATAAATTTTCTAATAATTTTTGGAAAATCGAATTTTCCGCGATTTCTGACGGGAAACTTGAACTGAATTTTTTCCCTGCGATAGCTATTGACAAGTCACATCAATAAAATATATCTCCAGACATAACACTCTAGAGGCTGACATTTATTTTTTACTTTCGGCTGGAACGTTTTTCCAATTTTCTGCGATTTCTGACGGGAAACTTGAACTGAATTTTTTCCCTGCGATAGCTATTGACAAGTCACATCAATGAAATACATATCCAGACATAACACTCTAGAGGCTGATTTTATATAAATTTTCTAATGATTTTTGGAAAATCGAATTTTCCGCGATTTCTGACGGGAAACTTGAACTGAATTTTTCCCCTGCGATAGCTATTGACAAGTCACATCAATAAAATATATCTCCAGACATAACACTCTAGAGGCTGACATTTATGTTTTACTTTCGGCTGGAACGTTTTTCCAATTTTCTGCGATTTCTGACGGGAAACTTGAACTGAATTTTTTCCCTGCGATAGCTACTTACAAGCCACATCAATGAAATACATCTCCAGACATAACACTCTAGAGGCTGATTTTATATAAATTTTCTAATGATTTTTGGAAAATCGAATTTTCCGCGATTTCTGACGGGAAACTTGAACTGAATTTTTCCCCTGCGATAGCTATTGACAAGTCACATCAATAAAATATATCTCCAGACATAACACTCTAGAGGCTGACATTTATGTTTTACTTTCGGCTGGAACGTTTTTCCAATTTTCTGCGATTTCTGACGGGAAACTTGAACTGAATTTTTTCCCTGCGATAGCTACTTACAAGCCACATCAATGAAATACATCTCCAGACATAACACTCTAGAGGCTGATTTTATATAAATTTTCTAATGATTTTTGGAAAATCGAATTTTCCGCGATTTCTGACGGGAAACTTGAACTGAATTTTTCCCCTGCGATAGCTATTGACAAGTCACATCAATAAAATATATCTCCAGACATAACACTCTAGAGGCTGACATTTATGTTTTACTTTCGGCTGGAACGTTTTTCCAATTTTCTGCGATTTCTGACGGGAAACTTGAACTGAATTTTTTCCCTGCGATAGCTACTTACAAGCCACATCAATGAAATACATCTCCAGACATAACACTCTAGAGGCTGATTTTATATAAATTTTCTAATAATTTTTGGAAAATCGAATTTTCCGCGATTTCTGACGGGAAACTTGAACTGAATTTTTCCCCTGCGATAGCTATTGACAAGTCACATCAATAAAATATATCTCCAGACATAACACTCTAGAGGCTGACATTTATTTTTTACTTTCGGCTGGAACGTTTTTCCAATTTTCTGCGATTTCTGACGGGAAACTTGAACTGAATTTTTTCCCTGCGATAGCTACTTACAAGCCACATCAATGAAATACATCTCCAGACATAACACTCTAGAGGCTGATTTTATATAAATTTTCTAATAATTTTTGGAAAATCGAATTTTCCGCGATTTCTGACGGGAAACTTGAACTGAATTTTTCCCCTGCGATAGCTATTGACAAGTCACATCAATAAAATATATCTCCAGACATAACACTCTAGAGGCTGACATTTATTTTTTACTTTCGGCTGGAACGTTTTTCCAATTTTCTGCGATTTCTGACGGGAAACTTGAACTGAATTTTTTCCCTGCGATAGCTACTTACAAGCCACATCAATGAAATACATCTCCAGACATAACACTCTAGAGGCTGATTTTATATAAATTTTCTAATAATTTTTGGAAAATCGAATTTTCCGAGATTTCTGACGGGAAACTTGAACTGAATTTTTCCCCTGCGATAGCTATTGACAAGTCACATCAATAAAATATATCTCCAGACATAACACTCTAGAGGCTGACATTTATTTTTTACTTTCGGCTGGAACGTTTTTCCAATTTTCTGCGATTTCTGACGGGAAACTTGAACTGAATTTTTTCTCTGCGATAGCTATTGACAAGTCACATCAATAAAATATATCTCCAGACATAACACTCTAGAGGCTGACATTTATTTTTTACTTTCGGCTGGAACGTTTTTCCAATTTTCTGCGATTTCTGACGGGAAACTTGAACTGAATTTTTCCCCTGCGATAGCTATTGACAAGTCACATCAATAAAATATATCTCCAGACATAACACTCTAGAGGCTGACATTTATTTTTTACTTTCGGCTGGAACGTTTTCCAATTTTCTGCGATTTCTGACGGGAAACTTGAACTGAATTTTTTCTCTGCGATAGCTATTGACAAGTCACATCAATGAAATACATCTCCAGACATAACACTCTAGAGGCTGATTTTATATAAATTTTCTAATGATTTTTGGAAAATCGAATTTTCCGCGATTTCTGACGGGAAACTTGAACTGAATTTTTCCCCTGCGATAGCTATTGACAAGTCACATCAATAAAATATATCTCCAGACATAACACTCTAGAGGCTGACATTTATTTTTTACTTTCGGCTGGAACGTTTTTCCAATTTTCTGCGATTTCTGACGGGAAACTTGAACTGAATTTTTTCTCTGCGATAGCTATTGACAAGTCACATCAATGAAATACATCTCCAGACATAACACTCTAGAGGCTGATTTTATATAAATTTTCTAATAATTTTTGGAAAATCGAATTTTCCGCGATTTCTGACGGGAAACTTGAACTGAATTTTTCCCCTGCGATAGCTATTGACAAGTCACATCAATAAAATATATCTCCAGACATAACACTCTAGAGGCTGACATTTATTTTTTACTTTCGGCTGGAACGTTTTTCCAATTTTCTGCGATTTCTGACGGGAAACTTGAACTGAATTTTTTCTCTGCGATAGCTATTGACAAGTCACATCAATGAAATACATCTCCAGACATAACACTCTAGAGGCTGATTTTATATAAATTTTCTAATAATTTTTGGAAAATCGAATTTTCCGCGATTTCTGACGGGAAACTTGAACTGAATTTTTCCCCTGCGATAGCTATTGACAAGTCACATCAATAAAATATATCTCCAGACATAACACTCTAGAGGCTGACATTTATTTTTTACTTTCGGCTGGAACGTTTTTCCAATTTTCTGCGATTTCTGACGGGAAACTTGAACTGAATTTTTTCCCTGCGATAGCTACTTACAAGCCACATCAATGAAATACATCTCCAGACATAACACTCTAGAGGCTGATTTTATATAAATTTTCTAATGATTTTTGGAAAATCGAATTTTCCGCGATTTCTGACGGGAAACTTGAACTGAATTTTTCCCCTGCGATAGCTATTGACAAGTCACATCAATAAAATATATCTCCAGACATAACACTCTAGAGGCTGACATTTATTTTTTACTTTCGGCTGGAACGTTTTTCCAATTTTCTGCGATTTCTGACGGGAAACTTGAACTGAATTTTTTCTCTGCGATAGCTATTGACAAGTCACATCAATAAAATATATCTCCAGACATAACACTCTAGAGGCTGACATTTATTTTTTACTTTCGGCTGGAACGTTTTTCCAATTTTCTGCGATTTCTCTGACGGGAAACTTGAACTGAATTTTTTCTCTGCGATAGCTATTGACAAGTCACATCAATGAAATACATCTCCAGACATAACACTCTAGAGGCTGATTTTATATAAATTTTCTAATAATTTTTGGAAAATCGAATTTTCGCGATTTCTGACGGGAAACTTGAACTGAATTTTTCCCCTGCGATAGCTATTGACAAGTCACATCATAAAATATATCTCCAGACATAACACTCTAGAGGCTGACATTTATTTTTTACTTTCGGCTGGAACGTTTTTCCAATTTTCTGCGATTTCTGACGGGAAACTTGAACTGAATTTTTCCCCTGCGATAGCTATTGACAAGTCACATCAATAAAATATATCTCCAGACATAACACTCTAGAGGCTGACATTTATTTTTTACTTTCGGCTGGAACGTTTTTCCAATTTTCTGCGATTTCTGACGGGAAACTTGAACTGAATTTTTTCTCTGCGATAGCTATTGACAAGTCACATCAATGAAATACATCTCCAGACATAACACTCTAGAGGCTGATTTTATATAAATTTTCTAATAATTTTTGGAAAATCGAATTTTCCGCGATTTCTGACGGGAAACTTGAACTGAATTTTTCCCCTGCGATAGCTATTGACAAGTCACATCAATAAAATATATCTCCAGACATAACACTCTAGAGGCTGACATTTATTTTTTACTTTCGGCTGGAACGTTTTTCCAATTTTCTGCCGATTTCTGACGGGAAACTTGAACTGAATTTTTTCTCTGCGATAGCTATTGACAAGTCACATCAATGAAATACATCTCCAGACATAACACTTCTAGAGGCTGATTTTATATAAATTTTCTAATAATTTTTGGAAAATCGAATTTTCCGCGATTTCTGACGGGAAACTTGAACTGAATTTTTCCCCTGCGATAGCTATTGACAAGTCACATCAATAAAATATATCTCCAGACATAACACTCTAGAGGCTGACATTTATTTTTTACTTTCGGCTGGAACGTTTTTCCAATTTTCTGCGATTTCTGACGGGAAACTTGAACTGAATTTTTCCCCTGCGATAGCTATTGACAAGTCACATCAATAAAATATATCTCCAGACATAACACTCTAGAGGCTGACATTTATTTTTTACTTTCGGCTGGATCGTTTTTCCAATTTTCTGCGATTTCTGACGGGAAACTTGAACTGAATTTTTTCTCTGCGATAGCTATTGACAAGTCACATCAATGAAATACATCTCCAGACATAACACTCTAGAGGCTGATTTTATATAAATTTTCTAATGATTTTTGGAAAATCGAATTTTCCGCGATTTCTGACGGGAAACTTGAACTGAATTTTTCCCCTGCGATAGCTATTGACAAGTCACATCAATAAAATATATCTCCAGACATAACACTCTAGAGGCTGACATTTATTTTTTACTTTCGGCTGGAACGTTTTTCCAATTTTCTGCGATTTCTGACGGGAAACTTGAACTGAATTTTTTCTCTGCGATAGCTATTGACAAGTCACATCAATAAAATATATCTCCAGACATAACACTCTAGAGGCTGACATTTATTTTTTACTTTCGGCTGGAACGTTTTTCCAATTTTCTGCGATTTCTGACGGGAAACTTGAACTGAATTTTTTCTCTGCGATAGCTATTGACAAGTCACATCAATGAAATACATCTCCAGACATAACACTCTAGAGGCTGATTTTATATAAATTTTCTAATAATTTTTGGAAAATCGAATTTTCCGCGATTTCTGACGGGAAACTTGAACTGAATTTTTCCCCTGCGATAGCTATTGACAAGTCACATCAATAAAATATATCTCCAGACATAACACTCTAGAGGCTGACATTTTAATTTTTTACTTTCGGCTGGAACGTTTTTCAATTTTCTGCGATTTCTGACGGGAAACTTGAACTGAATTTTTCCCCTGCGATAGCTATTTGACAAGTCACATCAATAAAATATATCTCCAGACATAACACTCTAGAGGCTGACATTTATTTTTTACTTTCGGCTGGAACGTTTTTCCAATTTTCTGCGATTTCTGACGGGGAAACTTGAACTGAATTTTTTCTCTGCGATAGCTATTGACAAGTCACATCAATGAAATACATCTCCAGACATAAACACTCTAGAGGCTGATTTTATATAAATTTTCTAATGATTTTTGGACGAATTTTCCGCGATTTCTGACGGGAAACTTGAACTGAATTTTTCCCCTGCGATAGCTATTGACAAGTCACATCAATAAAATATATCTCCAGACATAACACTCTAGAGGCTGACATTTATTTTTTACTTTCGGCTGGAACGTTTTTCCAATTTTCTGCGATTTCTGACGGGAAACTTGAACTGAATTTTTTCTCTGCGATAGCTATTGACAAGTCACATCAATGAAATACATCTCCAGACATAACACTCTAGAGGCTGATTTTATATAAATTTTCTAATGATTTTTGGAAAATCGAATTTTCCGCGATTTCTGACGGGAAACTTGAACTGAATTTTTCCCCTGCGATAGCTATTGACAAGTCACATCAATAAAATATATCTCCAGACATAACACTCTAGAGGCTGACATTTATTTTTTACTTTCGGCTGGAACGTTTTTCCAATTTTCTGCGATTTCTGACGGGAAACTTGAACTGAATTTTTTCTCTGCGATAGCTATTGACAAGTCACATCAATAAAATATATCTCCAGACATAACACTCTAGAGGCTGACATTTATTTTTTACTTTCGGCTGGAACGTTTTTCCAATTTTCTGCGATTTCTGACGGGAAACTTGAACTGAATTTTTTCTCTGCGATAGCTATTGACAAGTCACATCAATGAAATACATCTCCAGACATAACACTCTAGAGGCTGATTTTATATAAATTTTCTAATGATTTTTGGAAAATCGAATTTTCCGCGATTTCTGACGGGAAACTTGAACTGAATTTTTTCCCTGCGATAGCTACTTACAAGCCACATCAATGAAATACATCTCCAGACATAACACTCTAGAGGCTGATTTTATATAAATTTTCTAATAATTTTTGGAAAATCGAATTTTCCGCGATTTCTGACGGGAAACTTGAACTGAATTTTTCCCCTGCGATAGCTATTGACAAGTCACATCAATAAAATATATCTCCAGACATAACACTCTAGAGGCTGACATTTATTTTTTACTTTCGGCTGGAACGTTTTTCCAATTTTCTGCGATTTCTGACGGGAAACTTGAACTGAATTTTTTCCCTGCGATAGCTACTTACAAGCCACATCAATGAAATACATCTCCAGACATAACACTCTAGAGGCTGATTTTATATAAATTTTCTAATGATTTTTGGAAAATCGAATTTTCCGCGATTTCTGACGGGAAACTTGAACTGAATTTTTCCCCTGCGATAGCTATTGACAAGTCACATCAATAAAATATATCTCCAGACATAACACTCTAGAGGCTGACATTTATTTTTTACTTTCGGCTGGAACGTTTTTCCAATTTTCTGCGATTTCTGACGGGAAACTTGAACTGAATTTTTTCTCTGCGATAGCTATTGACAAGTCACATCAATAAAATATATCTCCAGACATAACACTCTAGAGGCTGACATTTATTTTTTACTTTCGGCTGGAACGTTTTTCCAATTTTCTGCGATTTCTGACGGGAAACTTGAACTGAATTTTTTCTCTGCGATAGCTATTGACAAGTCACATCAATGAAATACATCTCCAGACATAACACTCTAGAGGCTGATTTTATATAAATTTTCTAATGATGTTTGGAAAATCGAATTTTCCGCGATTTCTGACGGGAAACTTGAACTGAATTTTTTCCCTGCGATAGCTACTTACAAGCCACATCAATGAAATACATCTCCAGACATAACACTCTAGAGGCTGATTTTATATAAATTTTCTAATAATTTTTGGAAAATCGAATTTTCCGCGATTTCTGACGGGAAACTTGAACTGAATTTTTCCCCTGCGATAGCTATTGACAAGTCACATCAATAAAATATATCTCCAGACATAACACTCTAGAGGCTGACATTTATTTTTTACTTTCGGCTGGAACGTTTTTCCAATTTTCTGCGATTTCTGACGGGAAACTTGAACTGAATTTTTTCCCTGCGATAGCTACTTACAAGCCACATCAATGAAATACATCTCCAGACATAACACTCTAGAGGCTGATTTTATATAAATTTTCTAATGATTTTTGGAAAATCGAATTTTCCGCGATTTCTGACGGGAAACTTGAACTGAATTTTTCCCCTGCGATAGCTATTGACAAGTCACATCAATAAAATATATCTCCAGACATAACACTCTAGAGGCTGACATTTATTTTTTACTTTCGGCTGGAACGTTTTTCCAATTTTCTGCGATTTCTGACGGGAAACTTGAACTGAATTTTTTCTCTGCGATAGCTATTGACAAGTCACATCAATGAAATACATCTCCAGACATAACACTCTAGAGGCTGATTTTATATAAATTTTCTAATGATTTTTGGAAAATCGAATTTTCCGCGATTTCTGACGGGAAACTTGAACTGAATTTTTCCCCTGCGATAGCTATTGACAAGTCACATCAATAAAATATATCTCCAGACATAACACTCTAGAGGCTGACATTTATTTTTTACTTTCGGCTGGAACGTTTTTCCAATTTTCTGCGATTTCTGACGGGAAACTTGAACTGAATTTTTTCTCTGCGATAGCTATTGACAAGTCACATCAATAAAATATATCTCCAGACATAACACTCTAGAGGCTGACATTTATTTTTTACTTTCGGCTGGAACGTTTTTCCAATTTTCTGCGATTTCTGACGGGAAACTTGAACTGAATTTTTTCTCTGCGATAGCTATTGACAAGTCACATCAATGAAATACATCTCCAGACATAACACTCTAGAGGCTGATTTTATATAAATTTTCTAATGATTTTTGGAAAATCGAATTTTCCGCGATTTCTGACGGGAAACTTGAACTGAATTTTTTCCCTGCGATAGCTACTTACAAGCCACATCAATGAAATACATCTCCAGACATAACACTCTAGAGGCTGATTTTATATAAATTTTCTAATAATTTTTGGAAAATCGAATTTTCCGCGATTTCTGACGGGAAACTTGAACTGAATTTTTCCCCTGCGATAGCTATTGACAAGTCACATCAATAAAATATATCTCCAGACATAACACTCTAGAGGCTGACATTTATTTTTTACTTTCGGCTGGAACGTTTTTCCAATTTTCTGCGATTTCTGACGGGAAACTTGAACTGAATTTTTTCCCTGCGATAGCTACTTACAAGCCACATCAATGAAATACATCTCCAGACATAACACTCTAGAGGCTGATTTTATATAAATTTTCTAATGATTTTTGGAAAATCGAATTTTCCGCGATTTCTGACGGGAAACTTGAACTGAATTTTTCCCCTGCGATAGCTATTGACAAGTCACATCAATAAAATATATCTCCAGACATAACACTCTAGAGGCTGACATTTATTTTTTACTTTCGGCTGGAACGTTTTTCCAATTTTCTGCGATTTCTGACGGGAAACTTGAACTGAATTTTTTCTCTGCGATAGCTATTGACAAGTCACATCAATGAAATACATCTCCAGACATAACACTCTAGAGGCTGATTTTATATAAATTTTCTAATGATTTTTGGAAAATCGAATTTTCCGCGATTTCTGACGGGAAACTTGAACTGAATTTTTTCCCTGCGATAGCTATTGACAAGTCACATCAATGAAATATATCTCCAGACATAACACTCTAGAGGCTGACATTTATTTTTTACTTTCGGCTGGAACGTTTTTCCAATTTTCTGCGATTTCTGACGGGAAACTTGAACTGAATTTTTCCCCTGCGATAGCTATTGACAAGTCACATCAATAAAATATATCTCCAGACATAACACTCTAGAGGCTGACATTTATTTTTTACTTTCGGCTGGAACGTTTTTCCAATTTTCCGCGATTTCTGACGGGAAACTTGAACTGAATTTTTCCCCTGCGATAGCTATTGACAAGTCACATCAATAAAATACATCTCCAGACATAACACTCTAGAGGCTGATTTTATATAAATTTTCTAATAATTTTTGGAAAATCGAATTTTCCGCGATTTCTCACGGGAAACTTGAACTGAATTTTTTTCCTGCGATAGCTATTGACAAATCCAATAAAAACGATTCAACTTCAAATATGCACTCTACAGGTTGATTTTATTCCAATTTTGTGGATTTTTCTGATTTTCAAATGTTTTCCGCGATTAGATTAAACGAAGTTTTCCACGTAAGACTATTTACAAAATTGTTTATTACAAGCGTATCCTATTTACTTTCGGCTGATAACCACAAAATTTTTGATTTTCTGCTGGAATGTTAATAAGGTAATCTGCATTATCGACGTTTTACTTTCGGCTGGGAACTTTCGGCTAACTTTAACAGGGTTTAATACAGCATACATGTAACGTGAACTCTGAAAGTACTCTCGCCATGTTTTTTGTCTTTTTTGTTTCTATTTTAATGTGATAAATAAAAAGAGACGAAATATTTTATGTTTGGTAAAACATTTGGGGTACTAGCTTTGGGTTAATGTTACAAGCTGCGTTAGAATGTTATGTTAAATGTTGTGTTAAATGTTACGTGTCATGTAAAATGTCATATTAAATAAAATAATTCGTCTTTTTTTATTTATCACATTAAAATAGAAACAAAAAAGACAAAAAAACATGGCGAGAGTACTTTCAGTGTTCACGTTACATGTATGCTGTGTTAAAAATGTCATGACGACATCTTTGAGGCTAAATATTTCTGTGCGTCCGACTTTTCCCAATGTTATATAATTGCATATCATAAATTTCTAATGATCATCATTTTCAAAATACAAAAAATAAAAAAACAAATCATGCCATGTAGCAAAAATATTGTTACGAATTGGGCTACTGAGATCGTTCGGATTTTGCAATTAAAAACACTGTGTACTTTTTATTTCACTCTACTTTTATATAGACTTTGATGTTTGCTTTGACTTTACTATTTAATTCTGTCCGCTTGCTACTAGTGGGGGCTATGACAACAGATTTATTTCTTTATTTAACGATTTAAAATAAACCAAAAACTTTCTCTGCCTGCCATCGGTCGTGTTTATAACACCTAACCATCTAAGCTATTGCTGTTCATAAAGTGAGCTTGTCATATGATGGCCAAAATCGTCTCAATATTTACCTCTATTTTTGATATTATGTTTTACCAAACATTTGCGGTTCAGGTGGAGCTTGAACCCCATTTATTTATGTTTTCAGAACAACCTTTGCTATAAAATAATTAATTTTTACTAAAAAATTCATATTAACGAGAGATTTAATATTTCTACTAACACATTCCTCAGTAAAGTTAATTTTTAGAGCAAGTTTCACAGATTCATGTTTTTCGAGTTAAAGGCCGGCAATTAATTTTGAAAGTAGTATTAGAATTTTATCTTTTGAATAGGATCCGGTGAATCGTTACATCATTATATAATAAGGTGGTAAATCGAAGAGGTCACTTGCAATGGGCTTTATTTGCCAGTTCGAAATTTTAACAAACTTAAATGACCCTTGGAATGGAAAATTAATAAACTTTTGAAGAGGCATTTTGCCAAAATTTGTATCTCGGCTATAATTTGAAATTTTAATTGCTTCCAAAAACTTATCGAAACATTAAACGGGTTTCATCTAAAATAGTTCTAGACAAAATGGATTTCACCACATTTTAGTAAATTCATTATTCATTAAACTATAGTTGGAAAAAATAATAATTTTTATGTAGTGATGAAATACTTAGTATACACTCGAAATTTCTTACTCCGATCTTGTTATAAAATTGTTAGTTTTAAATTATCTAAGCGATAAGAAGTACCACGCTATAATACTCCATTTTAGAGAGACATCTCTGACCTTATTTTATACTTCTATTCCCCCACTAAACATGCATATTCCAGCGATACTATCATGATATAATCAGTTTATCAAATTGTACCTAGTCAAATTTTAACTGGGTTTCATCAGGACGAAACCTTATTATTTAGAATTTTTTTACTGAAGGAAATTAAAATTTCCTTACATTTTAGCCGAGATACATTTAGAAAAAAAAACCTTTTAAGGATGAACATTTCAAGCTAACTTCTAGTAGTATTTTTTTCTTCTGTTATCGCTTGTGCCTTTAGAGTTAATAGGTTTCCAATATATTAAGGATATTTGATTTCCAAATTCTCTCATTATCCAAACCTGGTTGCCTGGAAGACCCCAGAACAGTTATTTATTTATCACCGACATTCGTCTGGCCATATTTTTGCAAAAAGTTCTTGAAATGATTTTCTCTTAATTTCAAAAGACCGCCGCTTAAACCATACGTTAAAATGGAACTATATACGATTGTGCAGTTTATGACTCTAAAACTTTATTTATTTGTTAAGTAGACCATCCAAGGAAATTGCAAGTTTCCAATCTAAGAAAAACAGTTTCTACTATAAACAAAAAGTTCGTAAGACTTCTTTCTGGTATAAAAGCTTCGTATACTAGCTCAAGGATTAACAAAATCTTAAGGTCCGCTCAGCTGGCCTTGTGTCAAAATTTCTGTGATTAAGTCTTCGTTATGATGAGCGTCTCCTCTATGCTCTTCATCAACCCTCATTAAGTTTTTCCTGAAGCAACAAATATTTGTATAACTAGGTAAGGAAACTTCTGGTAAATTTCATATTCAGCATTATTGAAGGGCTAAGTTAATAATATTATCAAAACTGTTACTGAAAAAAAACCTCATTATTCGTAATATCCGATTCCTATTCCGAATTCCCGTCGCTATAAAAAATTTTGAAAATTAAATTTATGAATTTTTAAGAAAAAGAGCAACCAATAATTTCGTGTAGTACAACTGGAATAGCCTATTTGTCAAAACGTTCGTTCGTTTCGCTCTCTTGGATTGATGTATTATTGTCCTTTATTCACCTCTGCAACTCTCCCCTTGGTTTGACGAATTTTGTCTTTGAATTCGGTTGCATTTTCTGGTCGATTTTCACTTCAATCAGATGCGTTTCGCTGGTCAAGATGCATTAAGTTGCAGAACGTTTTATACCCAATTGATGGTATAGGGTAACTCTGATTAAGCCTAAAACACTTTTAGTGATAGTATATGTTCTTAAGTACAGAATTTGAAATCTAATGTTCCTCTTTTGGTCTGAGGCCGCCAAGCATTTTGGGAAATATACATATAGTGTAATTCTGGTTTGGCACTTCGCTGCTCAAAATACAAATATTATTCTGAGTTCAAACCATAAGTTTGTGTTATAATAAATATAATAATGTCATAACTTGGCATTGGTAAGCATCGGGGAATGCGCGCCAGATATGTCAGGTACCGGGGAAATCAAATAATCTCTGAGATTCGTGCTATTTGGTATATAAACAACGTCCTTGTTCCAAGCGAATTTCGTCGATTTGTTAATTTTCAATTTTTTTTTAATACACTTTAAAAGATGTACTCGCGCATAAATATATGTCCAAAAAACATAAATTTGTCTCAAATCCCAATTTTGTCCAAAAGCTTCACAATGTACGCTCGCATAATTTTTTTGTCCAAAAATTTCACACCGGTGGTAAAGATAAACGGCTAATTGATCAAACAAAAACAGATTCTAATTTAAATGAATCAAGATTTTGACAAAGTTGAAGCTGAAAATTCAGTGTTTCAGGATCAATTGAGTAATCAATTCTATTCGGGCTACAAATTAATAAATTTTAAGGTGATCCAACTCGTGAGTATGTTATGTATAATTGGTCATGTGTGAAGCACGATACCTTCAAGCTGATGTCACATTAACAAAATACTACTCGTTGATGTTATTTTGCAGATGTTTGATGCAGAGCCAACCTTCAGTTTAAGACGTTTCAGTTTAACGGTATTCCTGGCACATTCAACGAATTCAAAAATTCGGTATAAGAAAATTTATACTTGCTTAAATTTATTTAAATACTTGCGTTCTTTCGTCTCCCAAGATTCGCGCTCTCATATCTATTATTAACTTTATTTTTTTTACGTGCTGCCAGATGGTTAAGTGTTTTAAGTACGCATTTCGCCCGATAATATTAGCAAGGTACCTCCCATACTCTCTGTGAGCCATTGAGCATTGGTCCCGCATATGATGGTCTTTGTTGAAAATTTCGTTCAGTTCAGCCAAGATATCGTCATTCATACTTTCTCGATATTTCAGCCAAAGATGATTAGAATTTGATTTGATTTGATTTAACCTGTTGTTCATGTAATCGCAAATAGCCCCCGTATTTGATCTGCTATTGTCATTTTCACTGCCTCCTCATGGCAAATTGCCATTGGTTGTCATTCTCTAACAGGTCTAACCGCTGACATGCTTCTCAATATATTTCACAAATATAGCCGCCAATAGTTCTTAGATCTTCAAAACATGTCGACCAGCATTTCTTGGATGCAATTTGTAGACTAGCCTCATCGTCTCGTTCCTGAGGAGTCCGTCGTGTCCTTGCACTTACAGCCCACATTTTCGTCGATTGAATTTTTTTCTCAACACATTCCATGTGTAGTACAGTGTAGTTCCATGTATAAATAGATCATCTTGGCATAGCTCGAAGAAGGGAGTCAAAGTTGTTCGTGCTGGTGGTTCCGTCACAACTATTTCTGCCGTTTCCCTGGTAAAATACACACGTTGTCCAATTTCTAGGTGGATGGTTAAATGGAAAATCACTGTGTATCGGAAAACTTAAAATTCGCAAAATCGGTTCGTTGCTGCTAATGTAACGACCAGTTTGATACTGCACTACTTCGTCGTGCTGGTTTTCTGTGGTTACTGCAAATACGGCCATATCGTTGCCCTAAATGATATAATTGCAGAGATACTAAGTATTTAATCGATTTTAAAGAACTGTAGTGTTCGACGTGAATATGGGCCTTAAACATTTTCGGTAAGAGCGGATTGTATGGAACCACCCATTGATTATCAATTTCGATTTCTGTGTAGATTCGCCTTTTAATACTTGCCCGGACCCTGTTCCGGTGATCGACGTCTCTATTTTGGATAGTAATTTTCGCCAATTTGAGTCTCTCTAGTTTAAAAATGGTTGCGGATAACGTTTCGAGTTTCAAGTATTTGTTGTCCTTCATGTAACACAAATTTTTACTTAATGCACCACACGAACGAATAACGATATTTTTCAAAATTGTGGTGTAGAGTTCAATGTTGACTGTATATGTGATTCGTCTGATTTTCTTTTTCGACTTGAACGTACTCTAATTCGTACCTCTTTTTTAATATCTTCATGTTTTTTCCACTTCGATTTTCTCTTATTCGTTGCACTCCTTCCTCCTTCTCTTTTTTCGTTCTTCTTCTGTTCCTCCGTGCCACCTTAACTGTTTGCGATTTTGCTTGAGATTATGTAAATAGTCTCTTACATTTTGGCATTTCAGCGAAAACATTAAAAATAAATAAATAACAACAATAACTATTACTATAAATTTATAAACACATTTTATACCTACTTGGAATGAAATGATAAAATGAAAAAATGAAACAAACATTTTTTCGAAATCACTTTTAAATTTATCGCTTAAATATTCGCTTTGGATTTTCACTTTGGACTTTCACATTTTATTCTGTTCGATCCGTTCTTGTTTGTTACTAAAATAATAATGTCGCACATGCGCCAAACTTTGCTTTACATACCCTCAAGGATCGAAATTTCTAGACCATACAATAGCATCTACAATATTCGATTACCGGTTTCCGAATATTCTAGAATATTCAAATGCATTTCACTCCCGATTATGGAACATTGTCACATTTTCTAGAATTCTGAAATTTTTTAGAAAATTCTGGAACCTTTCTGAAACATTTTGAAATTTTCTAGAAAATCCTACGAAATGCTGGAAAGTCCTGGAACAATCTAAACAATGTTGGAAATTTCGGATAATTTTATAAAATTCTGGAATATTCTAGAAAATTTGAGAGCATTCTTGAAAATTCTGGAATATTCCGAAATGTTCTAAAAAATTCTGGAAAATTCCAGCACACCTGGAACTTTCTTGAAAATTTTGGAATATTCTGAAAAATCCTAGAAAATTTTGGAATCTTTTAGAACATTCCAAATATTCTGAAAATTTCTAGAAAATTCCGTAATATTCTGAAAAACCCTAGTAAATTTTGGAATATTCCAGCTCCTTTTAGAAAGTTTTGAATTAATTAGAAATTTCAAAATTTTGGTAAATTCTAAAATATTTTGGAAGATTTGGAATTTTCTAGAAAATTCTATAAAATATTAGAACATTCTGCAAAATTCTGGAACATTCATAAGGTTTCTAAAAAATTCTAATTCTTTCTAAAATATTTTGTCTTACTCGTACACCTTTTCTCTTGCTCACACATCTCTGCCACTCACTCACCACAACACACACGACCACTCAGTTAGTTAGTCTATTCTAGAACATTCAGAAGCACTCTCGGTCTTACAAGAAAACAATGTACCCACCCATGCACAGCCACTATCTGACCGAAATATTATTTGTGAATTGCTTTAATAAAATCACCTTAAAGGTATTATTTCTGAGTAATAAATCCTCTAGTTATTATAGGTGGTATGTAAATCTTAATAAAAAATTAATATGGGACGCCCTTAATTAATATCACTCTATTAGGACAGAGGAAGGAGATAAATGACAATTATTCTAATTTCGAATTGTTTGTATTGCTCGCACGGTCCATAGCAATGTTTCGTTCAGACTGAAGCATTGAGTAAAAATTAAATCAGCTAATTCTCACGTTGCTCACATAATGTTGTTACCTGAACAGACGGCACAACTCTTCAGAAGAGAAATATTGAACGTTGTGGTTACTCTCTGAGCGTGGTAATTTTAATGTTTTAAGGATTTTCAACAGTATACTAGAGTTCTATAGTATAACTGGAGCTAATTTTGAAAGATCGACGATGACAAATGGCAACAATAATGACGAACGTGATTTTGATTGCCGTTGAACACGTCTAAATATCGGGATGGGGGTATTTGCCTGCAAAACAAAATCTTGTTTAGCCGTCCAATCTTGTTTTTTGAATTCTTACCGTATAACATATAGTTTACCAAAATTTTGTTGGGCAAAATCTTGTTTTTTGAAATTTTGTTTTCCAAAATAATTATTTTGATTATTTTATAGTGAAATAATGAATACTCAGTGAAATAGTTTTTCTGGGATCGATATAAAATATTGCATTTCAAATTTCGAATTGAAATCGATGCCAACAATGGTGAGTCCAACAAAAACTTCTTTGAATGACTTCAGGAATCAATTAGAAGTAATAATTGATAAAATAACACGAAAACATCAAAGAACACGTATATTCGTTCAAGCCGAAGTCATTATTAATGATACAACATAATCTGTTCGTTGAGAAGGCTTATAGAGGCATTAATTAAAATTATGCGAAATTAGAACATGAAATTATTCCTGTAAATGAGCGAATTAAAATCAAATTACGTTAATAATTGTGAGATTGTATATAAAACAAATAAATAAGAGAGAAACTCAACAAAAATCAAATTCAAAATTTCTCAAACCCCTCAAAAACTATTAGAAATATTTCATGTAGGTACAGTCCCTGGCCAAATTATTAGACGCATATCAATTCTGTTAGGAAATGTTGACTTCTGGCGACTTATGTATTTCACTAAACATTTTTATAGCCAAGCCATACGAAACAATTATGTGTTAAGGTGCATTCAAAATACAAAATTTTTCTTTGTACTAAATAATATTTGTACTAAAAGTAGAAATACATTTTTTATCTAAATTAGAAATAACTTTAAAAAAATATTTCTAGCTGAGCTAGCTCAACATATTGGGTGGATGCATGTTCAGCATTATTGACTCTACATTTCTTTCATTTGGCGTTTTGCGCTATCTAGGCTAGAAATAGCTCTCAGGGCATTAAATAAATGTAGATTAATATGAATAAAATTAGTACATACTACAACAAATAATTTTAGCCCTTATAATTTTTAATACACAATAAAAATTACATTTTCCAATTAAAAAAATAACTTTTAATCGTCTACTAAATACGATAAGTACTAATTAGTACATATACCAACAACTAATAATTTTAAATATATTTTATCTAAATTTATAATGCCCTGAGAGCTATTTCTAGCCTAGATAGAACAAAACGCCAAATGAAGGAAATGTAGAGTCAATAATACTGAACATGCATCCACTCAATATTTTAAGCTAAGAGCTATTTTGAGTTAGAATTTTTTTTTTTAAATATTTCTAATTTAGAAAAAGAGAAATGATTTTTACTTTTAGTACAAATATTATTTAGTACAAAGAAAAACTTTGTATTTTGAATGCACCTTAACACATAACAGTTTCGTATGGCTTGGCTATAAAAATGTTTAGTGAAATACATAAGTCGCCAGAAGTCAACATTTCCTAACAGAATTGATGATAATAATTTGGCCAGGGACTGTACCTACATTCTACCTGAGAGGAAAAATATTTGTAACACTAATCAATGAATTCTCCTTATATGGAATGGTAGAATTTCTACCGGGCAGAATATGAGTATTGAAGCATATATTTTCTAGAGATATATGGAATACAAAAGTTAAATCCTCAGATTGAACTAAATTAAAATAAAGTTATACAATTGGCGGTATAGACTAAATTTTAAATTTAAATTGAACCAAACAAATTTAGGTTCCAAATTTTAAAAATTTCATAAAATGAATATTTGACATCGAATTAACTCAAAAGAATTTTGTTAAATTTTGATTTTAAATCATTTAGATACTGACTGTCGATTTTGTGATGTTTGAATTTTTAAAATTTAAACTTCGTAAGTTATCCAATTTTCAGCTTCTTAACAATTTTTACATGTGCATCCTGCAAGTTTATTTATAGATTAGGTTAGTATAAAAAATTTAACATGTCGCCTAGAAAGTTGGGAATTAAGTTTACAGTAAGTTTGAAATTTATGCAATTTTAAATATTTTGTATATTTTAATCTTACTAAGAGAGGCCAAATTGCCAACAGCTTCTTCAGCTAAATATCAATTTTTTAACAAACTGAGTTGGCTAGTGCCTGCAGTGATAACAATATATACTTAAAGATGAACAATTCTTTATTCCATAATTCAGCAAAATCCGAATTTTGGGAATTAAATATGACCTTGTTCTTAATAATGTAAAGTAAAAGTTTAAATCTTCAATTTCAAAGATTTATTGATTATTAAAGAATACATAAAAATTTCATCTGATACTCAACAATTTATAGTTTAATTAACAGCAGATCGCGACCGACTTGCGAGTATGGCCTTAGCCACAAAGCACAGATTTCTTTAAATTCTAACTTTTCTTTTTCTGTTTTTTTATTATGTAACTCACAATCACATCAAACTAGGTCATCTTGGAATGAATAACACATTTAAAAGCAAAACAATTTGTTGTTCAAAGAGAAAACTACCATAAAAATCTAGTTAAATCGTTACCCTCTAATGATTTTTGCACCCACACCAAGGAGAACCATTACTCGAAGGAAACTAACAAAATATTATTTCAACAAATATTCCATCATGCAAAACAACGATAATAATTTAACAGAAAACTAAATCTTCTCGTCGTATCTCGTATGTACATATAAATATTGAGATACAAAAGATACACCAAAGAAATAATGATCCGAGAAAATTATAAGAAAATTGTAAAAGGAAACTCAATGAAAATAAAATAAATTTTCCGCCATACATTATCCATATTATATAGATACAACATATATACATATACAGCAATAATAAACTTAAATATAAATAAATAAGATAAGATAAGACATACACACACCGATAATAAATTCAGCACCCATTAAAATCTTAAAAACGAGTATGAAGGCGGTTTAATAAACATAAATAAAGTAAACGAGACGATAAATTCACTTTAATGTGGCGATGATGAAGGAAGAAATTCATAAGGATACATACACACACACTCAGGCACAAGAAGATAATATGTTATGACTTTATCATTTTGGGAGACACAGTAACTTGTTCGAAAAATTAAAATGAGATTTACAAGCGGCTGGTAATCCAATCTCATAATAATTTTTTTTTGATTAACATTAAATTGTAATTTAGCGACTTGCAAATGATTTAATGCGTTATTTAATGTTTTAAACGATTAAAGTTTGTTTGGTTGTTAAAACACAATGTAAAACTCAATTATATACCTTATCACGGCCCATATTAAATTGGTATCCCTTCGTATAAATATGTTTATATGCACATAACTGTTTAGTTGTTTAACTTTTAATGTTTGATTTGTGACTAAAAATTTTATGTTTGGAAATTATAATGTCATCGTTAATCGAAAATCACGCATTTTGAATAAATTATATGTGGGTTTACTTACATTAAATAACCGCGCCTTCTTACCAAAAATATTTACTTTTTAGCTTTATTATTTAATGAAATAATGATAGTGTTTCGACAAATTTTCGGTAAGTTGATTATACATATGTAAATATTATGTATAATGGATTAAATTGCGTCGGATCATGCAATGATCTTTTTACGCAGATTTTGACGATTCCAGTGGTGCCAAAAAAAAGTGTCACGATTGGATGTAATGCCGTATTTATATTGTGAGTAGGTTTTTGTGTTTTAAATAATCACCGTGCGTCCAAAAACGACATTGGGCGCATGAAACAATTTGAATCTTGGCCCGAATCAAACACAAGATGCGTTTTCAACAAAAGTTGGCTAGTATACCTACTCCGTAGAGGAAGATCTACAGAGCACCAGAAACTTCCTCCATGTAATGCTAAAGTAATAAAAAGAGTGGGATATGTTTGGGGCAACTACAAACAACTGTAGTTACTGTTTACAAACACTAAAATTCAAAAAACTTATATGATTTTCAATGAAAATGCGAATTTTCGTGTTGTGCCTCTTTGCTTTACGAGCACAGATATAATAACATGCTCATATTTACCTAAATTCCTATGATCTGGTCGTGCTTCCGTTTGTTAGCTCTAGAGGTTCAGGTTCCCCCCGTTTTGTCAACTATACATCTTTCAGTAGATGTATATTCTTGTGTAGTTTGCATTCAGAAAATATAAATTTAAAAAAGTCTTCTCTACACTGACTTACATGGAACATCAAAAAATCTACACCGAAGCATTAGGGCTGTTATTTATATTGAATGTCACAAGATTTACGTTCCTTGAATGTCATACACACTAGGTAACCAACCATTAGTTTCACGTTTTTCTGAAAAAAAGGTCCAATAATGTTTGAGATAGTCTCCTATTTTTCCTTATTCTTTCCTCACTTAGTGCAACTCTTGTACTTTATCTTAAAGTAACTTACGAAATTTTGATTACACGGAGTGAATTTCGGTTTGCTTTCTTCGGATTTCAGATTTTCTTTGTATGTCTTGTCTTTCTTGTTTGAACAAATATGTAGTTAAATGCCCTTAAATATAATTTCGTATGATTTCTCCACGTAAACATCTAACCACTTCTACCCAAACTGTAAGAAATTTACGTGGAAAATTCAGTAGAACCTCGGTATGAAGGCGTACAAAATTCAATTAGTACGGGGCCTGAACCAAAATGACCATCCGCAACGTTTTCGGTTCGCAAATTGGGCTGTAGAACGCTTGGAAGAAAATTAGCATTTTAGGTAGAGTTCGGCATATTATTTTGATAATAACAAAAGCATTTTCTATGATAGGATTTCTTAAACGAACTATGGAAGTTCAATAATCCGAAGGTCTTTATTATGTTACATCAATCTCTTGTCCGTTCGCAACTTGAATATGCATCATGTGTGTGGTCGCCTCACTATGCTACCTAAGTTTTGCCAAATGCTCCTTAACAAAAGCAATTCTTTTATGGCTACGTTCCGGTTGCTTAATTGTGATTTCCTTTTCAATAAAACGAATCATTTGTCACGATGTGAATCCCAATGACTAAAATGGGACGATTTGCATCAGTTGATACGAAAATGCATGATTTGATACGAAAAATTATGAAAGAATTTTATTTGATATGTGTATTTCATAGTATGCTTGTGTTACTTGGTTACAAAATGATTTTACTTATACTAATAAAAAATCGTTAAATAACAAACAGAAGGCTATTGCCGTACCAACGAACGTACACTTGTTTAGCCTCACAACATTTGTTCTTTTCATACCTCTTTGCCTAGAAACTTTGATTTATTTGTCAAAGTTTGTAGGCAAAAAGGTATGAAACGAGGAAGTGTTGCGGTGCGCTGTATATATGGTGTGAACAGGCTGATTAATAACAAAAATTAGCATGTCGGTGACGCGAACTCATAAGATTTTACCAATCCAAAAATCGCTCAACGCGCCTTAAGAAGTTTTCACTTCAAAAATGATGTTTCGGTTTACTTTATCGATTTCAAGAATTTTTAGATAATTTCTCAGGATATCGCGGAAAATTAAGATTTTCACTCCCGATTGTGAAAACAGTCGGGAAAGCTCTACTCGTGATTAACATGGTGTCAGATGAATTAGCAGAACTGATTATTGTTGTGTTGCAGCACGCAGTGTAATATGATTTCGGTGAGCCAAGAGGAACATATGCAACGTATGTAGATAACAATTGACTTTTTGTTGATGCTTGGACAAGTTGGATATTTCAACTAACGTATTCGATAATGATGCATCGAGCGCTGATGGCGAAAATTAAAAATGTTTGGTGGTTTTGGTTAAATGAAAATTTTACTTCGAATCTATAATGTTTTAGCCTTAGTAGCGGCCATGCAAACGGTGGGATTTACTCTGCAAGATGGCAGTTGACCCAGGAGTTGCTGCTGAACTTGCATGTCGCCAACAAATTATGCATTGGTAGATTAGGCGTCTTATTAGGTTTCTGGTGCGGCGAATCAAGAATATTTGAGCAATGCTGCTCATTAGCAACTTCGGGCCTCTATGCAGATGCTTGATATGTAATTCCTTTACCATTTGCTCGACTATTGGATGACCTGCTGGTAATATCACAGGCTGTTTCATGTCATACGATACATTTGAGTGCTCCAGCCTGTCGCCAACTCGTAGCAGCCCCTGGCCATCCAAAAATGGAAAATAGGACTTATATTAGAATTTATTGGTATTGATTTTAACGTTTTTAAGATCGGATTTTGTAGATATAAACCATTTCTTGAATATCTCGGAATATTATATAGTAAATTCTGTCTCGTTTCTCTTGAATACTTTCAATAAATCTATAATAATCGTCGATGAGGGCTTAGTTTCAAATTTCTGCTAAATCTTAGCAGCAATGCTATTATTCTTGTTAATTTGCGATAGTTTGCCCCACCTTCCATTTTCTCCCCAATAATGCATTCACGTGTCGGTGTCGCAGAGATCTTGCGGCTGAACTCTCGATTATTGCAAGAAGGTAATTGAAGATTTAACTTTCCACGCAGAGGACTAAAGGAGGGATTAACGTCCCTCTCGTCGCGCAATCCGCAGGATTTTCCTTTGACGAAATATGATGCCATTGGTTTCGGTTCGTACAGATAAGAATTTTGGAGTTGCGATTTGATATAAATATTTTCCATGTATTATGTGGCTTAGATGCGACCAATCTAACGAGATGGTGGAATCTGCATACAAATAAATTTTAGGATGACTTGGCAAACGTAACGATATTTGGACTGATTCTAAAGACCAAACTAATAAAGTAGCAGCGTTTATTTCCAGACGTGGAATTGAAACAACTTCGACTGGGACGAAATAATTATTTGGTGCGGGAAGCGGTGCCATTTGATTTTGATAGCATACAGTTGGAATTTGTAATGACATTGGTGTTATTGATGCGCCAATGGTGGTTGTTAGGGAACAGGTGGCTATTGTAATTCAGCAACGGTGGTGAGCATTGGCGCTAGTGGAGCGACCACTAGGTTAACTGGTGCTACTGCGGTTATTACTGGTTGAATTTTGGATAGCATTGGTGCTAATGCCATAGCGGTAGGTATTTCATTAGAACTATCTGAGGTTGAATCTGGAGAAGCTACGATAGCTTTGGGTGCTATTGTTTCAACAACGGTGTGCAGGATGTGGTTGATCTCCTTGTTGCGGTGGAACCATTGGCTTGGTGTTGATTTGCTCCGTTTCCCAAAACTTTTAGAACAATTTTTTTATATCGGACTATTCTAAGGAGTTGTCTTTTAACTGAAAATGCATTAAACTTATGTGACTATTGTTCGGGATAGTTATATCATTCAATTTAAAACTTCCGCCAACATTCCAGCCAAATCTGCTGTTTCGTGCTATCAAGTTATCCTTATTTGCTACCTTGTCGCCAGTCAATGCATGTAATAAGTGTTTACAACCAAGTAAAAGATTGATGTGGGTCGGCGATGTAATATTGGGCCCAGCTAATGGTTTAAGAGATTTGAAATACAACTTAATTTCATCAATATATTCTACTGGCACCTTAGAGCAAATTGACGGAAGGATATATGCTCTGGTATTGATAACGTACTCGTGATCTACTTTCGATTATTCAGCCTGAGAATTATTCAATGTATCAATTGACACGTTCGCTTTTGATCTTGGTATTTTTAAATGGTTAACACACGATTCGGTTACAAACGTATGAGTTGACCCCGAATCGACCAAGGCTCTAAATTTCGTCCAATTCCTGAAACTATTTTCGTTTTCGGCTATCGGAAGAATATATAGGTACTATGTACACATCGTTTTGGTTGAATGTAATTGGCTACCATGGTTTGGAAGGAGGTGGGTTGCGAAACCATAAATAGCTGCATTTCTTGATGCATAGTGATCCGGATCAGATCAAAGTTTTCATTGAAAACAACAACAAACATTTTACAAATTTATGTTTTTCGATCAAAATATTGATCGGGTAGTCGTTTATATTAGCGTTTCATGAAACATGATCTGATCCAGATCAGATCCAGCGACAAGAAATGCGGCTAGTGATGTACTATTATTTTGAGGTAAACTGGCTTGAATGTGTAATAAAGAATTATGCCTTTTATTACATTTTTGGCAGCTTTTCACGTTTTTACATTTGGACGATATGTTCATTGCTTAGGCAATTAAAGCACCGATTCAACCTTTTAATCAGTTGTCGCCGGGCGTCAGTGTCCTGGTTGCGGAATTTATTTCAAGTAAATAATTTTTGGTGTTTGTTAGTGCATAACGGACAACGTGGTTGCTCGGCGTATTATAGTTACGTTTCGCACCAGATTGTCCTATTGCGTCACTCCTTTTGGATAAAAATGTTACTAGTTCATCTGTGGTAGGAAGTTCGTTTTCAGGTGTCTCATATTTCCAAATACGTTTAGATATGTACTTCGTTCGTCGAATTTTTTCTGTAGCTAAATAAATGATTCAAGAATCAACTGCTGATTCCACCACAGGCCTTTATTACATATCTATAGGTTTCAGCATTAAATAGACCACGTTAGTCAATGGATTTTGGTGAAATTTTGTATCTGAGCTAAGCTGATCCTATCAGTATTTCCTAATATAAAACGAATTATTGACGCTCTGAAAATTTGTTGAGTTACCTGTACCTCATTGGGGGTCGGATTTGTGAAATAAAATAAAAGCTAAATTCAAGAAATACTGCGTTCATCAGAAATATTGTTTCATCAATTTTTGTTTTTTTTACATACTATACACAACCATTCCAGGCAGTGTGCTATCTCCATAGCTTTAAATGGAACTAGAAGGCACGTTTGATGTATTTTAATATAATTTATATCTGAAATTTGTTAAGTCGATTCTTTAGAAATTTTAAATAGTTCGTAATATAAAATTTATTAATTGCGGCTCTGGCAAGTTCAAATTTAGGATATTTTTGAGTTCAAACTTTAAATGAAAATATCGCCAATATCACCAAGTTTATTTGTATAATTGTATATTATACATACATAGCTAATTCAGACTTTCTTCTCAGTCTCCAGCATCAAATAGATGGAACAAGCCCGTTTGTGGATAGATTTTTATTTTGTAAATTATATAAATAGTTCCTGGGATCACAATTTTTAAAATAAAACATGGCCCAATGGCAAAAAAGATTTTGGAATACTATTCGTACTAATGGTATTATGATCGATACCATAAATAAAAAATTAGATTTGCCAATTTTGTTTTTTCATGCACAGGTTTTCTTCACCTCCAGCACCGATTGGCATCCATACATTTGTCGATCTATTTGGGTGAAATTTTATTTCGGGGATGTTAATCCGATTCTACGTAAACAGCTTCTAATCTTAAACATATTAAATAAAGTCGTGAAGAATTTTTTGGGCCAGTCACTTCGGCTGGAGTTCGAGTTAAATTTTGTTGAAATTATTATTTTTTCTGTTCCCTCAGGACAATGTAAGACATTTTGCTGGATGCCCACAGAAGTTTGAAAATCCAGAACTTGTCCAGAGAAACCAGAATGTCCGCCCACAATATTCCTATGTAGATCCTACCTAGGCGAAAAGTTGAGTGTCAAAATAAAACTGAAAGACAGTTTCTGCTATCATCATTTTATTGACAAGAAAGATGCATGGGAGTCTGGATTTTATTCAAACGTTAACAAAGGGTTTGAGAATATTGTTGTCAAGGCGTCTTGAGCGAATGAAATTTCCCGTACCACACTGAATGAACCCAAAGTTCCAACATAAAACTTTCTAGTCTGGAAATTATCTTACAGTGTTATTTTTATATAGGGGTCATAGTCTAAGCTAAAGAAAGATTTGAGAGTATGTATTTTAAAGCTAGACTTCCATAAATCGTTTTTGTGCGGTAAGGCTAAATGACCTCATAATTTGTCTTGCAGCGTAATTTTTGTATTCAGGAGGTCTTAATATAAATATTTAGCCAAAGCAGATAAATATTTTTGTTAAAATCAGGTAATCTCTGTCATATTTGAGTTTATCTGGTGCTCTATAGCCTTGATATTTTTTATAAGTGTAAAAAACTCGGAATTATCTTTTAACAAGTTTTCCAACAAATCTGCAGATTCTGAAAATTTTGTAAAGTTGAAGTAATTCAGTTCGCAAATTTGACTTGTTTGAATTGTCTTACTGCAAGAAAAGCGTTTTATGGGTTTTTGTCGGAGAATGACAGAAACTATTATAAATTCCCTTTGAAGAAAGGCTTAATAAAATAGCTAGCTATCTTCCAGAATATTATAATTATTACAGGCAAAAGCCGATAATTTAAAATGTGTAAAATATTATTAGTATAGCAGTTATTAGAACAGGGAAGTACAAAATGAAATAGCGAAATACAGGAGCAAGCACTAGGCGAAAGTAGTACAAAACTCCGATCGTACTCACTTCAGCAGCACTGATTGGTACGACTATCACTTATGGAAAATTTTCTTGGTTTCACGGTTGGACATTTTATTCGTAGGGCTGTTACTTCTAGAATAAATCTTAATTCATACAACGCTATAT
Source organism: Tipula helvola (assembly GCA_963556165.1). Classification (NCBI taxonomy): domain Eukaryota; kingdom Metazoa; phylum Arthropoda; class Insecta; order Diptera; family Tipulidae; genus Tipula; species Tipula helvola. The sequence continues at coordinate 340,658,942 of OY744482.1, read as the reverse complement.
TAATTTATGTTCGAACGTTGATCAAATCCGCTCATAAAATGATGTACTCCTCCATCAGATTGTTTAGTACTTGTTAGTGTGGACGGTCACACAAGAGCGTTTTTAACATAAAATTGCTAAATTGAGCTGCTCTCGAAAACATTTTATTTACAATTTTGGATGTGGCATTTTTAGACCTCAGTGAGTTAAGGACAACAAAAAAATAAAAATATAAAAAGAAGTTTTGTGTTTTTTCAAGACAAATTGTTTTATTTTTTTGTTTCTGTGTTAAATTTTGTGGCGATATTCTAGACTAAAATAGCATCTGCTAAATTATGTACTGTACAGATAATTATTAATTATCCTCTCACTGCAAAATTTTAATTATAGTCCATTCGACAATATTTTATAAATTTTGAAAAGAATTCCTAACAATTACTACAAAAATTAATTTATTAAATAAACATCGCTATACAATTATCCCATATATACTCGCGTATTCACTAAATAAAAAGAACTGAACAAAACAAAATTAATTAAATTGAAAATTTAGAGGGAAAACAAATATCAATTTTAAATAAAAAAAAAAATCATCCCTTATTTCGTATTTTTTTATTATTTATTAATTCACCATCTTTTTATTATACAAATATTCGACAAAGATTATTATTATTACTCCTTATTTGTTGTTATTTATGATTATTTATATTAACTCAACATGACCACCTTCGTTCTATTCATTGGCATAACATTTTCCTTTTATATTTGTGTGACCAACCATTTCATTTACCAAATTTTTATTTTTTTTTTTGGGGTTTTTGAATGGTACATGTTCATATTGTTGAGATTTGGTATTCTGTTTGAAAATACAAGTGTTTACTTGGTACTATTCATATTTTTTTTTTTTAAAGATTTGGGTTTTTATTTGTAAAAAATGAGTTTTCTTTCATAATGTTTTTCCGTTTTTTTTTTTTTTGTTTGTTATGATTTTCATTATATTCGTAAAAAACATGTTTGAGGAAATCAATTCAAATTGTCCATTAAGGAAATTAATAATATAAATAACCTTACTGGTTGTTTATGATTTTCGGAAATGAGGACTATAGAAATACTAAATATGCTGTGATAGAAAATGACGAGTATTTTCTACAGAATGGAACATTTTGAATTAAGTGGCACGGTATAAAAAATATCCTAAAAGCGGGAGCTTGTCGGTCCTTTGAATTAAATACTTAAATATTCCGAAATTACACCTCGTTAGTAGTTAATCGCTTTCGTGACTTTCATAAACAACTTAGTCCACTTGTTAATTCCATCAACCCATACGTGGATATTAATAAAAAGAAAATTGCTCCAGTGGTCCTTTTAGTTTATTCGATATTATTTAAGTTTGTTGTATCGCATTACCTCCAATTCAGGCAAAACGATTTTTTTTTACCTTTCTTCATATTTTATTGATAACAACATCACAAAAAATTCAACAACAACATTTACAATAGGACACAGAACAATAAAGATTTTTCATTCGATGCCGTATATACCGAATTTTTAATAGAAATTGAAAAGAAAGCGACTAAATGGAAAAATCTTTTATTTTGTACATAAGAGATTGGTAAATATTTAATATAGCAAAGAATTCTTACGAGCACTAATAATAGCAAAAAATATTAATAAAATATGGTTTTGTTAAATAAAGGTAAGGAGGAGGGATGTCAATGTTTTTAATTTACAGCTACTTCAAATATTTCATTTCTGATTTGAAATATCTATATAAGGTATTGTTATAGTTAGGCATCTCATATATCCTTTACAAATATTTATATATTATCAAAGTTTATAACTATATTTTTATGTACACTTACTCAAAAATTTTAATACAATTAAAAATATTTTTTTTGTAATTAAATTAAAAATCAAAATAATTCAGCGGTGCGTGATATCTCGAAATAACAAAATGTAAATAAAATTATCTTAATTATACAAAACAAAAAAAAAAGTCAAACAAAATTCAAACTTGCGAGTATACAAATTTCCCAACCTGCTGCTATATGTGCGTATATCAAGGATGTTTCAATACGACGTTAATTTGATTAGCAAGATCATAATTTTTTATGTATTTACATTTTGTGATTTGGGGAATAATATTTTTAGGTTTAATTCCGTGTTTCACAAATTATTAGTAATTACAAAACAAAAATAAAAAAATCGAGAAAATTATATATAATTTTCTTCGATCTAAAAGGTGGAAAATCTTATTTAATTTATAGTAAATAAAATTTACTTAATTATGCTTTTCATCGCTGTTTTTATAAATATATGCAAATTTGCTTATTGGGTGCGTGATTACGTATTATTACGCTTGTTTAATCAGGGTTAATTCTATCACATTACAAAACTAATCATCCATCATTAAGTTTCAAATTACTATATAATCAACTAGAAACCAAATTAATCAAGCAATTTTCCGTAAATCCTTTGGGAAATTTAAAAAGTATCAAACAACAAAAAGTTAGCCATACTATAATTTAACAATAGATCGTCTCCGCATTCATTTCTAATAAAGCGGAAAAGAAATTTAATTCCGCACCCTATATATATACATCGATTGTGTATATACGTACATCTCGACTTACAATACAAGAACAACAATAAATCTTTTGTATTTCTGTAAAAGGTAAGTATTTTGATTAAATATTTGTTTGAAATTGGGATATATGTACATATTTAGTATTAGACTCCCGCACTATTTAATAATGCATGTCGGTATTAAAATTTCAAATTTCACTGATTAGGTAAACATATGTATTATGTAGGTATTCAGGTTGTTAAGGTCACTGCTATTCTTTTAATTTTCGAAAATAATTTTTTTTTATTTTTTTTTGAGATTATTTCGTATATTTGAATAGTAATCTAATATCCGCCAGAAACCCGTCAAAAATTACCAAATATTTTGTTGGTCCAAAATCACTTTTCTCTCGACGTTTTTGAAAGTCCCTGAATTCAAAATAGCAAAGCAGAATAAAAAAAAAGGTCCGCCCGTCGGTCTGGATGTCTTGAAGTATAGATGACTGGATGCTTTCGATATTTATTTCGCAAATCTGTTTCTATGGTGGTCTCAAAACGTAAAAATCCGACATCTTGGATTTTTGGCCAGTTCGCATTATGAATTTAAATACAATCCTTTATTATATTTATTGTATACAAGTATGTGTGTTCATCCGATTTGTATGTACATAATAATGTGATGGTCGTTCGCAACAATTTATGCAAATTTAGCCTGATAATTATTGCTAGTGTGTAGATCGATTGTTATGCATGACAATAAATGGATGTCCGATTTTAGAATTTAACCTTTCTGAGTTTCATTGCCTACATATACGTACCGATCTCTTCGTTTTCATTTAATTTTAACCACACCAAACTAGGATTATATTCTTAACATAAGAATAAATGTGATATATTGATACACAGAATTGTTCTTTTATCATACAACCACAGATAATAATAGACAGATGTACATCTTGTATGGGCCAAATTTACATTAGAAAATTCAATACCAAATTCTAATCTAATCCTTTTAGAGCAGGACGTATATATTATAAAATACAATTTTGTATGAAGTTGGTTTATGTTTGCTTTGATATAATCAAAATAGCCATACGTAAAAAAAGATAAAAAGAGACAGAAATGTACGTCCTGCTCTAAAAGGATTGGATTGGAATTATTGTATTAAAATTTCTAATGTAAATTTGGCCCATACAAGATGTACATCTGTCTATTCTTATCTGTGATACAACTACAAATGAATTACACTAAAACGAACTACATACTGAATGAGACATCTAAAATCGGGCGTGTGTTGTTCAAATTATTATGAGTATGATCATGAGTCATCTAAATCCTTGAACATAGAAATATTTTTTATTCTCATAAGCTTAAAGATTTTACTATTGATGAAATAACTTTTTAACTTTAACTTTAAACTTTAACATTTTTAACTTCAATTTTTTAACAAACTTTTTAATTTTAACTTTTCAACTTAACTTTTTGGCTAAAACTTTTTAATTTTAATTTTTAAATTTTTAAATTGTAGCTTTAACTTTTAAACTTATTAAGTTTTTTAACTTTTTAATTTTTAACGTTTACTTTTAAACTTTAACTTTTTAACTTTAACTTTTTAACTTTAACTTTCTAACTTTACCTTTCTAATTTTAACATTTTTAAATTTTTTTAATTTTTTTACTTTAACTTGAAAATTTTAAACTTTTTAAATTTTAAACTTTCAAACTTTAACTTTTTAACTCTAACTTTAACTTTTTAACTTTAACTTTTCAACTTTAACTTTTTAACAAACTTTTTAACCATAACTTTTTAACTTTAGTTTTTAAATTTACGTTTTTAATTGAATCGTTTATTCTTGAAAGGGGTCATGTCCACTTTTTCGAATTATTCAGGAAATAAAAAAAACTTTTTGATATGAGCCCTTTCTAGAAATAAATGACTTTTTTGTTGCATGGTAGGTACCGTTCCATTAACCATATGGTAATTTTGTCTTGTCATAAAACGTATATACGTGTCTGTGATACAAAACCGTCATAATACTAATTTTGACAAAAAGTGGACATGAGCCCTTTCAAGAATAAACGATTCAATTTTAACCTTTTTAAAGTTTTTTAGTTTTTCAACTTTAACTTAAATTTTAAAACTTTTTAAATTTTAAACGTTTAACCCTTAGCGGCCACAAGGGATGAATATGTACCCCAGGCGAAATCGCCTTAATTTAAGTTATCAAAAACTACCAAAATCATACTTGTCGCGCCATATATAGGTTATCGAGGAATGTAGGTTACTTGCATGGTACATAGAAGGAAGAAAAAAGTATTAGTAACGCTATAAACGATGAATTTCGGAAGGAGTAATGATTTTTCAATAGTAATGAATTTTTTTCTGAAAAACGTTTTTTTTCCTGACTTTGCGCTTATATAATTTTTTTTTATCAAATTATCTTGATATTGGCTCTTGTAAACCATATTAGAAATTGAAAAACATGTTTCAGAATGTCCATGAATTTTTTGGAGTCTCAATATTTTAAATTTGTCTTTCTAGACCGATTTTTTGACTGGGGTGAAAAATCACCCCAGTGTGGCCGCAATGTTACGGGAGCGAAGTGTGGCCGCTAAGGGTTAAACTTTAACTTTTTTAACTTTTACTTTTGAATTTTAACTTTTGAACTTCAACTTTTTAACAAAACTTTTTTAACTTTAACTTTCTAACTTTAACTTTTCAACTTTATCTTTTCCACTTTGCTTTTTCAACTTTAGCTTTATAACTTTAACTTGTTTTAACTTTAACATTTTAATAAATTTTTTAAATATAACTTTTTAACTTAACTTTTTTAACTTTACCTTTTTAATTTTAACATTTTTAAATTTTTTTAATTTTTCAAGTTTAATTTGAAATTTTTAAACTTTTTAAATATTAAATTTTTAAATTTTAACTTTTTTAACTTTGACTTTTTAATTTGAACTTTCGAACTTCAACTTTTTAACATTAACATTTTAACTTTAACTTTTCAACTTTTGCTTTAGAACTTTAACATTTTTGTAACTTTAACTTTTTAACAAACTTTTTAACCATAACTTTTTAACTTAACTTTTTTAGCTTTAACTTTTTAATTTTAACTTTTTTAAATTTCTTTAATTTTTTAACTTTAACTGGAAATTTTTAAACTTTTTAAATTTTAAAGTTTTAAACTTTAACTTTTTAAACTTTTACTTTTAACTTTTGAACTTCAACTTTAAAACATTAACCATTCAACTTTAACTTTTTAACTTAAACTTTTTTACTTTAACTTTAAACTTTTACATTTTTAACTTCAACTTTTTAACAAACTTTTTAATTTTAACTTTTCAACTTAACTTTTTGGCTATAACTTTTTAATTTTAATTTTTAAATTTTTAAATTGTAGCTTTAACTTTTAAACTTTTACATTTCTAAACTATTTTATTTTTAACTTAACCTTTTAAACTTTAACTTTTTAACTTTTCCTTTAAAATTTTAACATTTTTAAACTATTTTAATTTTTAAACTTTAACTTGAAATTTTTAAACTTTTTATTTCAAACTTTCAAACTTTAACTTTTTTAACATTAACTTTTCAATTTTAACTTTAGAACTTTAACTATTTTAACTTTAACTTTTAAACATTTTCTTTATAACTTTAACTTTTCAACTTTAACTTTTTAACAAACTTCTTAAACATTACTTTAGTTTTTTAACTCTACCTTTTTAATTTTAACTTTTTAAATTTTTTTTAATTTTTCAACTTTAAATTGAAATTTTTAAACTTTTTAAGTTTTAAACTTTTAAACTTTGACTTTTTTAACTTTTACTTTTTAATTTTAACTTTTGAACTTCAACTTTCTACCTTTAACTTTTCAACTTTATCTTTTCCACTCTACCTTTTCAACTTTAGCTTTATAACTTTAACTTTTTAACAAACTTTTTAACCATAACTTTTTAACTTAACTTTATTAACTTTACCTTTTTAATTTTAACTTCTGAACTTAAACTTTTAAACTTTAAATATAACTTTTTTCAGCTTTAACTTTTAAACTTCCACTTTATCTTTTAAACTTTAATTTTTAAACTCCAACCTTTTTAGCTTTAACTTTTCAACTTTATCTTTTCAACTTTAACTTTTCTACTTTTACTTTATTACTTTAACTTTTTAACTTCAATTTTAACTTTTTAACTTAACTTTTTTAACTTTAACTCTTTAATTTCAACTTTTTAAATTTTCTAATTTTTTAAACTTTTACTTTTGAACTTTTTAAATTTTAAACTTTTTAACTTCAATTTTTAACTTTAACTCTTTAACTTTAACATTTTAATTTTAACTTTTTAACTTTATAAATTTTAAACTTTTAAACTTTAACTTTTTTAACTTTAACTTTTTAAATATGTATAGCTTTTTAACTTTTACATTTTAACTTCAAATTTTTACCATATTTTGAAATTAATTTTTAACCTAACTTTTTAACTTTAACTTTTACTTTTTAACTTTAACTTTATAACTTTAACTTTTTAACTTAACTTTTTAATATTTTTAATTTTAAACTTAAACTTTAAAAAACTTTTTAAATTTTAAACTTTTTAACTTTTAAACTCTAACGTTAACTGTTTAACTTAGGCCAGATCAACCAGCACTTTTTCGTTCCCAATTTCCAGCAGTTGATGTGAAAATATCTCAGTTGATTGATCGTTTTGCAGCTGGACACGCATATTTGAAGTTAATTTCAACATCTTTATGTGTCACCACAAAGTAGAGTTTTTAGGAAAGCATTTATTTCATCAGATTGTGTCGATCGAGTAATTACAGGTAATGTTTTTTTTCAAACCGGGCAATGATCGAACAAGAGCCTCGAGTGATTTTTGTGTGCCATTGTGCATTCATCCCAAACAATAAGTTTGCACTTCTGCAATACTTTTCTTATGTCGGATGCTTTGGAAATATTGCACATGGGAGTTTAAATAAATTGCATGTTCAATGGCAATTTCATAGCGGAATGAGCGGAATTTCACCTGGTAGCAATGTCGCAGCTATCCCAGTGTCGATCGTTCTCCAATAAATTCAGAGCTGATGTGACGCCGTTGACAATTTTCACTTGCTGGAAAGACGTTGGACCGGTCACTTTTACCGACATCATGAGAAGAAAGAAGCATTCTGCCTATCGCAGTTTCTTTGAATATGTATGTCAGGTAGCCCGTCGACTCGCTCTCCTCGTTTGCGTCCTTCAAATGATTTTCTACTCGCTTTCTATGTACGTAGGTACTCTTACTGTTTTCGGAAATGCGTCATTTTTATATAACGTGAAGAAAGCAGTTAACGTTGTAGCCGGTGGATTCAGGGCTATTTGTTCAAAGCACATTTTTTATTATTTTCTAGATGTACTGCTAAGTGAACAACAGCTGGACTTCGTTCATGTATGAGAAATGAAAGAATTCACCATACAGCTTCATTGCTGCTTATGTATCTACCAGCCTGACACTGTGCGATTCCATCGATTTGTATGACCGCATTCTTAACACTTATTTCTGGTTGAACGCGAAAAACAACCATATCGCTGCCTTTATTCACGCACATACTTGCAAATGTATTTGATCGATTTAACGGGGTTAGAGCATTCCACGTTTATGTCCGCTTTGTATGTTTTTGACAGCAAAAGCGAATGTGGAACAACCCACCGGTTGTCTACTTCGATGGTACCGTTTTACATTTATGTGGTTGCCAATTTACCGAAATCTCTACTGATCTTCTTCTGTATAAAGGATATCCTGTAACTGTGTTGGAAACTAATGCTCGAGGAAATCGTGGTTTGGGACTATACACAATTTTTGGTCATTTCGAATCGGATTTCAATAATTTTGGTCATTTTGGACTAAAGTTAAATCGAAGCAAGAGAAGTTGTCACGTTGTCGTTTTTTTCTCTGAGGCACATTTCCTACATTAATCTAAATTAAACGCTTACCTTTCCAATTTATACTGTCTGTGTTGATATTGAAAAGGCCGTTTAACCGCTACCGTTTATAATTCCAACCAATTTTCCAAAACCACTTTTCTCGAGTATACTTTGACGTTCGCTGAGTCGGAAAAAGTAACAATGTTCGTCCATCTGTATGGATGTCGGCCCCAATCGTATCAAAAAAACAGCTTGACTGATCTGGATTTTTCCCCCCAATCTATTTCTAACACGTGGTAATACCATTTACCTTTTTTCTATTTGGAATTGTGTAGGGCGTTGAGTTGGAGGTTGGTTAGGGTTGTTTTGAGAGAGTTCATGCTGATTTGAGAGTGGAATTAGACGTTCAGTTTAGTAATAAGTTAATTGGGTTGAATTGGATTCGAGTTGGAGATTAAATTAGGATTGAGTTTAATTCACGTAAGTGTGCCATTCTCGGACCATGTTGATTAAGGGATTTAGTTGAACGTTTAGTTTGGGATTGAGGTAATTGTTTAGGAGTTATGTTTAGTTGAGTAATGGTTCATTAGGAATTTACGGATTCATTTGGGGAGAATTGAGGGTTAGAAGTTAGCTTGGTAGTAAATGTGTTGAGCGTTTAGTTTGAGGTTTACTTGGGGGGGGGGGGGGGGGTTGAGTTCTGATCACCTCGAGAGGTTTCAGCCCTTCATATTTTTCTTACTTAAAATCTTGACGATAGGAGATTGAATTATGAAAAATATTAGCAGCACGTCAAGCTTGTATCTTGTCGAATGGATCTTAAGATCACCACCGGATTATTTTGAGATAGAGAGATAGCGTGAGGTACTTAATTATGTAATTTCGAAAACATCTCTATTCAATCGATTTTTTACTACCCTATAATAAAGTGCACAATTTGACATCATGTTATTAGGAAGTTGAAAAACTTTTTAATTTCGATACATTAAAATAAAATTTCTCTGTTCAGAACAGGTACACCATTATCGTGTATTAAACTGTGTGAATAGACACATGTCTCCCAACAAAATAACATAAAAACTCAATATAGTTACATATATATTATGTACCGAGAAGTACGATATATATAAATCGGAAATTTACGCACCTTCTCACCCCAAAATTAATTGATAACCAAAACCATACGATATGCTACGACATGCAATCAATTTTTTTAATTTCTCCTATATTTCAATATACATACATATTTTCCATTGGGATGTATAAGGGAGCAATCCCAATTTAAATTACAAATTGGCTATTTTTGTATACAACATATAACAATAAATACCATATTGATATTAAGGGTTGAATAATGCGTATCCAAAAAAAAAAAAACTCCAATATCCACTTAAATTCGAAATATTAAATTTTATTTAGCTACTTGACCCAATCCATAACTAATAAACATATCGAGTCTCATTTAAACACAAATGGCAAAATGTTGTAAATTATTTTCTTAATTAACAATTTAGAGCTTCAAACACACACAGTCTATAAAAATATGTGGGTCAAACAACAACCAAACAGTTGCACACATATTATTTTGATAGTCTTTTGCTTAAGTAGATTTTCACGTCATAAAAATTATTAACAGAACATTAGAGACCAGCACGATAGAACATTATACGGTTAATAATTATATCGCAGTCAATATATAATTTGTCTGGCATTGTAGAAATTGTTGTGTTCATATGATTTAACCTATTTTTTTTTTTATAAATTGAAGGACATTGAAATGATAAACTTTAGTTTTCTTTGGTACTCATATGTAGTACGTATACCACGCTATCTGTATATATGATTAACTTCCACCCTAAATTTTAGTTATACTGTACATGTATTTTCCACCCTTTTCTATATTTTACAAATTGGAAATTGAGTTGTTGTAAAATTTATATGTAGCTCTAGACGCGAGTACGTGTGCATTGCATACATATACTATATAACACTGATCCGCTCCGGATTTATTTATTTTTCTTGTCTGAATGTAAAAAATTAATTCGACCAATTTTAGTTTTTCCCAAAATTGGTCACATGCAGTCAATTGCTGCGTTTATACTACTGCTAAACTAGCAGTGCTGCAAATGTCAGTTTCATAGCAGTGGTATTTAGTAATGCTATTTTAGATGGCTGAGCTAGGTATATGTCGCGTTTATACCGTTGCTACAGTTGTTATTTCGGTTTAGCATTGCTAATTAACTGCCTTCTTTTTTTGCAGGTCTTTTCTTCCTGTTCTTTTTGAAGATCCAGTCAGTTTCTTCTTCTAATTCTTCTTCGTTAGTGTGGAACTCTGTAGCATACTGTTCCTCTCGTTTCGTGGATTACAAAGCATTTTTCATACGAAACTATGAAGCATCTTTTTCCTCAGGTTTTTTTGCTTGTAAAGAATTTTTCAGCTTCTCATTTTCTACCTTCAGGGTTTTTACATCGGTAAGTAACTCGGATGTAATTTTTTCAATGTTACTCAGTTATCTACGGAGCTCTTCATTTTGTATCTCAACACTTCTAGCAGAGGATATTAGTGGTCTTTGTACTATGAAACTTCTTCCAAATCGGTTGTCAGAGTTACCCCCCCCCCCCCCCCACATTGATTATTATATTCAGGGATTCACCCCTAGCTAGTTTTCATCGGCGGAGGGTATTTTATGGTCCATCTACCTGCTGGCAAGTCGGTGAAGGTTGATGGAATCGCTTGATGGAAGGCAAGTAACTCCACATTGAGATTATTTTTAATTAAATAACACATTTTTAATATGCATCTTCATAATGAAAGGAAATAATAATAAAATTAATAGTTTTATCGTACATATTCTGTCTTTTAAAATAGAGCAACAGATTAAATGTAAATCAGCTACTAGTTTCCTATTGTATGATAGATGTACTAAAAATTGACTTTGGTATGCGTCCATGCTAAAATACAAATTTTTAATTTGTGTCTTTACTCATAAAAGGGAAAATCTGTAGTCTCGATAGCATATCTGGATAAAAAGCAAGATTTTCATGTACAATTAATAAGTTATGTAATTCAAGGAAATGAAAGTAAAACGATAAACTGTTGAATAAAATGTTATTCTTGATTAATATAAACTGAATCAATTGCAGTTTAACCACAAAAATAGAGAACATCTGGATGCGATCTATTGAGATCTATCGAGACTTATAAAAAAACACGGCTAGATCTATACTATATCAAATAACAAGCAAGGTCCCCATGTAATGCCTAATAATTATGTGTTTCATACAAATTCACTCAAATTTACAAGTATCGACTTTAATAATCGTATGCCAATACTTATCTTACGTAAGTTGTTATTATCCCTTAACTAACAAATTTAATAACTTACATAACTATGTTGGTACATGTATTTGTTTCCTGATGTTAGCTGAATTATGGCAGTAATCTCGTGTTGTAGATGGATTTTGGCAGCAATCACGTGCTGAATTTTTAAATAATTTGCTTTCCTCTAATTTGTGAAGTTCCGTTATTGATGCAGTATCGTATAACAAATACAATAAGTTGAATTAAAAATTATTTTTAACATTAAAATATTCCAGATGTTCCTTTGTTGTTGCTGATTGCAACTAAATTCATTTATAGGGCTGCTTTAAATCCTTTTAATGGGAATTGCGGAAACAATTCTGGATTTTCATAGTTTTTGGCTTGTAATGGCGGACGAAATTTGTATAATTTCATTTTTATTTTTTATATGATGATTTAACCTGCTCTCTTATCCGGGTTTAAGGACCAATGTTCCTTCTTGAGATTTTAATATAGTGGACTGTATCGTTTTTGTTTTTTAATGGTAACCCATGAAGTATTTTTGTGTGCATTTACTATAAAGATCTGAAGCCCGTGATTTTACCAAAATAATATTTTTCCGGGAAATACCGGGTACCCTTTCCGCTGGCGCGACAGATCTTTATATGTTTATAGTTAATTATGTATTAAATATTTCTTACCTGTTATGTTATTGTTCACTGACATTTTGATCGTAATATCAAATATAATGTGGTTACATTCAGTAGTGTAATGTGGTTGCATTCAGTAGTAACATTTGCTTGCATTCAGTAGTATTTTCTACATAGAACATCTATCACAAAATCCATGTACTAAAATTGTTATTATAAAAAACTAGCATTGTAATTGTAATAAAAAATTCATTCATTCTGTACAACTTATTGCGACGAAAAGGTTCTGTTCAAACAAAAATAATAATTAACCAAATAAAACTAAAATTATAAGTGGAATTAAAAATACTTACGTGTTTCTTTGTAATCGTGGTTTAAAAGTAAAAAATAAATAAAATTAATTTGTCTACAATCGCATCGATTGTTGTCATGGTCCTTTGAGCCGGATCGCGGATTTGAGTGCACGTTAATTACAGTAAAATAACGCCATATCGCTTATTCTTTGACAATTCGTGCCACAAAATTGCGAGTGCAAATATACTGCAAACAGTTTTGTGAAAAGTGACGCCGCCGATTTGGCGCATAAAACCTCGTTATAATTAACTGAATAGACATTCACAGTTAAAGTTGCTGCCACCACACCGCTAGTTAATAGTAGTCTAGCTACTTAATAAAACAATCCAGCCTACGTTTGCTGTTTTACCACGCCGCTGATATTAATGCGCATAAAACACGCTGTAATTTATACCCTTAATTAATTGCTGCTTACCCAAGACGCAGATATTAGTGCGCATAAAGCACGCCACAATTTGTTGGAACGTTGTCCATTATTGGGAGCAGCATCAGGAACGAGAAACGATAAGTATCAAATTCTCCTTATATTATATTTGCTTGTTTTTTTGCCTACTTTTTGTTTGTTTTCTTTGGGTGTATATTGAGTTTCGTCAACAATTAAATTATTTAACATGGCGACAGCTGTACAGTCTCGTGGTCGTGTTATGGGCTCGTTAACCGTTATTAACAAATTCTTGTTATCGGTAACATCAGAAACCACATGTTGTGACATTGAGGTTAGATTAAACAAACTCGATGATCTGTGGAAATAGTTTCATGAATACGAGACACAAATAGCCGCTATACTTGCAGATAACCCAAATGCAAATGTTGAACTAAAGCAAGAAGATTTTGAAACCAAGTTTTTTAACACAAAATCTAAATTATTAGAATTATTTCGCAAAAGGCAACCTCAAAATCCGCAAGAAGTCAAAGAACATTCGTTTGATCAATTATTAGAACAACAACGAACCTTCTTAGAAAATCTTGCTGATCGTTCTCAAGCAATAAATGAGCGATCAATGATTCAATCATCAGAAAAGTTCAAATTAGCTAACGTGTCAATTGAGAAATTCAGTGGGGAATTCGAAGCTTGGCCGTCATTTTATGATCTATACACTACATCGGTGCACAATATAGATACTATCTCCCAGGTTCATAAATTTCAGAAATTGAAAGAGTTGCTTAGGGTCCACCACTCAACATAATTCGACACTTTTTAGTAACCAACGCCAACTATAATGAAGCTTGGGACAAGTTGGTCAAACGCTATGACAAAAAACGACCGTTATTAAATTCACACATCCGCCGATTTTTTGATCAACCATCTGCTGGTAACTGGTCCTTTCATGCGCTTCGCAAACTCAGCGATACATAAAGTGAGATAATCAGGGGTATTAAAGCATTAGGTGAAGAAGCAGAAAACAGAGATACATGGCTCATCCGCATTTTATTGAACAAAGTGGACGAAGAAACTCGGATCGCATGGGCGCACCAAACTCTAAATCAGATTTGCAAGTATTGTAGATTTCCTAGATTTCTTGAACAATCGATGCTATGCCAAGGCGAGCGCTATAGGTGACATCAAGAAAAAGGGAACGAAAATATCTGCTGTAACAGTAACGTCGATGTATAGTGCATCAAAGTCAGAAAAGTGTCCGTGTTGTAACCGTGAACATCACTTGTGGAGATGTATTCAGTTCAAACGAATGACAATTGAAAATCGACAACGCATCGTTAATTGTTCCGGTGTTTGCTGTAATTGCCTAAGAGCAGGTCATGATGCCAGTAAATGTCAAGTAGATTTTTTGTGCCGCATTTGCAACGAGAAACATAGTACTTTACTCCATCAGGCACTTAGATCTGGTACCCCAAAGCAGTCACCATCAGTTAGTACTATCATCCAAACTGGCACTGGAACATCAGAATCACAACAGTTAGAAGCAGAAAGCCATCAATCGTCCAATTCAAATTTAACCACTACCGTGCTCAATTTCCACACTTCACGTCTCGCCATTTTACCGACTGCGTTAATATACGTTTCTGACGCCGCTGGAAATTCTCATCTATCTCGTGCATTATTGGATTCAGGATCCCAGTCTACATTTGTCAGCGAGACACTCGTGCAAAAATTGAAGATTGCACGATTTTTCTCAAATGTTCAAGTGTTAGGTATATCGGAGACAAAGGCTGAGGCATCAAAGGGTAGCGTCCAACTAACTATTCAATCAAGATATGAGACCAGTGAGTGCTTTAAAATCGAAGCTCTAATTTTAAGCAAATTAGCATCCAGTATTCCTCAATCTAAAATTGAAGCTCAATGGATACAGGAGATAAATGAACAAAATCTTCAGTTAGCAGATCCCGCATACCACATCCCAGATAAGATTGACATCCTCCTTGGAGGAGACATCTTCTTTGAAGTAATCAAAGGGGATAAATTCAAATTCAATACTCTAATAGCTCAATCAACTAAGTTCGGATGGGTGTTCTCTGGAGCAGTTCCTAGAGAATCAATCATATCAACATCATTAACAGCAACGATACAGGAAGACGATACAAACAAATTGTTAGACAGATCTTGGACTTTGGAAGAAGTTCCAAGCACATCAGTTTACTCAGAAACTTCTTCAAAAAGGATTCCGGAGAATTAGGTCAGTCAACATCTGCGGCTATCTAGTAGATTAATGGCGATGGAGCGAACGTTCAACAAATTCCCAGACCGTCACGAGCAGTATCATGAGTTCATCAATGAGTATGTGAGCCTAGGACACATGACCGAGTTGAAGCCCAGCGAGTCAACCTGCCAAGAGAGAGATTCCTTTTATTTACCGCATCTTGTTACCGCATCCCCGATTGGAAATAGGACATCGAAAATCTTAGCGAACGGTCCGGGAGTCAAATGGAACCACGTCGCGTCAAAGTATAACCCAGCAGACCTAGCGTCAAGAGGTGTGACTCCTAAGCAGCTAGCAGAGAGTGAGCTTTGGTGGAATGGACCTACCTGGTTGCTCAAGCCAACAGTTGAGTGGCCAATCACAACAAAAATTGAATTGACCAATCTGGAAGAACGGCCTGTATTGTTAATTGGTTGCCTCTGCCTCAACGTTAAACAAAATCAGCTGATGGAAGATTTGTTCATGCGAATTGAATCATATTCTAAGATCAAACGAATTTTGGCAAGGATTTTAAGATGGAGAAACGTGCATAGAAGGCTCGACTCAGTTGACATCCTCAGGAAAGCTGAAGTATCGTATGTGAGATGGGCCCAGTCTGCAGAATTTTTCGATGAGATGAAGTCTCTAAACCAAAGCAAAACAGTTGGCACGCGAAGTAAAATCCTATCATTGTCCCCCTTCATAGATCAAGACGGTATGCTAAGAGTAGGATGGAGATTGAGACACTTACATGCCTCGTTCAATATGAAACACCCAATAATTCTGCCGAAGAACTACTTACACCCAGGGCCTACGTTGCAAACCTGTCTTCTTCGCAAGAAATACTGCATCATAAATTGTCGAAATGCAGTCCGAAATACAAATGTATTGAATGTAAAAGACAAAAGGCGGCGACTTCGCATTAATTAATGGGAGACCTACCTAGAGTCAGAATATCACCTAGTGGTCCGTTTCTGTATACTGGCATGGACTAGCTGGGCCGTTATACCTGAAAACGAGATTGGGGAGAGGGCGCATACCTATAGTTACAGGCTACATATGTATTTTTATATGCTTCGCCACAAAAGCCATTCATATAGAGCTTTGTCAAGACATGACAGCTGAATCATTCACCGCAACGTTGCGTCGTTTTGTATCGAGAAGAGGAATACCAGTTGAAATCATGTCCCATAACGGTTCCAATTTTGATGGGGCTAAAAGAAAATTATCAGAATTATTCCATTTATACCAACAAAATTATAGTAATAAACTTATTTCTGATTTTCTTTCACAGCAAGAAATCAAATTTTCCTTCAATCCAGCTAGTGGTCCGCATTTTGGTGGACTGTGGGAATCCGGGATAAAATCCATCAAACATCATATCACCAGAGTTATCAAAAATACCATAATGACTACGCATGAAATGGAGACATTATTGATACAAATCGAAGGTCTTCTCAACACTCGACCGGTGTGCCCGATAACCGATGACATCGACGATTTATCGGTACTAACGCAAGCTCATTTTTTAATTGGCGAGCCAATTACTTCGATTCCGGAAGCTTCATTCGATCACATACCCATTAATCGTCTATCAAGATGGCAAAATGTCCAGGCAAGAGTGCAAGGTTTCTGGAAACAATGGACAGTCAATTATCTGCACACTTTGCAGCAGATGCAAAAATGGAACACAAAACAACAGAACATCAGTATTGGAGACTTAATTCTCATCAAAGATGACAATCTACCACCATCAAAATGGATAATGGATCGCGTCATAGCACTATATCCTGGCACTGATGATTTGGTCCGAGTAGCATCCATAAAAACAACTGCGGGAACACTAAAGCGGCCAATTGTTAAAATATGCCCGCTGTTATCAAACGAAGAAATCGCATCGTTAGTCGCATATCTACACGTATTAAAACTGGAGTTTTAATAGTCCGGGAGTATGTTCAGAATTCAGCTGATCTGAAAACAAAACAAACCAAAATATTAAATAAACACAAATACGAAATATAATAGTAGATAACTTATCTTTAGCTGCACCGCAATTATCACCACATTATTATTACAACCTAGAATAGAAAAATTTCATTTATTTATGTATTTTAAAAACTAATTATGTATCAAATATTTCTTACCTGTTATGTTATTGTTCACTGACATTTTGATCATAATGTCAAATATAATGTGGTTGCATTCAGTAGTAACATTTGCTTGCATTCAGTAGTATTTCCTACATAGGACATCTATCACAAAATCCATGTACTAAACTTGTAATTGTAAAAAACTAGCATTGTAATAAAGAATTCATTCTGTACAACTTATTGCGACGAAAAGGTTCTGTTCAAACAAAAATAATAGTCGTGTTCCAGTCGACCACTTCAAGTACTTATGAGTACTTAGGTTTGTGTCTTTACTTAAATTTAACTACTCGTAACTGCTCTTGCATTCTGGCAAGAGCAGTTACGAGTAGTTAAATTTAAGCAAAGACACAAACCTAAGTACTCATAAGTACTTGAAGTGGTCGACTGGAACACGACTAATAATTAATCAAATAAAAATAAAATTATAAGTGGAATTAAAAATACTTACGTGTTTCTTTGTAATCGTGGTTTAAAAGTAAAAAATAAATAAAATTAATTTTTCTACAATCGCATCGATTGTTGTCATACTATAAAGATCTGAAGCCCGTGATTTTACCAAAATAATATGTTTCCGGAAAATACCGGGTACCCTTTCCGCTGGCGCTACATCCCATAGAGGGATTTGGCCGTTTCACGATACATTTTCGGAATTATTATTTTTTTTAATGGATAATGAATGATTAATTCATTGATCCTGACTGGTTTAAATATATGAATCAAAATAACCTAATTGTTAAGAAAGAAACACCGCTCTTTAAAATTTTTCTTATCCAAAGCTCATCAAGGCTAATTTTTTTCTTTAATATTCGGCCTGGCTATTATTGGTATCCGCAATAAGGACATACCGTTTCTTAGCAAAAAAATATTTGGGTTTCAAAAGTGAAGGAACAGGTACTCTAGAGGCTTCTGCCCATCGTTTGATATGCTATGTGTAATTCACCACGATTTCCGTTAACCAACCGACCAAGTATATTAGTATATTGGGCGCGTCTTAAAAAACAGTTTTAAGATTATAGCGCACTTTAAATGAAGTCTGCAAAGTTTTATTGAAACAGTAAATAAATACAAAGTGTACATACCATCTAATGTGATTATTTTCCTTTCCCAAAAAATTCAGACGCAATTTATCAAACCATTTATGGCAAGAAAAATTAAAAGACAATAATTTCTAAACAAAAATTGAACGTGACATTTCCAAAGAATAAAGCGAAAAGAATACTCTCAAGTCTCTACAAACGAGTAAAACTATCGCCATAAATTCAATTTCGGAAACAGCAAAAAATAAATTAATTTATCTTATTTATTTTTTACTATATACTATACAATATACATATACATAAAATTTATATTTCGAATTTTTCGATATTTCTTCCAAAAATAATAAAACTTAAGACTTTCAATTATGTGTACGACAAAGGATTTAAAAACGATTTTCCACTAAATACTCCTCCGCACACACAATTGAATTACACAAATAAATAATTCTTAACTGCATTCTGGAAAATATTTACGTCTTTGAGATCACGTTAACAAATAGAAATCTGAAAGCTTTAATGGATGGTTAAATCATGATGTATTGGTAAACAGCGATTTGCGTGGAAATACAACTATCGTTCAAAACTGTATTGTGGAGCGGGGGGTTAAAAGTTTACATAAACCAAACAACACAATTACAATAAAGGAATTGGAAAACTTTAAAAAGCTTAGCACAAAAATTTATTTATTCCAGCGTTAAACAATTTCTTATATACATACGTATATTCTACTGGTGGTGTTGGCTAGACTCCAACGTAATTTTTTTTTTTGTGTATTTCGCAATTGTATTTTTGTTCTTTCGAATTATTTTTATTATGTACAAGTTTTTTCTCGTTCAAGTGAAACGAAACGAAAAGCAATTGGAATTATTTGTATAAGTGTCTTTAATCGCAAATAAATTGAATGAAAATAATTCTTGTGCTTTTTGTATTCTGTTGCGAGCTTTTTTCTGTGTTTTATTTGTTTAAAGTACGTTTATTGCGATTTAATTGTTTTATGTTATTTATAATGAGACATTTTAAGATGTAGGTACATAGATAATACTTTAGTATTAATCGTAAGATATTTTCCGTTCGTTAAACATCCATTTGTGAACATATCTTTAAAATCTAAATCTTTAATCATGGACATATTACGTGGCGATCTAAACTAATCATTCGTATTCGGTTTTTTTACAAAATATTTTTAGGAAACTGGGTGTCTAGTTTTCCCGTTTTGCCATTTCATTCGATAATTTTCATCGAATTAAATTTAAATTTCAATTTCACAATCAAATTACGATTTGTAGAGTACTTTCCATAGCAGACGCCTCGCCTCAGTTATCACAAATGTGAAGCTTAGACCTTTTCATACCTGTGGTGCTAGAGTTAATTACTAACTAGACATTTTAAGAGCAAATAGAAGCATAACGTGCTTTAAAATACACATTGCCAAATATACACTCAAAAAACAATTTACTTTATTATCAATATTGAAAGTAATAATTTAAAAACGATGTTGATATCAGCAATGATAAATAATTATTTCTTTAACAGACAATAAAATTCTTCATATACAATAGTTTAGTTCTTGAGTAACCAAAACACACCAATTATAATTCCACTAAATAAATTTTTATTATTAGCCGACCGGTTTCGATCATTAGTATGATCATTGACGAGGTATCGGTTGCAACTGATTTTTTATTTTATTTTTATTTCTTAACAATATAAATTTTGTACAAAGTTAACAATAAGTGTAATAAATAGAAATGTTATGCGTCGAAAAACAGATACATAGGTAGGCAATTAACAATCAAATAATTCATAATCTGTTGCTACTACAACAACAAAAAGAAATGTATGAACAATTTAAAAAAAAAAAAAATAAAAAATTTTAAAAATGTGTCTGAAAAGTTCTTACATCTGTGTATGTACATACCTATCTGCCTAAACTGAAGTGCGTTTGACTAAATTAAATAAATTTGATGAAATAGGTGGGTCTTCAATATACATAATTGTTTCAGTTGTTTCGCCACCTCATTGAAGAAAATTGACTCATAAGCATCCAATTTCCACATTTGTTGGATTTTTTTTAAAGGCTTAGCATTTAATTTGTCGTTGGTGTGGTTGTGTTCAATCATATGCCTTGCTACACTTGACTTATTTGCATGGCCTTTCTCTGTGGCTTTATAATGATCATTAAGCCGAACCATAAAAGGTCTCGAAGTTTGACCGATATACGCACTATCACAATCACTATATTTAACTTGATAAATGCCCGAAGATGTTTCCAATTTGTCTTTATCCTTATAACTACAAATCATTTGATTAATAT
The DNA here is from genome assembly GCA_963556165.1 of Tipula helvola. Taxonomy (NCBI): domain Eukaryota; kingdom Metazoa; phylum Arthropoda; class Insecta; order Diptera; family Tipulidae; genus Tipula; species Tipula helvola. The sequence continues at coordinate 340,638,060 of OY744482.1, read as the reverse complement.
TCGAAGAACTTCTATTGACTATTTGTATGTTGAATTTTTTAAATAATTTATGTAGTCCATTAGTCAGATCTGGATAAAACGGTAAACTAATTCGGCAAGCAGACTCTATAACTTCAGGCCTGAATGTGGTTAAAAATTCCCTCCTGGATTTAGCTCTATGTTTAATAATAATTTTTTGTAAGAATAATTTGTCGAATCCATTTATTTTGGCTGCGTTTTGTATATTCCTAGTAAAAATCGTCTTCTACCATAGGGATTTTATATAATCTATTAACCATTGAATGGAATGCTGCTCGTTTATGTTGGTTGCAGCTAAAAGAATCGGCCGTGATGTATCTACTGGTGCTGGTTGGCTTTCCATAAATACTAAATTTCAAAAATCCATCTGTTTTTTGTTATGAATACATATTCTTATGTCAAGGGACGGTAGAACCCCTTCATTTTCCAATTCACTAGTGGATTTAATAGAAGGGTACTGCGTATTCAATAAATGTATATAGTCGTTTACTTGATCCCTCCTGACGATCGCAAATATATCATCAACATATCTTAACCAAACTCTCGGCAAACGATTATTTTGTAACAACTTTTTTTCCAAGTTGCACATAAACACATTACTTAAATAAGGTGCTGGTTTAGAAACCATGGAAACACCAAATGTTTGTTTATAGAAAAAACTTCGAAATTGGATGAAATTTTGCGCCATGCAAGTATTTGCAATTTTCTTGTATGCGATGACTTTTGCCAATGAAATGTCCTGTTCTAAAAGATGATCTACCATGCAATCAATTGCTAAATCAACTGGTACGTTTGGGAACAATGCAGTGACGAAAAATGATACCATAACCTCATCACTACTAAGCATAGTATTTTGCAATCTGTTTGTGAGTTCCAATGAATTTTGGATGGTTGTGCCAATATCGACTGGGTATTGCTTAAGTTCTTGTACAAGCCAATTAGCTATTTTCTCCATAGGTTTTGAGATATTTGAGGCAATTGGGCGCATTTGTTGACCCGGTTTATGTATTTTAGGCAACGCATAAAGTTTAGAAACTTTTTCGTTTGGAACCGAAAAAATATACGTGAGGCTGGTCTTATTTAGCAGTTTAACCACTTGCGATGTTGTTTTCTTAGCTCCTGCAATCATCTCATTTAGTGGGTTCCGTACAGCACCACTTCTCCATGTATGTCTAATATAAGGACCTTCTCTCAACATATTTTCTACTCGTTTATTATATTCACATTTATCCAAGATGACAATTGAATTACCTTTAACTGCCTTAACGTATATATCACATCTTTATCTCTCAATGACTTTAACACCTTTCTAAATTTGAAATTTCTACCACCTGATTTATTCTGCACGTTAATTGTCTTGTAAAGCAATAGCTGTTGTACCTCAAATCTAAGACATCCTTTCACGGGTTTGCTAACCTTTTTAAGTCCCGTTTCTATATCCGCAATAATTTCCATCATGGTAGGCGATGATGGTTTAAATGCAAAGTTTAACCCCTTGTTAAGAATGCTATAATGCTACCAATTACTTTTTTCAGAATTTTACACAAAGATTAGATCTTTCAATTTTTTGAACAAAGTCAATCTTTAGCGACGAAGCAAATTTTGAGCTGGGTCAAAATTATCGAATATGGGGTGAAAACAATCCACGAGTAATAATGGAAAAACCAATCCATCCACAGAAAGTGGTCTGGTGTGATTTTTGGGCTTGTAAAGTAATCGGGCCGTTTTTTTTAACGAAACTGGAACTGCTGTGTAACTCTTCTCGTCCAGAATATGTGGTTTCAGCAAGAGGCGCCACATGTCATGAAACAATTGATCAACATTTCATTCATTCATTACAAATGTAAACTTTATTAAAATATTTTGTTGACTTTTTGTAATTGTACTCTTGAAACCCTTGTTTTTTTAATAACAACTTGAGAATCAAATTCCAACAATTAAAAAGTTGAACAAACAAATACAAAATACCAACTTTGTTCGTCTATTTGATTAATTCATTACAAAAAAAAAATCCAGTTCTTAAGTCTACATCGATAAGAAAACATTTTAACAATTACAATTTTTCCCTACATTCTTGCAATCGTTGAATAACAGGAAACCGGAAATTTGGTTGGTTTGACAACCAACATTCGTTTTTGTCATTTTTCAAGCTTCAACAAAAAATAAAAAAAATCGAGTATTTTTGCAGAATTTATTGAATTAATTAATTTTTTTTACATCATGGTTGGAGATTTTTCCGGCATAACTCAATTAATTCACAAAGTCGTCGAAAAGCATGGTAATTTGAAGCTTGGCAACTATACACAATAAACAACTCTTGTCTAAATATCTTGATATAAGTTATATATTATTTATTATACATAAAAACATAAGGGTTTGAAAATTGAAAGTAAAGCAAAAAATGTTATAAAGCGGATGTTTTCGTCGAATTGTATACAAAAAAAAAATGGTTTTTATTCATCTCATCTGAACTTAATTCTCATAATTACTCGCGGAATTGAAAAGAAATTATTTCGAAAAAAAATGTTTGCTCGAAGGTATATATAAAAAATAAAAAATTTAAGAAAAGAATATAAATAAGAACCAACAAAAAAAATGTTATTTTTGTAACAAAAAATAAAATTAAGGATATTTTTTTTATTTCAATTAAATTAACAAAAAAAAAGGATTCAACATAACAACAATATTTTTTGTGTTTCGTAAATCTGAAAGGATTTTTTGTCTGGTTCTATTATATGCAACTTTAGTTTTTTTTTGCGATCTTACCTTTGTTGTGTACTACAAATACCTCTCGATATTTATACAATAAAGGAATTATAATTAGAAACGGATTTTCAATTACCCCTTTCTTTATAATGCTATGTGCCATTGAGTAATTTGCCATTGTGTACTGCCTTAAGAATTTGTTGACTTTAATATAAATAAGATATGATTGTGAAATGCTACTTCAACAACATTTCAAAACAAAAAAAACATCGAATTAAGACTCAGCATCTTATGCAAAAACGATATCTTCTCAGGTGATTGCGACTAATTGATTGAACAGAATGTACGACCAAGCCTATAAGCTAGACTCTGGATGATGCCGGGTTCTCCGTTCACCCTTTAAGACGGAAAGATAAGATATATTAATAATTATAGAAATTAACCCGGTTCCAAACACCTAAGTAGGCAATATTTAGTATTTTTTTATTGATCAAAATTTAGCGTTGCGCATATACAATATATTTGCATATATGCTTCTGGCTCTTTATTGTTTTATTTTGATTATTATGAAAATATCAGTGGTTTGTCAGTTTAGAGTTTGAATTAGTGGGTTTGGAATACTCGATAGCTTTGACATGAACTTTTGATTCATGTGATTCATAAAAGTTTCAATTGGCGGTATATAAAATTTTCGAATTAATTTTACAGTAGGATATCTTGGGGACAGATGGTATATTAATTTGTGGCAGCGGTTCTGGATTGTTTGTTGTTTCTTTTTGTGTATATTTGCATATTTGCCCCAAACTGGAGCGGCGTATAATAATTTATTGCGGATTACCATGGTGTATATTAATTTCTTATTTTCTGGGGTTAGCTTAGACTTGTAATTTGACAAACTATATAGCATTTCTATAATTTTCTCACAAGCTAAATTATTCAATGCGAAGTGATTTTTAAACGATATTCTTTTATCTAACGTTACTCCAAGGTATTTTACTGAGTCTTGCCATATTATTGCTCTGTTATGAATTTTTAGTTCTGTAAAAAGTTATTAATTTTTCAATTAATTTTTGGAAAAAACTTCAACAATTAATTTTTAGGTGTCCGTTGATTGGTAAGTTACGTTGTGCATACTTTCATGTCAGAAAAATGGCTTGTGTCTTAGCACGATTAATTTGAATTGACCAATTGCAGCAATAATCAGAAATTTTGTCAATCGCAAGTTTGAGTTTTTGCAATATTTTATTTAAGTTATATTCTAATTTAAAATTGGCTATGTTGTCAGCATATTATCCAATGTGGACATTATCTGGAATGTAATTCACTATGTCAGCTATATACATACATATATATTATACAGAAAATGGAAAAGTACTGTGCCTTAAAGCACTTTAGATCTTATGGAAAAAATTTCAGATTTCTGTAAACGGCACACTACAAACAACTTTCAATTTTCAAGGTATGATTTTAAAAGTCGAATAACATTATGTTGGATCATTATATTTTATTAATTTGTAAATTAGGCCCTGATGCCATACTTTGTCGAATACTTTTTCAACATCGAAAAGTATCAATACCGTAGATTGTTTAGTATTAATTGCTCTTTTAATATCAGATGTAATTCTCAGGAATTAATGACTTGTAGAAAGTTTTTTTCTAAACCCAAAGTCGAGTTTTCATACATGAGTTTTTCGAAGATTTTTCCAAATGCATCTAGTAAGCTGATAGGTCTTTAATTTTCAACTAGAAAAACCTCTTTCCCAAGCTTTGAATTAGGAATAACCTTAGCGATTTGTCAGGTATTTGGAAAATAACAATTTCTGATGCATGCCTTATATATATATATATATATATATATATATATATATATATATATATATATATATATATATATATATATATATATAAATACAATATATATATATATATATCTATATATATATATATATATATATATATATATATATATATATATATATATTATGTTGTATGTTGTATAGAAATATGGTGCATCGCTTAGGAAGTTGTTTAATAAGAATATTTGGACGGCTTCAGGGTAAAAGGGAACAAGTCAAGTTTTCAGATTTTTTTTGTACCTATAAGTAGTATTTTTTATTATTTACTGGTGTGTAAAACGGTTTTAGTCAAAAGTCCCTCTGTAAAATCCGTTCTTTGTTTTTACTATTTATCCATTTAATAGTATAATACGTTTGTTTCACACTGTTACAATTTTAGGAAATGCAGTAAACTGATAAAAGCTAGAGTTATTTGCCTCATATTGGAAAATGCAATCACACGAGAGAACGGCAGGATATCTTTCAGGTATGATAACATTTTTTAAAACTTGTACAACAAGAAAGAGACGAATTAATACTTCTGAAAAACCAAATAATAGACAGGTACCTTTTCAGTACCACATAGAAGCGGAGAACACGTGAAAGTTTGAAAGAAATGTTTCGAGATTTTGATTAAATACAAACAAATATCTCCCAACAGCAACATAACTCCTGATAAAAGAAGCCTACGATAACTAAAATCGAAATTAATTAAAGTGGAGGAACAGCTAGCTTCTGTTCCATTTTATGCGAGCCACTACTGCTGCAAAGAGACAAATAAACGACATTTCCCGCCTCATTTTACACTGATTAAAATTTACGAAAAATATTGCGAAACAACAGAAACAGATACACCTGTGAGTTTTTGAAACTTTCATGAACTTAACTATCGTATTAAAAATCCAAAGAAAGATACTTGCCAAACATGTGATAAATTGAAAATAAAACTCAAATATACCGAAGATGAATTCACTAAACTGAAATATTGAAACTACCAGAATATCATCATACTGAAGCTGAACTAGCATACGAGGTAAAAAAATCTGATAAAATTAAAACCAAATCTAACCCAACTTTGACAGTATTGTCATTTGACCTGCAAAAGTGTCTTCCAACTCCAAGCCTTGAAACTTCTGTATCTTTTTATAAGCGACAATTGTGGACCTTTAATTTGATTGTCCATAATATGAATGACGTGAGATCCAAAGAGATTAGATCTTGGCTCTTTAATCAATCAAGAATTTGGACAGTAACATTAAGCACGTGAATTTATATAGCAATTGTTGCCCAGGACAAAATAAAAATCCGCCATTTCTAGCGATTTGTCTTTCGCTTACGCATGACAATCACATTGAAACGTTAAAGCACAAATTCATGGTGCCCGGCCACAGTCATATGGAATGTGATCATGCACAAATTGAAAAGTTAAAAAAACGATATAGCGCGCCTCATGATTGGTTTTATTTAATTAGATTGGCCGGGAAGAAATATAAATTCCTGATAGTTGAAATGAGTCAATCTAATTTCCTGAACTACAGGAAATATAATTCTGCTATCTCTTTTGAAGACCCAAATACATCTAAAAAAAATTAACGAACGATAAATTTGTTTAGAATAACGTCAAATGGTTAAGATATAATAAAAGTGAACCATATATAGTATTTTACAAAACGTCTGTAAAAGAAGATGATTAATTTAGAATCATAGATATGGCACGACGTGGAAAACATAGTCCCTGCCTCAGGCCTTCCACATGGTATAGTGCACCTTTACCAATTTCTATAGAGAAGAAAGTGACATGTTGTCACTTCTTCCTTATATCGCCCCTATATTTCACGAATTTCTTAGAAGCCTGCAAACAGATTCTGTAAAATCTGATCCTATAGTTGACAGGGATGAAGAGAATATTGAATAAATTTTGGCTTATGTGTTACAATAGTATAAAAAATAAAAATAAGTAATGATAGTGACATATTTTATTTAGATTATCTTTCACAATTTTCTTTAGCGGAATAAATATTATTTTATTTTGAAAGGAAATGTTTCATTTTATATTTTAATCAAAGTTTATGAAAACACTTAGGTCAACATTTTCAAAGCTTTTTACAATATCTCCTAAAAGTGCATAAAAATGAATTATTCCCTTTTACCCTGAAGCCGTCCATTTGTAATTTCATCTAGTCCAGGAGACTTCGCATTTTTGAGGTTCTTATTTTGAGAGGCTCATTTGTTCTAAAGTATAGTTTGAAATCTCAGAAGATACTTAAAGTTGTCTATTAGTATTGCAGAGTTGATTTGGTTCGGAAGTTAGCTTAAAATGGTTCCTCAAGGTGTCTGCCTTTTCTTTATCTGTTATTTGAAGTTTGGATGAATTATTTTGGTTTTCTTGTATTAAAGTCGGTATTGATTTTTTCTTTTTGTTAAGTACTTTTATTATTTTCCAAAGATTTGTTGTGGTGGTCTGGGCTGGTAGCGATGGATTCTAAGTATTTTTTATATTTTGAGTTTCTTAATTTTTGAATTTCATTTTGAATTATTTTATTTAGTTTATTGACAACCGTTTTCAAGTAAGGGTGGAAAGTTCGTTGCCATTCCCTTCTTCTTATATTGCTATTGGATCTGCTGCATTCGTTTTAATAGACTTTCTATATTGTCAATTTCAATATCAGTATTGATTTCTTGAAATTCAGATTTAGGGCTTAAATCAATTAGATTATTGATTGAATGTTTGTATTTAGACCAATCAGCGTAGTTGAAATCTAGATGTTTTATTAGTCATTTTAGTCTTAAAATTTGTATTAAGTGTTTAGAAATATATGGGTAAATGGTTGGAGTCTAGTTTTTGTAACCAAGTTGTATGTAACTTTGTAACCCCAATACATACTCTGAAGGAATGGGTGATCACCTCTCGATTACAAGAGAGAGTGGTGTATATAGACCTGCATACAGAGCAAATAGGCTACTGCGTTCCTGTATAGGTGGGTACTTTAGGCCTACTTCAAACGTTGAAAAGTATTTTAGGGTGAATAAAGCATATGTATAATAAACGCTGAATTGATTGGAATATTTGTATGAAACTGGCTGTGAAGCCAATATAAAGGTAGAAATATTTTAAGATTCCCAGAGTGGTTTATGTTTCTTAAACTGTGGATGTACAAGGCAAGGCAATGTGTACGTGAATTTGATTTTTGAATATGCTCGTATCTGTCGACGTGGCATAAAATATAGGCATATTGGAAAGAATGAAAGAATCGTTATATTAGCTAAAAAGGGTACATTGCGTGGGTAGTACGGTAGTACGGTAAATCGTTAAAAACAATTTTTATTTTCGTAATATTTGTACTCCGGAATTTTTAAAATGCCTTTTTATGCTTTACTTGATTCACATCTGCAATGCGGATTAACGAGCTGGGGGGATTTTACGTGACTAACATTAAACCAGTAATTGGGATTCAGAAAGCAGTTTTAAAAATCATAAATTTATTTCCCAGAGCCACTTCATCGATTCATCTGTTTTCCGATAATAATATTTTGCCGTTACGGTATTTAAAATCCCTCATCAGAATAAAGAGCACTTTAAAAGATCTTTTCCTTTACCACCTCATGTAATGAGTGCAAATTCCTTTAAAGAATTTTATTCAAATTAAGATCGAAGTCCACTGTGAAATTCATTTTTATATATAGTTTAAAAATTAGCTGTGATGGATCTTGACGCTTATTATTTACAACTGAAAATATTGAAACTGTACTATTCACAGAATATGATGTATAACGTTTTTTGGTTATAGTTTGATCAAATCGTGAAATAGAAGTGTGCTAGAATACAAATCATGTTGAAACGTACCCACTCAAAGAAACTGAAACATCTAAAGGAAATATATAAGGTGAAAGTTAAAAAGTGAATTCCTCTAACCATCCCTAACTTTGTGAAGAATGAATCATCGGTGAATTTTAGTGAAGATGAAATGCAAATTTTTAACAAGGGGTTAAACTTTGCATTTAAACCATCATCGCCTACCATGATGGAAATTATTGCGGATATAGAAACGGGACTTAAAAAGGTTAGCAAACCCGTGAAAGGATGTCTTAGCTTTGAGGTACAACAGCTATTTCTTTATAAGACAATTAACGTGCAGAATAAATCAGGAGGTAGAAATTTCAAATTAAGAAAGGTGTTAAAGTCATTGAGAGATAAAGATGTGACATACGTTAAGGCAATTAAAAGTAATTTAATTGTCATCTTGGATAAATGTGAATATAATAAACGAGTAGAAAATATGTTGAGAGAAGGTCTTTATATTAAACATACATGGAGAAGTGGTGCTGTACGGAACCCACTAAATGAGATGATTGCAGGAGCTAAGAAAACAACATCGCAAGTGGTTAAAGTGCTAAATAAGACCAGCCTCACGTATATTTTTTCGGTTCCAAACGAAAAAGTTTCTAAACTTTATGCGTTGCCTAAAATACATAAACCGGGTCAACAAATGCGCCCAATTGCCTCAAATATCTCAAAACCTATGGAGAAAATAGCTAATTGGCTTGTACAAGAACTTAAGCAATACCCAGTCGATATTGGCACAACCATCCAAAATTCATTGGAACTCACAAACAGATTGCAAAATACTATGCTTAGTAGTGATGAGGTTATGGTATCATTTTTCGTCACTGCATTGTTCCCAAACGTACCAGTTGATTTAGCAATTGATTGCATGGTAGATCATCTTTTAGAACAGGACATTTCATTGGCAAAAGTCATCGCATACAAGAAAATTGCAAATACTTGCATGGCGCAAAATTTCATCCAATTTCGAAGTTTTTTCTATAAACAAACATTTGGTGTTTCCATGGGTTCTAAACCAGCACCTTATTTAAGTAATGTGTTTATGTGCAACTTGGAAAAAAGTTGTTACAAAATAATCGTTTGCCGAGAGTTTGGTTAAGGTATGTTGATGATATATTTGCGATCGTCAGGAGGGATCAAGTAAACGACTATATACATTTATTGAATACGCAGTACCCTTCTATTAAATTCACTAGTGAATTGGAAAATGAAGGGGTTCTACCGTTCCTTGACATAAGAATATGTATTCCGGAAAACAGATGGATTTTTGAAATTTAGTATTTATGGAAAGCCAACCAGCATCAGTAGATACATCACGGCCGATTCTTTTAGCTGCAACCAACATAAACGAGCAGCATTCCATTCAATGGTTAATAGATTATATAAAATCCCTATGGTAGAAGACGACTTTTACTAGGAATATACATATAATCAAAACGCAGCCAAAATAAATGGATTCGACAAATTATTCTTACAAAAAATTATTAATAAACATAGAGCTAAATCCAGGAGGGAATGTTTAACCACATTCAGGCCTGAAGTTATAGAGTCAGCTTGCCAAATTGGTTTACCGTTTTATCCAGATCTGACTAATGGACTACATAAATTATTTAAAAAATTCAACATACAAATAGTCAATAGAAGTTCTTCGAATATTAATCAAATGATTTGTAGTTATAAGGATAAAGACAAATTGGAAACATCTTCGGGCATTTATCAAGTTAAATGTAGTGATTGTGATAGTATATCGGTCAAACTTCGAGACATTTTATGGTTCGGCTTAATGATCATTATAAAGCCACAGAGAAAGGCCATGCAAATAAGTCAAGTGTAGCAAGGCATATGATTGAACACAATCACACCAACGACAAATTAAATTCTAAGCCTTTAAAAAAAAATCCAACAAATGTGGAAATTGGATGCTTATGAGTCAATTTTCATCAATGAGGTGGCGAAACAACGGAAACAATTATGTATATTGAAGACCCACCTATTTCATCAAATTTATTTAATTTAGTCAGACGCACTTCAGTTTAGGCAGATAGGTAGGTATGTACATACACAGATGTAAGAACTTTTCAGACACATTTTTAAAATTTTTAATTTTTTTTTTTTTTTTTTTTTTTAATTGTTCATACATTTCTTTTTGTTGTTGTAGTAGCAACAGATTATGAATTATTTGATTGTTAATTGCCTATGTATCTGTTTTTCGACGCATAACATTTCTATTTATTACACTTATTGTTATCTTTGTACAAAATTTATATTGTTAAGAAATAAAAATAAAATAAAAAATCAGTTGCAACCGATACCTCGTCAATGATCATACTAATGATCGAAACCGGTCGGTTAATAATAAAAATTTGTTTGGTGGAATTATAATTGGTGTGTTTTGGTTACTCAAGAACTAAACTATATATGAATTTCGTTAAATTTGCAAATTCTTTTTTTTTTTTTTGAATAAGGTTATTGATTTTGTAATTTTTTGATACATTAATTATTTTGATTTTAGCCTAATTTGCATTTTCATAATTTGTTCTGATTTTATATTATATTTTTTTCTGTTAACGTACTTCAGTTCATTCACATCCTGTAAAGTACATGTGTGATTATTTTGCGCCTAAAAATTATACTCTCTAACAACACAATGAGCTTTTAGTACTTTCTCTCTTTTCTTTTTTTTCGCCTGAATTCATTCTTTAAAGCTAATGTTAAAATATTCAACCATTCTTAATCGTATATGATTGGAATGCGGACTCATGTCATAACATTGACCTACATACATTTTATGTGTGTCTCGAATTTATATTTATAGGTAAATAGGGAGGGGGGGGGGGCTTAAATTGTTTAAATGGTTGAAATCATATTCTGGATGGATGACAAGACAACCGAAGTATTTCATCAGTATATTAGGGATATTTTCCATTAGAGAGTTGTTGCCCAAAACATCGAATTCTCCATTATTTTATATGTGGATGGACACCGTTCCCACCTAACATACGAACTATCAAAATTGTGCGAGGAACTAAAAATTATATTAATCTGTTTGTATCCCAATTCCACTATTTTTAAGCCATTAAAAGCAACGTAGCAAAAAGCTTTATAGAACTGGAGAACAAAAAACATAGACAAAAAGCTCGCAAAATCATGTTTTGCTCCAATCACAGACCACAACATCAATACACAATCAATCGTTAATGGTTTTCGAACGTGTGGACTTTCTCCCTTCAAATCAGATGCAATCGACTACACGAAGTGTTTAGTGAATAGTCTCGGTAAATAATAAAAATGTATCTGTCGGTTTGAACAATAGCTGTAGGGAAAAGTTTATAAATTTAAAAAAATTTAAAGATCTAGTCGTTCCAGAAAAATTAAGAGATCTGGATAATTTATCAGAAGGTCAAACTGAAGTTTTTTTGATAGTTTCACAAATATATCAGTCCTTAATTCCAACCGCGAATTATGTAAATGTAAGTATAAATTACTAACTTTCTTCTAAATCCATAAATTTTTCAAAAACCAATGTTGTGTATACGTAATATAAAATTATTTCTAATAGGAAGACGACAATTCTATTATCTTTGATCACGACGATGATGACGAAGCAGTAAATTACCAAATGAAAATAACACATGCCCAGATTATAGATTCAGGTATAAACCGGTGAAACTTTATGAAGTGGCTTCGCAGGAAATACATTCAATTGAGTTTATTGATTGTAGTAATTGCCCATAGCTTCAATGTAGGAAACTCTACTGGCATTAGTTTCGAATTAAAATTCCTCAGAGGAGAAAATTTGTGTTTAGAAATTTAAAAATAAATTCTGAGAGTAAGAACTAATTCAAACTATCACTTCTGGGAAAAAAAAATCCGACCAAGTGACTTATACAACTCTATTTTTTATCGTATCCTATTTATTTTAAATTTATGAGTTCCAAAGAATTAAAAATGCTTGATTCGCGTAATAAATTTATATCAAAAAGAAAGAAAAAAAAAATCAAAAGATAATTTTTATTTTTATATATGTGTGTGTATGTGTGTTATGTTATATATGCGGAAAATGGAAAAATTATTGACAAAAAATATTATTTTGACAAAAATTCATCGAGCGTGAAATTTTCTTTTTCGATTTGTGAACGCCGAAATATATATTTTCTCGTTACACATCCAATAAAATAATAAATTTGTGCATAAAACCATCAGTATGCTGTATGTATATAGTACAGGAATAGCAGACATTAGATAACGATAAGATATAGTTTTTTTATGACATTTTTTTATAGGTTTTTAAAGGAAACGAACTACTATTATCTGTATACTGTTCTTTTAGTAAATCACTCTATATACATACTCGTATAACGAGAAGAAAATTATGATCGCAGGAAATTTATAAATTTTCATTTTTACTTAAAATCTACTTTGCTTGATATACAAAATCGCTGGTGAGAATCTGGGAGCTATCGAATATACAGATTGTTATTTTCGTTAAACAATTTTGGTATACATGGTTATAATACACAGATAAATAGATAGATGATTATGGTGATGATTTTTATTTCACCCTTATTTATAAAGTGTATATACAATTTACTAGAATCTGTTACGTATATATTCGTGTATACAGACACAACATAAAAATGTTTTTGATGCGCGCTCCCCAATAATTTTGGTTGTTGGATTTTATTTTCGTCGAAATATAAAAATGTAATTTTTATTTAGTTTGGCGCCATATACATCTTTGTTCAGTATAACACCGCACCTATCCGCAGCAGCAACAAAAAAAAAATTTTGTATTTCCATCTATTTTAAATGAATAAATAAATAAATTTAAAATCTGCCATCCCCATACATAGTTTTTTTGGGATACTCATCATCGCGCTTTATACATTACATATCTTTTTGGCGATGGTACTTGTGTTGAATTCCAAATTCATTTTTTTTTCACTCAATATTAGTCGTAATACATGAAATTGTATTTTGTTTAAGCTCGATTGTGTTCAAGATAATTTCATTTAATTTTTTTTACAGAACACTTATAGCGTGCCGATAGAGTACATAACATCCAAATAATTTTCACCAAACTAGCAGTTATAAGAGTTTCGCTATTTTTGCTGCGATAATCCATATTATTGAAGTTTATAGAGTGGCTAAAACAGTTTCATAGTACCATGCACCATACATGTAATTTTATCCACTGTTGTAATCTTAGCAATATTATGTGCTTTTGTATTTTAAATAATAATGTGCAACCACTTTTAAGTTCGTTAAAGCTGATGGTGTTAACAACACTTGTAAAGTTTTGTTTTATGTAAACGATCAATTTTATGAACAAATTTGAAGATACAAAAAAATCCACTGTAGATTATTGTACAGTTGTGAGGAGACATACTGGAAGTTACTATGCAGCTTTAAAACTATATTACGCACTTGATGTGAAATCACTTTGTTGAACGCAGTTTAGCTAGCGAAAAATGAATTGTTCGAACTAGAGTATAGATGTCTCTGTTTTATCTCTAAACGATGTGTATGTAATGCTTCCTCAGTTTGGCCTAGTTTTCGATCCTTAAAATAAACAATTAAATGCATTTTAATGACACCTTGTTAAACACTATTACAATTATCCTATATGAGGTTTTATAACGGAACTACAGCGGCACATCCTATAAGCGTGGATAGCGATCATGAGCGACAATGATTTCCGTTCAAATTAATCAACGTGCGATACTTACTCTAATGAACAAAGAATTAACAAAAAAATTAACAACACCCCAAGCTTTATATAAATTCAAGATCACATCGCACGAAGCCAAAAGAAGAACATTTAACACATTATGCAATTTAAAGAGTTCACTTTACTCTTACTGTTGACATCGCTATAAAAATGTATGTAATATTAATATTTATATTGAGCTTTTACATATTTTATTATTAAGAAATGGTTCAAATTTGTACTAGTTGTTCCAGCATAGTTATGTTTGATTCCGTAGTAACGTTCCATCTCTATAAATTCTTTACCAATGAATTGTACGCCATTATCACAAGATATACTCAGTTACACCATATAGAGGAAAACATCTTCTCTCAAATAATCAACCAACAATTTTTATGGTAGTTACCTTTGTAAGTGGTTTTAAGAGACAAAATTTTGTTAGTTGATCCAAGAAAAAGAATTGTATTACCTTTCTGTGCTCTGGGATATAAGGATCCAAGAGATCTAGGTATATCCTCCTCCAAGGATGGTTCACATTCAGATATGCACCCATCATTGGTCTTAACCTTATGTTAGGGGCTTTCATACTCTTACACACAAATACATGTAGATATATAATCATGCACCTCTTTTGCCATTCCGAGCCAGAAATAGCAATATCATTGCGAGCAGCTGTTGGTTCATTATGATTTTGAAGTTTAAGTTGCCTTGTTAGCGACCTTGGAACCCATAATTTCTATACTGGAAAGTACGTTAATTTTTCCCTTGCCTTAGTTGCAGTCGCAAGTACATCCGATCATTTGAAATTTGAAAAGCAGAGAATTTATAAGGATCTTGTTCAATCTTTTCTTTAAAAGTGGTGTATTCCGCATCTTGAAACTCAGGTAACGACAGATTTAAGGCATTAACAAATGAAGAAAGATCATTTTCAAGCTCAGTGACAGTGTTACAATTTACACGAGACAAAGCATCGGTTAATACATTTTCAGTGCCTTTCATGTGGATTATGCTAAAATTATAAGGTTGCAACTTTAAACTCCACCTCGCTAGACGTCCGCTAAGATCTTTTTGGCACTAATCGAGAACTTATGACCCTCAATATAGGGATGCAATTTTTTCGCGCTTAATATTGCAGCAAGACATTCTAGCTCGATAATCGTATAATTTTTTTGAGCACCATTTAACTTTTGAGATAGGAATGCAATCGGTCTCTCATTATCGTCATCATCTTTTTGATATAACACGCTACCTATCCCTTCCGTTGAAGCATCACATCTTATGTAAACTTCTTTGGAATAATCTGGTGTTATCAGCACTGGAGCAGAGTATAAAAGATAGCTTAGCTTCAGAAAATCTCGTCGGTATTAAGCGCATCAAATTGAAGTATTCCTCGATAGATTCAGAAAGTATCAGCAAGCCGTCAAGATAGACAAATATACGATCATGAAATATATGGGAAACCACTTTGTTCATGAGTCTACAGAATCTCTGGGCAGCATTGTAAATTCCAGACGCATTACTTTGAGATGATAGAGAGGTCTTTCGGCAACAGTGAACGTGGGTATTTCTCGAGATGCTTCGGCTAGAGGAATTTGCCAGAAGGTATTATTCAGATCTATGCTACTGATAAATTTAGTAACTTGCGGTCTACCCAATAAGCCATCCATCAATGGGAGAGGATACGCATCCTTTTTGGTAACTGCGTTTATTTTGCGCTAGTCTAGGCATAATCGGGGTTCGTTGTAATTCGTTGTTGTCGTTTCCGAAGACTCTGAACGCATTCTCCTAGCACTTGTATTCGGATATAGATTTTCCGACATTCGTTTTTGGCAAGCTAGACAGTTGAGTTTTCTAACGCTCGGCCGGCCGCAACTGAAACAAAATACTTTTGAAAATTCCTGTAGGCAGTCTTGATATCTATGCCCAGTGTCATGATAATTCCAGCATATCAAAGAATTGTTTTATCATTTATTGGTCCACGATTCGTTCTGTTTATGGATGATATATTAGGCCCAGGTGCCAACAAATCTGCACCGTCTCTTATTGCTAAATTTGACATAAGTGGCATTTGTGATTCGGATTCCATCATTCTTTGTACCAGATTGACAATTGCTATTGATTTGAGGCAATTTTCCATAATGTGGTTCAAATTTGGGCAATTCAGCCGTATTCGACTGTTCGTTTTCACAATAACCTGAATAATAATCAAAACTTATCTGATTTATATTAGAAGAACGAATACGATTTGGAGTATTAGTAAATCTTATAAACAAATTTGAATTCCACAAGTCAGTGGAATAGTTTTTTCATTCAAGTGTATGTTCATATTTTGTCGCAAACGAGTAAGAAGCTTAGCTCCTGAGAATATGTTTAAAAGTTTCACATTTAATGACTAAATCCCTAGTAAGAATTCGTTAAACGATTCGTTTGGGCTTTGAAACCTACTTTGGATACGACGTATTTCTTCATCCTCATTTTCAGGTTTGCTGAATCTGGACAAAATTGCTTGCCGTGCTTGAATCCAATTCACGGTGGGATAGATACGAAGAATAGCCACAACCAACGCTCAGCAGTGCCTAAAAACCGATGAATAACATTGATTAGCAGCCATATTTTGAGTTCGAAATATAAACTCGTAAAATAAAATACGCTAAACCCAATCTTATAGTGGTAAATTCGTGTTGATCTTGACGGTCGTTTAAATTCAATACAGATGTATAAGTATTTTATATGAATACACTCGTAGTACAATTTAGATGGATGTTTTTTTTTATATGACAAAATAATCAAGGAAAAAACTTCTTGTGAGGCAATGTCCGGTAACCAACGACAGGCCTCACGAGTGGTACGTTAATTCTAACTGCCAGCTAACAGTTATATCTGTGGTAAAAAAAGAAACCGTTTTGTTTTACTTTTATAACTACCCGAAAATCATAAAACACCACATGAGTTTATCTCATCTCTTAAGATTTTAATTTAGGTGGAAATTCCAAACTAAATTTCACTCGGATTATGGGTGTTATTAATATTCTTTTCTGCTTTACAGAATAATCGCACTACTCAGTAACACAAAATATTAACTTAATTTCACTAATCCACTCGTAATGATTTAATTTTATTTTGTAGTCTACTGCTACAATGGTCACACAAGAATGATCGATTCTACCTTGATGTCATATTTTGGTACAACACTATCCTTGTTTAAGTTTCACAGATAATTATATGCAATAGCAATCCTTTCACGACCTGTTCTGCGCTACAATTCAAGACAACCCTAGGCTAGCACCGTCGCAATAATTGCAGTATCTGAAGGGTACATTAAAGGGAGGGGCTGTAGGACTGTTGAAGCATTTTAACATCACGGATGCAAATTTGATAGAGACACAGCAAAAATTACGTGAAAGATATGACAGGGAAAACCATACTATCGACACATTTATAAAAAGAAAATCATAAAGCCACTATCAGTTTTAGCAGTAAATGCTGCAAACATGAGGCAACCGCTAGATATATCCGGCGAAATCTTACTCGGACTAAAGGCTTTCGGTGAAGAACCCGAAGCACGTGATCACTGGTTGATCCATATCATAATCAACAAATTAGATAGTGAAACCACAGTCAATAAGCTAAAATTTCAGCAGGGTATGATCTTTTAAAAATCAAACAATTTTTTTATTTCCTCATCCAAAACATCGATACACTTGATTCAATAAAGTATTCAAACAAACTGTCTCTAGCCAAATTGTAGCCAATCCAAACCCTACGTATTGTCCACACCAAGTCCTTATGAAATTCCTATCTGCTCGTTATGTCCCAAAACGTCCAATGGCTATTATACAAACGGTACAGTATCATTAGTGATAATACCGTGGAACAAACCAAAACCAAATGCTTAAGACGGAAGCCTTTGTAATTTCGTAAGCTGATCGCTAAATAACCATCGATATTCAAATATATCAACGTAGACGTATACAAACACTATAATCATGGCGATCTGCACTTTTACAAGGCTTACGATATTGACATCATAATTCGCGGCGATAGCTTTTTTGACATGCTTTCCAATGGAAAGATCATAACAAACACGAATTAATTCTCCAGAAAATCAAATTAGGTTGTGTAATCACAGGAAGGACAAGTGGCACGGCATCGAAGCAATCAAACTCAATCAAAATGGAAGAGCAATATAGAAAACCTATTACGGAGATTTTGGGAGATAGAAAACCTACAAGTGTAAAAACTCATTTTAACACCGGAAGAAGAGTTATGTGAGAAATGCCTCACTAACACAAAGAGTGTATTTGGATCTAGCCAATATCCTACGTGAGCCGAGCAGCTCTAAAACTATTTCTTAAATAGCTAACAAATGAAAAAACATTGAGTGATTAAATCAATTCAAAAATCAAGCCTGTTAGAAGTAGATAATTCCGTGCATATCATACTAAAATATTAGGACTTAATTGGCCAAATCAGCGACTGTTTCCAATTTCAAATTAGTTTGAACAAACAATCAACCATAACCAAACGAGGGATTCTATCCGTTTATTCGACCCCCACAACAATTTCGATTAAGGTATTCATGAAAACAAACAATGGGATGAATAAATGGTTAAAGTTAAAAGGAAACTTACGCAATACTGAGAATATTTGATTGCCAAGATTTCTCTATACCACACTTCTAAAGAAGCCTATCCCACGGTTGTATAATTAAATTGATATTAGCAAAAAAGAAGTTTGGGCACTAATAACTTCAAGCGAGCTATTATTAAATATTAAAAAACATTGAAAAATGAGATCATCGAAATATTCGCATGAACCAACTCAATGATAATATTGGATTGCCTAAATTCAAATCCAAGCAAATGGAACACCTTTGTCGGTAATAGGACCAGTGAGATGCCTACTCACTTCAATAGATCACAATGGAACCATGTAGAACTCCAACACAAGCCAGCAAATTAGTACGAATTTTGTCCTATCGATACCTAAACCTAAAGCTAAATCGAATTCCAAACGACTCTAGATCAGAGTTCATAGAGTGAATGTTATTATTTTATAACTGCTCATTGTACATAAACACTAGATCATCGGCAAAAGCTATCAACCTTGAAGAAAAATTTAAATAAAAAATATAGTTTAGGTAGATCAAAAAAAGCTTGGGGCCTAACACGGAACCTTGAGGAACACACTCATTAATAATTTTACGTTTACTAAAAACATCACCTATCTTAACTACTTGAGATCTATCAGATAGATAAGAACGAAAACATTGTAAAATAACACCCCGAAACCCAGCATGAAGCAGTTTTTGAAATAATACTTCATGGTTAACCATATCAAAGGCTTTAGTTAAATCCACAAAAAAAGATGCAACAATTTTTTTCTTATCAAGAACTGTCTACTCTTCGCTATCTTTAATTTTAGAAAACACCGATAATAAAGAAATCGGCCTGTAATTTGCAATATTAGATTTATCTCCTTTCTTAAAAATAGGGATACTAGACTCTCTTTCAGTTTAGTTTAAAAAATACCAGTATCAAAACTATAATTTTCAATGTATCAAAACACATTAACAATACAATGCGAAATTTATTTGATAAGTATATTGCTGCAGTTATTAATTCCAGTAGAATAACTAGGTTTCAGATATGAAATGACATTTAGCATTTCATCTGGACATGTTGCAAAGAAAACACATGACTGTTAAGCGGAAGTTCGATAGATTAGGCTAGAAAAATTATCTCCATTATTACATACTTACAGCCAATTTACTTCTGGCAGTTACACAGTCTATCATCAATCTCAATTTTTTCAATCTGAGTGTTTTTCTGATCTTTATTTAGAATGGCATCAAACAGTTTCCAGCATTCTGAAATGTTGCCATTCACAGATTCAAATTTTTGTAAAAGTTAACCTTTAAATGAACTTAACGAGCATCTAAAAATAAATGATCTAGACGTGTAGAGGAATTGTTTGTAACTCTAGTTGGTGTATTAATTAATGATTTTAATCCTAAATAAATAGTCATCAGATACCCGATCATCAAGAATATTTCTGTGGCAATATGGCATAAGGGAATAACTCGAGTTATACCCTTTTACATATTATTTCAAATTCGAAATCTCCATATTCGAATTCATATCATATCAATTTTTTGTAATAATCCGGCAACTACAAACAACCGTAATAATCATTTAAAAAAGCAAGAATTCAAAAAACTCATACGATTTTGAGTATCTCTTAATTTTAAAAACGTTTTCCTGAAAAATGCGAATTTTAGAGTTCCCTTATATCATATTACCACAGATTTATATTCATATCACCAAAGACAATAGGATTTTTAGAATTGACACCTGAAAGAACATTACTAAATTAATCAACACAGACAGTAAAGTTGACAGCATGAAATCTATAAGTACTAACAACCGAAAAAGAAACAGAATCAAACTTAAAATTAAGCAGTAAAAAATCAGCACTACTAGTATCAAAATGGGAGACCCTAGTATTTTGAATGATATCATCAACATAAACAATAACACCACCCGCTCTATAAGTAGAATTACACTTACCAAAAATACTAAACTACTTAGTATTGGACACACACTTATTTCGACCGGATGAAATATTTGGAACCACAATTTTCACTATTTGAACTAGTTGCTGTTGATCCGCATTAGTTTGATTTATTGTGTTGTTAATATCAGATACGTCCGTAGATTCCGTGTTAGAAACACTATATATATTTGGATCAGGTTTCCATTCATTAAAACTTATTTTCACAGCTGATTCAATTTTACGCTCACTTTGAGTCAATTCATAAATTTTATTTACTTGCATTTGAAACACATTTATACACTTATCACAAAACCAATGAATATTTTGAGAATTGTTAATTAAATCCAAACCCGATTTTTTTAAGTCCCACACATTTATAGTGTGCAATAAACCACTACAAACTATATTGTTCTCATTGGCATAATTATCACACGTCATATAATTTTTCAAAATCATAGTAACACCAAATAATGTGGATCCTGATAATCCGATATCTGATTCAGTTATCAACATAAGCACTAAAAAAAAAACGAAACACAATTAAAGAAAGGTATATTATAAATTAATAGATTTTTTGCATTAATTTAATTAAATTCAATAATATGGAAAATAATTTTTCAAGCAGAAAAACATAAACCATTCAACGCGCATTCTGATATAAATTACTCTGATTTTAAGGTAAAATTCATTTCAGCCGATCTGAAAGACTGATCATCTCTCGAAATTATTCCCATTGCATTTGGAACATCCTATATAAAGTGTAATATAAAAGGTTTAATGTGACAAACCATAGCCTTCTAGAGTATAGAGCCATATTTATACCTCACATTTTGTGGATACCTTTTCATTGTTCGAACCCTTATTAAAAATGATATTTTTTAGCTTGAAGTTTTTTAATGAGAAAACAAAAAATTATTTAGTATAGTAATTTTTAGCACGATTTTATCAGATTTGTGCTGCCATCTATGTGATGTGTATTGACTTAGTGACCAGACGATTTGTTCGAACTATTATTTAAATTTGACCAGAATGCTGTCGTTTTGAAAATTTTATCAATTTTGGTATAAATAAACCAATTAGTACAATATTCAGTAGATACTTGTAGTACCAACAAATGTCACTGAAAGTTTAAATTAACATATAAATTAAATAAGAAACGATAATTCCAAAAAATTATTATATTGACCCATAAAGTGGATAATTGTTGTATACTTTGTTCTAACAAAAGATTTATTATTTAAATTTATAAGATCTACGATGGATAATGTTGCAATGACATCTGTTGGTAATAAATGAATCTACTTAATTTGGTAGCGACATCTGTGGGTACTCATTTTGATTATACTTGCTATAGTTACCCTATCGGTCCCAAGGCTAGTTTGCGCTGGAGATGTTGGACACAGTTAAAAGACATTGCTGGCGGTCCATTCTATTCTATGGTCTAAGCTTATAGGTATACTATTTAGCATTTAGCTATTTGTATAAAATATGGTATTTTGAGTTTATTAATTTATAAATTTGTTATTTATTTATTTTAGGTATACATATTAATAAACAATTTAATTAACATAAATTTAATTTATATTATTTAGTTTTAATCACCACCATTTTAGCACCGCGCGAGTTGGGCGGCGTGTCACCGCATTGAGATATGAGACGAGACTAAAGTTTTATTCACACCGATTATACAACTCGCCGGATTGACCGCTGAGGGAATTTTATTCGAATTTGACGTTTAACGTATTATTGAATACGTCGAATGACGGAAATGCAGTGCGAAAGATTGGTATTGCTGAATTCGCGGGTGAAACGCACTCCATACTCGAACTGTCATTCTAAATACGCATCAAATTTAATACGGATTTAAAGCTATATAGTCGTGCCTCGTGCTACTTTTTTTTGTAATGGAGAATAATAAAGCGTAAAGTTGTGAATTTTAAATAACAAACAAATTTTTGAAACCAAATTGAATTAATTATTTATAGGAAACGTACCATCAACAGAGCTCAATTTGAGAAGATGGTGGAAATGATGAAGCAGCACCCTGATATTGCGCAAAATTTAACTAAATTAGATGTTGATGTGATTCTAGGTTTTTGACAAAAATTAACGGACGAGTTGAATACAATAGGGCCACCAATTAAGGAAATCGCCGAGTGTAGAAAGGTTAGAGGGTTTAGTTTTATGTATTGCGTATAAATATTTTTTTTTTTTCTATTTGATTTCAGGCTTGGAGTAATCACAAATCTTCCTTAAGGAAAAAACTAGCTTTTAATAAGCGAAAGCTAATGGCTACTGGTGGCGGTACTAACAAACAAATTGCATTTTCCCGTTTGGAGGAGGAAGTTATACAACTTGTTTCTTTACGCGATAGTGTCGATGGATTGACAAATGTACAGAAGTTTGGAGTTCCATATAAGCGAACATTTAACAAAGCAAACATAATCTTATCAATATAAACTACTATAATGAACACAGATGGAATAAATAGATTTATTGCAATCCTCTGAATTGTCCGATGATAATCTCGAAGGTGAAAGGACGACTGAAATTGGAAGATAGACTGAAGTGTCACAAATTAAAGGGCCAACATCGTTGAAACTGTTGCAGAAATAGATAAATATTCAGCAACAGCTTTACGAAAGCATAAAAAATTTCATAAAAGTTCAAAATGTGTGATTTGAGTAACTAAACACAAATAAAAAAAAAATGTATAGGGCAATCGACCGACTAAGTAATCATCAAAAAACATTAGCGAGATTTTGCGGCAGGAACTATACGAGAACAAAAGGCACCACGAGAGAATGGAGTATTTGGCGCTAGAAAAAAATAAAATTAAACGGCGAATTTTTGAAATTGAATTAAAGAAAGATGAACTCGATGTTTAAATTTTAATTATGTGACAATAGCCAAGGAGGCTGATATTTTGTGATACCCAACCATGAAGCTGATTTTTAATTGATTTTTTTTTTCTATTTTATACATATTAAATTTAAGTTAAAACTGGAATTTAAGAATTAATTTTAAGAATTTAATTATTGATTAGCCAGGAAGGCTGAAAAATTTTGTGATTTAACCAACCTATGGAGGATGATAGTTTTATTTTTTTTTTTATTTTTAATGATTAAATAAACCATATTTAAATTAACATATACAAATTTTGTTTTATTTTGATACTAGAAATTCAACAAAATTTGATTTCTAAATTCATTCCCCTCTGTAGAGTACGTTTGGTCTTCTTTTGAATTTACTACTTCTTCGTAATCGATTACTTCATTCTCCTCTTAGATTGATTGCTCTACGTGTTCTGGTACATTAAAATGAATGCGAATATTGTGAAGTGCTGCTGCCACATTAATAATTCTCACAGCTTATTCTGGAGTGTAATGTATTGATGACGGGCTACCCCAAGAAGATATTTGCACCAGTTTTTCCATACGCCTATTGTTCACTCGATGATGTCACGACTGGAACTGTGGCCCTTATTGAAACGGCTTTTAGGTATATTTATTCCCGCATTTCTAAAAGGAATAATAAGCCAAGGCAACAATGGTTATCCAGCATGGCCTTTTAAGAATAAATTAAACGTTTGGAAGGAAAATTAGTTTAGAAAAGAAAACTGCATCCTTGCCAAGTAATCTATGGTTTCTATCACCATTGTTGTATACAGATTTGAAATATTAGATAGTTTCGCTTTTTCCACAAATGAAAGAGTCGTGACTCGCCCCCGGATATGTAGCATCCACACTTTGAATCCTTTGTTTATGATCACAAATCTTAAAAAAAATATACTCGTATATAATAATACATATTATATTAAATAGTAGAAGAAAAAGTTATCTAACTATCATTACATTCAAACTAAAAAATCCTTTCCTATTGTAAAAAAGGTGCGCGTTGTCTGCTGCTGGTTTTGCAATTTTTATGTGTGTTCCATCTACACACATTATAATGCCAGGAATTTTACATTCGGAGTAAAAATAGAGCCTTGCTTCTGTTTTCTCGGTTTCGCTCATTTTAAGTGTAACCGATTTTGGACATAAAATGTCTTCTACAATTTTAAATACTTCCGACAAAATTACTGAAACCGTTGGTTGTGCCATTCCAACAAGACAGTCTTGACCAACACCATTCTGGTACCCGCCTTCAACCAAAAATCGTAAAGTAGCCGCCAATTTAAATTCCGGAGTTATACCTAGAAGACGATTTTACCACTTTTGGTAAATTACTTTTTAGCTCTTTTAAAACATATCTAAATGCAGCTTTATTCAGTTTTCAAGTTTTTTATAAATCTAGAAAAAATGAATTAATAGGTATCACAAACATAAATTCATCTTTACTTACTGGGCGTTCGACAACTGAAATATATTTTGATGCATATTTCTTACCGATTTTCTAGTTTCCTTTCTATTCAACGACGGATCTTCATCGTTCGAATATAAAAAAAGGCTTATTGTATTCATAATTTAAAACACTTTTTTCAATTTTTTTAGTTAAATTGAAGGCAACAAGTTTAGAGCAAAGAACATTAAATTCAATTATAAGATTTTCACAGGTAATGCTATTGCAGTTTGCCGTCGGTTTCAATAATAGGAATAATTTTAAATGCGGATCGAATGCGGTTCGAATGCACTCCCGCTGCAGTAAATCCGGCAAGTTGTATAATCGATGTGATTTATTTTATTTTGTTTTGTCACTTCGTATGGAAGAGACAAAGTTTGTGGTGGAAAGCGAATGAAAGAATTGTGGCGAATGAGTGAACGAGCCGCCACAACTAAAATCAAAACTTCTCCAAATTTCATGATTGTTCCGGTAAGAACAGTTTAGAAGTATTTAGAACAGTTTTATCATGGAAAGTTCCATTTAAGTACAATAGAACTTTGCGTTATAACTTAACTTATTCTATTCTATCCTAGGTGGCACCGTAACAATATGAAAAGTTTGGTGTTTTCCGCGTTTCTAATTCCTTTATAAAATCTTCGTTTTTTAGACTATGGCTTTGTATAATCTATGTTGCTCTGGAAGAACCCGCCAAACATAAACATCTGTAAGTTGAATCACCAAAAAATTCTCAATAAAATATATTTGTTCTTCCGGCATTTTGTTCCACCTCAAGGCACAATACGGTAAATTTATTTTACAAAACATTATTTTTGACTGGTAAATCAACAACAAAATAAATACCTTTATTTGTATTTTCATTTCCAGATCACAAATCAAACATGTTTTCCATCACTAAAAATTAATAATAACAATAATAATTTGAATTGAATGTATCCGGTATCTCGTACATTTATAACTCCTCATTTTGAACATTCAACCATGTAGCATTGTTTGATTAGAAATTCGTAAATTCTTTGATTTATTTGCACACAAAAGACATGCCAAATTTATTGAATCAGAAACGTATATACAAATTTTTTATTTTACCTTACATTTTTTTTTCGCAAAATCTAAATATCTACATAGTACATACCCCCTGACCTTTGAGGTTGGAGGGTATACTCGTATGTATATACATAAACCAAAAATTGAGAAGAGATTCCCTAATTTAAATACAAACTTTTGCTTACAAAAAATAATGATGACATAAACAATGAAGTTGATTCATCATTTTGAACGGAGCGTGTGTTAGTGGTATCTGTATGTTATCCGTACATGAGTAAAATTCAAATTCACGCATGGTCAAAATCAAAATAAAACATTAGACAGAATACATTTTTTGCTGTTGCTGATTTTGGGTTCGTTATTTTATAATAATATGTAGATGAAGGAAAAGTTTGCGTATTTGATAAACAAAAAAATTTTTTTTTTTGCCTAAACTCGTGATATATCATAGTTAATGTTTTATAAGGGTTGGAGGTTTTTAATAATCCCGAGCTTAATTTTTTCATTTTTTTTTTGTGTTGGTGGTGATGGTGATATGATATAAAAACGTTGTTTTGCGAAAATGCCATTTTCCGAGGAATCATATTGTCATATATGGTGATTACTTTATTACGAGAATAATGAAAGGGTTGCGAAATATTTTAATATCCGCAAAAAGATTTTTTGATGCTGAAAATTTGTGATAAAAATGTAATTTTCATACGGAGATAGTCTTGAAATATAGAGTTGAAGGTAAATATTAAAAACAAGCCACTTTTGGAATAGATGGCTTTTTATTCAGGTATGATACAAGTAGGCATGTTTTAAGAATTTTATTTGGAATTTCAGGGTTATTTAATCCAGGTCAAGTCGACTTGAGGCAATAATCAACAACGTTGTCCACTTTTTATTAAGGCGTCGTGTATTTTATGCGTTGCGATAACGCTTCCTTATAAAATGTTACAAAATAAACTCTCCACCAAAAATATTAACTCACCTAGTAATTAGTAAAAAAAAACCCGCAAGAAGACACATTAGGGAATCAAAAAAACTCAACTGCTACATCCACAAAATATAAAATTAAAAAAATCACCCCTTAATCCACTTCCAATTTTTTTCGTACTTCCTAGAGAGTCCCATTTTTTACATAAAACTTTTTTTTTTCTAATTTAAACCTTCATTATCAGACGTGAAAAATCTTCCTGGTAAATAAAAGCGAAATCTAATTTCACCACCACCAGCAAGCAGTAACAAAAAAAATTGTTTATATTTAGATTTTTTTTATTCCTTTTTTCTTCCTTTTAATTTTCTAAACAATTAAGCCAGTCGAAATTATAAAAAAAAAAAAAAAATTTGTGATTACTTAATTACACACAGAAAGTGATGACACATGAGTAATTGGGCTGATGAGATGCAGACATGTTTCAGATTTTTTTATTTTTTATATTTTTGAGCGTTTTTTGTGGATAATAATTAGAATTTAAATGAATTTATAATAACCTTAGAAAATATTGTTATGTGCAAGGGGAAGTGATTGTGGGAAATTCAAAAAATATGTTAAGGGATGATGATTGAATATGAAAGATGTTAAAGTGATTTTTTATAATTTTATTCAGACGAAATTATAAAATTTAACACCCAATTTAACTCCATGGATGGTGATGCGACTCAATTACTATTCGTTTGATTAATGGACATATTGTATTAATGTCGCCTTACGAAAATATAAATCCGTAAATAGATAGATCAAAACATCAAATAGATTGTCTCATCCCAAAGGATTGCGATTTTAAATTTAAATTTCGCACTTCCATTCATTCAGTATGTAGGTACCTAATACCCTTTTCTGGATTTAAATAAAATCTCATCTACATTTGTGGGATTATAAATTTAAAACTTTTATGCAACCAAGGATAGATGAAAATGTCATTTTTCAACAACTATTTTCTATACATATGCGACGTAATCATACATGAAATTGAATTTTTTTCATAATGTTACAATATAATCATACAATCGAGCAGAGTAACAATAAACACCTTATTAAGGATGAGGAGGAGAAATCTGATTTATTTGTAATGACATCATCATTTTCCATGAATACGTATACATAATACACACATGATCTGTCACAAGCACTTGTTAAATTGATGATTATGTTTGTGCGCGGCAATGGTGATGATGTTGATGAAAGGAAAAACTTATTTTCGCTGTTGCGATTTCGATTTTCTATTGTTAGTATTATGAATACACCGACACAAGATATGGAAATTTATTTTCACGATTTGTTTGTGTTTTTTATTTTTTTTGCATTTTGTCATTCAACAAACGCGCACTGTTAAGTAAAATAAATGATATTGCAATGTAACTTTTATACCGTTATGATAATTTATAGTTTTTCGTTTGTCAAGATTTATAGACACGTATGTATGTACTTTAGTTACACGTAAACAGCTAAGAAATATAAATGATACATTATTCAGCAACATCTTCGTTCGGTGAAATTGGATATAATGATTGATTGATTTTTTTTTTGTTTCGTTTGAGACGTACATTCATGCATATACACAATATGTGGAAATTGGAATTCCACGGTTGGTGGTAATGATGTGTTTTTCATATAAACTCGTATAATGACTTCTATTTTCAGCGATCGTTTTATTTCTTTAACTCGTTATACATTTTATAACCCATTTGTGGTATATCGTTTAGGAAAATACAAAACTATATAAGACTAATTACAGACCTCTGTGGAACACCTGACAAAATATTCCTTGATGTGGATTTAGTGTTCAGAATCTGAACATAAAATTTACGGTTTTCAAAATACGATTGGACAAATTTTATGACGAACATGGGAAGTTGTATTTATGTAATTTATGAAGAAGACCATTTATCCAAACCGAATCAGATGCCTTTTCAAGGTCAAGAAGAACCATTCCCGTAGATTTATTAAGGTTTCTTTGATTTTTAACATGACGAATTATTCGACATACCTGGTGAATGGAGGAATGTTGGTGACGAGATATATTTATTTTTTTTTTAAATTTCATATTCTTTCTGGAACGTTTTAGCTAGAATTTCGCATTTTTCTGAAGCAGAAATTAACTTATTATTATCTTGCGGATTATTCCAGGGTGGTATGTTAGAATATTTATTTTTAATGTATCTTATAGTTCGCCAGTAAGGTTTGGATCCTTTAGCAAGATGATAAAGTTTGTTTTGAAATTGGACCACCTTATTTAGTAAACAATCTATATTTTTTAGGTACGGTTTCCGTTTCCGTATCTACTGGCAACGCCTGATGTTGATCAACGATAACAAGACTTCATCAGATAATATTAGTTTATATTTGGATGATGAAATTACTGTCGTAACTGTTAAATCAATACCGAAGTGAAATTCTTCCCAAATAACAAAAAATATGTATGTATATGTTTCTACAAATTGCATTCATTCAGGCGATATAATTGTTGCATATACATAAATCCCCAAAAAGTTTAACTTGAAATCACAAGTATTAAATATTGAATATTACGCCACAAGCTGTATACATCTAGTAACTAGTACGCTAAATGTCACAAGGTCGATCACATGGTCAATCCTACGGGTCATCAATATGAATAACAGGCAAATTTCAACGACGAAATCTGTTTAACAAAAATCAGAAGTTTGACATTCGACTATGGTTTCTGGAATCTCTATCGTATAGACCTTGTATGCAAAATGTCACATGGTCAATTCTAGGGATCAGCGATATAAATAACAGGCAATGTATATATAGGCATGTTGCACCAAACTTCAACCACGAAATCTGTTCAACAAAAACCAGAATATTGACAATCGACTATGGTTCTTGGATATCTTTTATAAATGAAACAACGGGATTGTTGGGACCACATGGTCCATGCATCATACAATGGAGGGCGA
The DNA here is from genome assembly GCA_963556165.1 of Tipula helvola. Taxonomy (NCBI): domain Eukaryota; kingdom Metazoa; phylum Arthropoda; class Insecta; order Diptera; family Tipulidae; genus Tipula; species Tipula helvola. The sequence goes on along the minus strand of OY744482.1, from coordinate 340,608,095 downwards.
TCTCATGTACTCTTGGCTGTAATAATTGCTATAGGTGGGCATAAAGAAATTTTCACTTTTAGAATTCATTCGAGTATATATACATACATATGCCATATACTTTCTAAGCACTCCGTGCTACGTTGTTTCCAATTTAAATACTCGAACAACTAAATCTGGGCTATCTGGTGTGGTTTTTCCCTTTGGAGGTTCTTAACAATTTCAGGTCATTTGGGGTTTACCGTAATGGTAACGAAAAGAACAATCAAGCCGAACTTTCCAAAAGAGTTGACATTGTATCACCTTTCTGTTATTTTCTTGGTGAACCATCGCATATGACGATGGCAGAATCACTGAAATGCCGGCCTAAACTTACAAATTTTCCCTTTGGTTAGCCACATAATCTGCAAGTCCTGGGTATAATTCTGTTTGCAACGTTTTCTGACGGAAATGAATAAAGTTCAAATTATTTGCCTCAACTTGCAAATATAAATCTACTATCCATTGCTGAATAAGACGACCGGCATTAATGATTGGATTAAAGGAATTTCTAAAGGCCAGTTGAAAAGCCTTAGACTGCAGTATGCTAATATTTTCCGTTGTATATCGTCATATAGCTAAGCTACCCCTCCCCACTTTTGGTTGCCATCGGTTGGCTCTCCGTATAGATATAAAAATTGCATATGTACAGATATGGATCCATATTAAAATGTTAATATGAATGAATTGCTGGGTGAATGATCATCTTTATTATCAGGATCTATAATGAATGATTCCATCATTATTAGTAGAGTGTTATAGTGTCTTTGATCTGAGCGACGAGCTATCCATCATTTCTCCTTTTGCAGGATGAAAATGGCACGTGCCATAATAAATCTGTGCCTCAACATGACACACATAAGGGCCGGAACTTGGAGGTATCTGAATTTTTCTCCCATTGATGCGAATGCAATAGAAGTATTGTGAGACGGTGGATTGTATGGTAATGGTGGGTGGTACAGATTTCGTCGTTGAAATTTGATGCAACATCCCGTATGTATATTGCTTATTATTTATATTGCTGACCCCTATTATTAACCATGTAATATTTTACATACAAGGCCTATGCGATTCAGATCCCAGAAACCATAATCGAATGTCAATCTTTTGATTTTTATTGAACCGATTTCGTCGTTGAAATTTGTTGCAACATGCCCATATACACATTGCCTGTTATTAATATCGCTGACCCCTAGGATTGATCATGTGATATTTTACATACAAGGCCTATGCGATAGAGATCCCATTAACCATAGTTGGTTTACATAAAAACAAAACGTAAATCCAATTAACCGTTTTTGCTTTAGTCATTTTGACTAATAAAAGCTGCCTAAATGGGATCTTCTAAATTAAACAGAATATTGGATTTCTCCTAAACGATGATTATTTGGAAAATAATTTTTCTGGAAAGGCATTTACACGACTAAGTTACCACCACATACATATAATAAATACGTATATGGAAAATTTGGGATTTTATTTTGGGAAGTACTTCACAGGCATAAATCAATGGAATGATTAATGAAAGTTGTAACATTATCAATAGCAAGATCAAGATCATTAATATTTTGAGTTAGAGGAAAATTAAGAGCTTTGAGTTTATCATCGATAATAGTTCGGTACATATCCCAGTCAGCATTTTTAAAATCATAAGATTTAATTAATGGATTGTTAACTGAGCACAATACGGGAAAGTGATCAGAATTTAGTTCATTTTTTGATGTGACATTTTTTACGGGAACAGCGGCACTAGCTAAATAAAAATCTATTGAGCTGCTTGTTCTGTTATTTTGATGATAGGTGGGTGAATCTGAAAAATCCAGAACACAATCCGATCTACTATTCAGGAAGTCAAATAGAAAACGTCCTCCTTTATTTACTCTACTGTAGTTCCAAAACGAATATCTGCGACTGCAGAATCTACGTCTTGATTTCATGTAGCAGTTGCTGGTTGTGTGTCCAAGCATAAAACAATTGAAGCTTTGTGTTTATAATAAGTGGGGTCATGAACTGTAACTTTTAGACCAATTGGGTAAGCTTCACTTCATATTTAACAATTTTTAACTAATTCATGATTGATCGAATTACACTGGAATTTAATTTTGTGATAAACGGTGGAAATTTCGGCAGTTTACTTTTATTTTTATTTGTGATACCGGTTTCTTTTTGTACACTTTTGCTGATATTTGATTCATTCAACAATTTAAATGTATTACCTGTTGGTATTGGGTATTATAGCGGATATTGATTACTATTACTTTTTGGGTTTGTTGTTGGCCTTCGTGATTTTATATTTTTTCACTTGTTGGAAGTTCACAAGGTCACTGGGTAAAATATCACTACATATGACGACCTTTTAGCTTTTACTCATAAGTTAGACAAATCTAACGGGAGAAGTGTATTGAATTTTCACAAGATAATTTCAATAATAATAGACACACGTCTATATCGATTGAATACCAATTGTGAACTCGAAATGTTTTACATAATCGCGTTTCGCCGCAATTTCGCAAAAAATCACGAACAATAATGCTTATACGGAGAACCAGACATCTCGATTTTCGGGTTTGGCGATTTTATATTATTGTTTAAATAAAATTAATAGAATTGTCTTTACAAGGATTGTTCCGGTTTTTCGAATTTTGAAGTTGACTTCCGTCATGTTACCAATTTATAGGGTTATCAGGATTTTGTATATCATATGGGATTTTTCGAGGTTATTATTCGAATAGTTCGTAAAGGAATAAAACACACAACAATCATAATGATGGGAGTTTGTGTTACTTACGTAGATATTCCGATTAAATTAAGAAGCTTATAGCATTGGGTTAGGTGAGACTCTTGAAATCCGATATTTTGAGCTGTTTGGATTAATTTAAATTTCCGGGTTTGACTACCGTTACGCGTTTTGGCATCGAAGTTATTCGTTATTTTCGAGATTATGCGACGTCTTCTAGTTATTATTCGAGAAACATGTTTTTTTTTTGCTTTTGAATTGCTTAGCATTGAAATGTATAGATGATTTAATGACTTTTCAAGATTAATCTAGAATTCTAATTTTATTCGAGATCTTCGTAAAAAATTCAAATTTCACGAAAATATCAAGAGTCGGCAATCAACAATAACGTTTTAGTTGATTTTGATAAAATCGGCTGTTTCATTTCAGCTATGTTGCAAAAGACTTCTGGTTTTTTGATTTCTTTTTCATATAGTGTGTCACAAAAAAAAAATGTCAGTTGTCTAAAATTGTCCCATTAACCCAAACCATCTGTATTGAAACGTTTAAATGGAAAACCGTAAATTTCATTTGTTTGTTGCCTACCCAATTTATCTCCATCAAATTGCGGAGAAAATAATAAGCCATTAAAGCATAACTATATAGCTTTCAAAAAGTTGCTAGACTGATATTTATTAATAAGCGTATACATACGGGATCAAACAATGGTGTGTGACATTGTTGAACGATTTACGTTTTCTATAAAATCGATGTTAAACAGGAGCTGGTTTATCTTCTTCAATTTTGGACCGGACATAATTATTTTCATGTAATTCAATCCATGTACGAGCACCATCGAGTAGCTAGACTCTAGTTCCAACTTTTCCCAAAAGATGTCACTCAAAATCTGGTTCCTTGAACTACCTTAAATTGGTACGTCTTCGTTATATTGTAGTTTTATTTAACAAGTCTTTAGCGAGGAAATTTCCGGAATGATCGTTACATGTACTATGCCGGAATGTATACACTTTGTATTTCGTCGTTCTTAACATAAACTTGCTTTTTCTGAGGTAACAGCAAAAACCTCTGGAAAATAGATTCTAGAACCGTTCCTGAGATCTTATCCGGGGTTTCTTCGCCATTCGGATAGTGGATCATTGTGAAAACTGTTTTAGCACTACTGGGGAAATTTCGCCATCCATCGGCTAAGCATTATCAAGCAATTTAATAGATAGAAGTTCTCTTCCGAAGACTTTCTCAATATAAGCCTGTCGAATTGTTTAATAAAAATTTTCAAATGAATTGACTAAGCGATTCTTAGTGCATTCGCAAGGGCATCGTTTATTTAGCTTTCTTGGAGTCAAGTCTCTACTTTGGCTGTAATCAATGTGCCCAGGATGGTAAACATGTCAAATCTAGGATGACTTTCCATGAATATTGATTCGGTTAAAAGAACTGAATATTCTTTTAGAAATAAATCGGACGAGAATAATCACAACAACATAATAATATTGCAGGAGCTTTCCATAAATATGATAGATCAATTTCCATTTGATTACCTTCATGTAGTGTGCTTGGGACTAGTGAAAAGGTTTCTTCGCATGTAGATGGTCGGTACATCCGAATTGCTTTTATCATCCTATCCAACCAAGTGAATTTCAATGAAACCTGCGCCCGCACATTCTAAGTTGTCGTTCTATTGTTGTTGAAAGTAAATTATTTTCATCGTTCCGTTTCTTCAGATAAGTTTGCCATGAACCGACTTATTGGAACAAAAATATCGTGTATATTATTCTCTAATTTATACGTAAATCTTAGGTACATTGGTTCGTTAAATTAATGTCTGGTTAAAAGCTTACGGACATAAGTTCCTGTATATAAAATTATTAAAACAGAATTTGAATCTAATTTTGGTTTGATGACTTTTAATTTGATTAGTTAATTAATTTATTTATTTAATATTCAGATATGTATGCGGTTATAGAAATACTTGACCAGAAAAATGAGAGGGAGGTGGCAACAGTTCCCTTGAAATACATTCAGAGGTTGCATGTTTTATGGCCTGGAAAAGTTGTAACAAATACGAATATAATCACTGAGGGTAAAAAACGAGAAAGTAGGTATATATGAAAGATATTCAAGTTCGGAATCAGAGGCAGCCTAACACGGAGCGTTCATCTGCAACCAAATCAACAATGTAATTATAGAATGCATCGATGAACAACAGCCAGAGGTCTTCTATTTACTCTCCGATTGGTTCTGCTATATTAATAGGCAAATGCCTTACGCATGACCGTCTGAACTGGTTTGTATCTGCTTGTCAATGTCGATTTACAACTGTTAGTCGAAAATATTATAATAAATGTAGCCAAACGTGGCTAATAAATTACGGTCGAATACTCTAAAGTTGAAATTGACGAAGATTTTCGTCTCAAATCCGGAAAAGATTAGTTGCACGAATGACTGAATAATTGGTGGTCACTCGTCCGATTTTTGCCCTTAAGGGTCAATAGTTAATTTTCGGTCATCTTTCAGACAAAATTATAAAAATTGTTTTATGGAGATCTATGTATTTTGGGTATTTTGCACATGTTTATTGCACACAGTACATAAAGCCAGCCAGTAATTTGTTATTATGTATCATTAATTCAAACCCTAGCTTGCTAAAATTTTTAAATTTTTAGTTTTAGGTCGTTTCGGCCTAGTTTCAAATTATTGATGATGATTTTTGGAAGTAGATAAATGAGCCATACACACTCGCCCACATTACGCAGAGGCGTAGTAATTGTGGAACAAAAATATTATCAGGTTTTGGTTACCACATTACCTTCCTTCCAGTAAAAAAATTCGGCGAAAAATAGTGAAAGAACTACAGAAATGAAACAATTCGTAGAAATGTTTAATCATTAAAAATTACTCTAAGAGGACATCGTTCATGCATATAATATTTTAATTCCAATTCGCAAGAAATATATGATGACTTAAGCTTATCTACAAATATAGATGTGTTATTCCCATTTACATCAAGTACGAAATATTTATACGCATCCTTTTCAGTAATTTAAAGGCTGCTTCGTAAGGTGGAGTTGATTTCGTAGTTGATTTTAGTTTACTAAGTAAAATGGTTGTATGCACTAAAAGTTCACCAGGTAACTTAGGTGTTTGCCCAAAAATTATAACTTGGCAAAAGTATGAAACGTAATTAATCATTCCAATCAGTGATATTACCCTTAGCATAAATTGACGCTTTTAAATGGCGGTGAAATCGCTCCACCATACCATTCGATTGAGGATTGTAAGTTGTAGGTCTAATTCGATGCGAACCTAATAACTTGTTGAATTCCTCAAATAAGTTACTCCCAAACTGACTTTCTTGGTCAGTAGTAATTTCAGTTGGAACTCCAGCTATCTCGAAATAGCTATAATATCGGACACAGACGTTATGATGTCTACGGGAAGAACACTAACGGTTTGCACCATTATTTCCACCAGCTTTATCATCATCGTTTGGCATTTTACTAAGAACTATGTGCAATTGCGAGACTAATAATAAACGATAGATTCGTTTGATAATAAATAACATTAACACACGAACCGATTTTGAATAATTGAGTCTTACGCACTGTACACTGTGACACGACAAGATGTTGAGCAATAAATATGGATAAAAATATATTGGGTTCCACCACAGAAACTGTAATTTTCTAATACGTATTTTAACTACTTGCATCTTATAAACCTCAGTTAAATATGTAACAGACTAACCTATATCTGTTCGAAACCGATCTGATCTGAATTGCGAACTCTTGATAATTCCACTCTTCATAAAAAAAACACAATTATTGGTCTTATCTGATAAAATGAATTTTAACAATCGAACAATCAGACTCATATCATCAGATTTAAATATATGTATCTGCAATGGTCATAGATTTAAATTAATCTTTGCGAGCTACATATGATTTTGATAAGGAGCATACGTAGAAGTATTACACGTTTAATGGCTATCAAACCCCAATTACTTAATTAAATTTACAATAAAAATAACGCTTTTAAAATTATCACCAAGTTTACAGTAATTTATTTAATTATCATTATAAAACACTCGCAGACAATAAGCCACATAAAAAAAAAATATTCCTCGCTATTATTAGTTTCGCAGCATCTTTTAGTCTCTAGAGACATTTAGTCAAACAATATAGAATTAAATTTATTTATCAAACGCGAAGGATACATTCCAATTCGGTAATAATATCATCCTCTCCCATTTGAAAATTATTTCCGCTTTGGTAGATTTCCCGGATTTTTATTGTCTAACATGTTTTATTCGCGTTTCGACAACAATACAAACGATGCTATATTATATTCCTGATTTCACGGTTCCAAAATTTAATAAGTTTATTGTAAATATTTTTAAGGATTTTATAAGGATTTTGTATATTTGTTTGAGATAAAAATGAAACAAAAATCATTATTTACGATTACGAATTGTTGTTGTTATAATGATGATTATTTTCTGTTCCAATTATTGTTGCTTGAATGATATTGATCTTGACGTTATTCCCGTTGTTAACAAAAAAGTTTTCATATTTTCTAATCCGCATTTTTATTTTTAAAGAAAGGACATTTTACACGCTAAGTAGTATTTCGCAAGTAAGTCAACCAAAATAATATTAATTGGATTTCTTGTACATAACAACACACGATGCACCGGTGTGCTTCTATAGACACAAACGCGAAGAAGAAGAAAAAAAAACGGTTACCACACTTTCTCTCAAAACTATTAAAACTACTTAGGACACAAAACAAAAAATAATCTTAAGTGCAAGCAATAAAACTCTAAAAACTACTTAATTCTACTTGACTGAATTTGTTTACAAAACTTTCGGATTAACGAACGAATATTTTTTTGTGTATGGGGTTCACGTAATTGTTATTTTATTCCAAACCCATTAGGAAAATAAAAGGCGTTAAAAATAAAACGCGATTTTGGTTGTCATATCGGTCACTATACAGTACGTAATGGTTATTTTTATATTCTCGTATCTTAACCAATTTCATTAATCATACAAAATCCCTTATATCAATTCGAGGAAACAGAAAAAAATCACGCATCCGTATACCGATTCGATTGATTTCGTATTTGTATCACAAATTCACAATCAATTTAACTGTCACAATGCCATCATGATTTCTGTTCACGGATAGTTGATTTTACAAATGACATAAATATTGGTACAAAAAAAAAACTGTTGGAGTCAGCATTGAGATAGGAATAAAATTCAACAAATTTCACGGAGATGAAATTAAGATAACAATTTTGTAAGATAAATGGACAATATTTCATGAGTAGTTTTTGTAACATAATGGTAAGAATTCTTGAAGAAAATTTTGTATAAGTTCTTCTTTCTTCTCTCATACCACGACCAGAATCTAAATTTCTTTCAACACTGTTAAATATTCCCCGTTTTTGATATTAGAGTGATTTGATTTTGGTCACACGAAACGATAAACAAATTTGTACGTATAGCGAGCGGAAGTCAAAATCAAAATTGAACCAAACAGCTTAATTTAAATAAAAGAAAAAACCTCATGTCAAATTAACTCGGATCACAGCCAGAGATCCCTTCACATAATATGTAATATACAAAATCCTGAAAAAGGGTTAATATTTTATCGATTTATCAATGTCAGAGCAAATTTATGCAAAATCATATTGATCCCTATTAACTAGATCGATTAAATTAGCTTAGAGACATGCATATATTTACAAATTATACACTCGACTTACTCATGCATAAAACATTTTTTTTTGTAGTTATTTCGATTCGACCCCTCTAAATAAATTTCGCGAATTGTGTTACAAGAACAGTTACTGTACTGAGTATACAGAAAGTAAAAATATTTTCGATGCATCAACATTCACCGCGTTACTTACTGAAACAGTTCCCAGTGAAATTTTTTTATTTGAATTTCTAAAGAATTTCTGTAGTTAAATTAAAATCTTACCCTTTTTTTCGATTTGTATGTTCAATCAAAAGAATTCCATGTCTATTGTGCGCAATTTGTAATATTTCGAAAGGGTTGGTTTTTCCTTCTTATATATAACAAACAAGAAATTAATAATTTATTTTCACTTGAATATTATTTTGTAGCTTAATAGCATGTGAATTTATTACACAACTCGCGCGGCCGCCGGTTCAATGATTTACGATAGTGTGCATTATTAACAGTTATAAGAAGATCTACATAAATTTTAATGATTTTTCATTCAAATTGCAATGCACATTATATCTTTATTGTTAGCCGTGTTCGTTACATAATCCTTTTCACTTTTTTTTTTGTTTTTTTTTTATGTGAAAACTGGATACAGAATGAGTTATGTTAAATATTTGAATATGGGCTATTGTCGTGCGCGATTTAAATGATTTCAAATGAAAAGGATAATAATTTATAGAATAAACATAAATCAAAATGTTATTGAGTTCAACGAATGATATACCTTAACGGCTTAAAAATAAATTAAGATTTGTGCAATGAAGTGATTTAACTAACGGAAGAGTTATGTTTATAATTTATTGGTAACTGCACAGTACCAAAGTAAAAACAATATAATATTTTAATCTCACGAGTTTACGAGTAAATTCAAATTCACTCTGCTTATATTACATAATCTTAGATTATAGCATAATCTTAGAACATCAGAAATCTTCACTAAGACTCGATATAGACACGAGACAAAACATTTTTCATCGTCCAAACAATTTATGATGACATTTACAAATTATTATTAATTGTAGGGCCATGTGGACGGTAAGGCACCTCGCACTGCGTATTTACGAAAGACTGGTCGAACAAAGTTTGCTAGATAAACCACAGCTTTAGCAAATTCAAATTGGAGAATGTTGCTGATTTTTTAATGTCATAAACCCGTCCTAGGACAGGTGGTACCCCGTAGTTATACATTATTTGCGACTACAGCTTGTTAAAAGCAATCAATATCGGCATGACTTTTACATGACTTTCGACCAGTTAATGCATCTCTAGTACTGTTGAAAATCCTTAAAAATTTAAATTACTCAATTAAGATAGTATCCACAATGTCCAAAATGCATTTTATAAAGATTTGTTTGTTTGTTCATATGAGAACAGTATTGTTCTGTGATCAGATCTCACCGCAGCGGTTTTACACCTCCTGCTAGGTACAGTGGGATGATTTTGGCCATGGGTGTTGATGAGGAATCATCAGGACCTAGATACGCTGCTTTCAGGGATTTTTGGATATGAGATAAGAATTATTTCAGTCATTGGAATTGGATTTAGATAAATGCTTGGACCAATGCCCTTAGTATCACGGCGATAGTAATCATCCCCAAACGTGGGGAATTCCCTTGAAGAGGGATTGTTAGTAATAAATTAAGGCGGGTGGCGTGTTGCCAGCAGAAGGGTGAGTAGGCGTTACTGCATTATATTTCAGCCATCGCTTGCGAGACAGCTGACATAACCAACACTGGCTGAACCGAATTCATTAGTAGTAGTTTAAGTTTTCTTATTATACTCACCATAAGTTGATGATTCCACTCTTGTTGATTTTTATAAGAGAAATTAAAAGAAATTGTTTTGGATTTTTACTCTTTTCTTTATTTTAGATTAAAAGTAGACTTTTTATCTTTATAATTTGTCCTCGACTACCCTCTATTCAGTGCTTAAACTTTCTTTTCTGTCGATTCAGTGATTATTGACCTTTTTATACAAAATTTGGTGGCCTAAAAAACTAAATTTCTGCATTATTATAAAATTATGCTTAATTTTAGATTTTGCTACTCTACATATTTTTTAATAAATAACAAAAAAAGAAAAAATGTTGCTAATTTGAATTAATTCATTAATTTTGGATTGTTATGATATTGCATGAAGCATGTGATTAACAAAAATAAACAAATAAAATGCAAACAATGGAAAATGAGATGCCCATGCCAAGTGTTCCATAATAACTTGTTATTACGACCGACGCACATGGTTTAATGCTATACTTACTAAGAAATAATACCTTCAGAGACGATTAGATCAAAGTAATTCACAAATAATTTATTGATCAACATGTCATTGAAATTTAAATCAATAAAATGTCATTATAATATACAGTGATGCCCTTTTCACATGATTCGCGATTTTGCTCGTACGAGTAAAAATTATTCACCGATTTATCTTCAATTACATGGTAAAATATTTACTAGTCACTTGAGAAATAGTTAGTAAACGCTTTTGAATGTAATATCATTGACAATTTTTTTAGCAAACGCACATTTCCTAATAATTATTGCAAAAAAATGTTTCCTAGCGCGAACTTTCCAGTATGACGGCGATTTAAACATTTTTTGCAGCTTTTATTAGGAAATGTGCGATTGTCAATGATATTACATTCGGGATTGTTAACTTACTATTTTTTAAGCGACTTGTTTAAATTTTACTATGTAAATATTTTAAGAGAAATCGTAGAATCATTTTTACTCATACGAGAAATTTTCCATACAAATTTGACGTAAAATTTGGCTAGCTAAATAAAATAAATTTTTTTAGGTGGCAATTTCGCTGAGCGGTATGCATCTCTACGTGAAAAATTTGAAAAAATAACAGTTGTTTCATTCAAATCTAGATTGCGCCACCATAAATTCTCCAAACATTTTAGCCGCAATTTATCCCACAAGGACATAATAGCTCAGTATGCAGCTCGAGCTTTTATTCGTTTGTTTTTAAATGAAGTTTCTATCCAAATCCGCCAATCCACACTGGGTCTCACTTGATACTGGTTTCTGGTATCAAAATACCAGTCGCATCCACACACAGTCTCAAATGAATCCGGATTCTTCAATAAATTTATATGTATATGTGTATGTCGAAACCAATGCCTACTAGATATACGAAACACAATATGAAACTAAAAATTACAAGTTCAAAATGTCCTTGAAAATTTCTATTATTTCATTTTTGTTTGTGTTAGTGTGGTGAGACTATAGAAACCAAAAAAATTTGGTTGACAAATGAATCCGCAACAAAACCGGTTTTATGGGTAAAGGGGGAAAAACGAAGAATGATACAGGACTCATGAGACCTAGTGTGGATTAGCTGATTAAACCTCTAAATACTCCACTTCGTAATGTTGGTCGGCCATCTTGACTTCTGTCTTCTATAAATTAATTTTACTGCGTGGCTAATTCGATTATAAAATGAATCAAAATTCAAAACCGTCAAAATGTATCTTCAAATTATTGTTTGTGAGATAAAATGCGGCTAAAATGTTTGGAGAATTTATAGTGGCGCAATCTAGATTTGAATGAAACAATTAATATTTTTTCAAACTGTTCACGTAAAGGTACGAAATTGTCAGCTAAATAAAAAAAATTATTTTAATTAGCTAGTTAAATTTTACGTCAAATTTGTATGGAAAATTTAACTAAGCTCGAGCAGCATACTGAGCTAATAATTATGAAGATAAATTTTGACGGTCAAACGACTGCAACACCAATACATATTATATGCTCTTCATCACTGGAATCCATTATTTTCTATACTGTTTATAAACTGTTTAGCAATTTTAAACAATTCTTTAAGCATCAAAACGTAATAAACTAAAAGAAATTTCATTCAAAAACAAACGAATAAAAGCAGAACAAAATCAACGAAATTTATCTCTATACAAATTTTTAGCATGACGATTTATCTGTAATTTAATGGAGACTTGTGGAGCCCGCGGTAAAATTTATCTTAGCTCGAGCTGCATACTGAGCTTTAATGGGTGAAGTGAATAAAAACAAGTGAGTGCTTTAAATTGTGATTTTTCAAGTATCTGCTTGTAAGCAAGTGAATAAAATTTAAGTATATTCTTGATGGAGAAGTGGATACCTGAAGCACAAGTAACTGTTCTCTCTATAAGCAAACACTTAAACATTTCTCAGTGCCTACTTAAAAAGCTGTGAAGAAAGAAAAGTAAGTTCTTAACTACTTCCGTACTTACTGGATGATTTACAAGGTTGGATACAAGGAGACTTGAGTTTAGTTTGGGAATATGTGTATATTAATCGCATAATGGCCCGAATTATTAATATTCGAAAAATGAAAAAAATTATTGTGAACGCCGGGGATGTGAGGATTAAACCAAAAGTTCACAAAGATTATAGTGGGTTTTTTTTTTAAATTTAAGGGGTATTTTTTGGTTGAAACATTCGATCTTACTGGTGGAGCTCCGGATTCATATCAAAAAATTTTTTTTTTTACGCTATTTAAGTGATCCTGGGTATTAAGGTTTGTCGATCTCAGTGTACATTAAGCAAAGCTTTAGGTTATATTTTTTTTTTGTTTTTAGTCCCCGATGGATCCTAATGATAGTAAGAAGAAATTTATCACGCTGATTGTGGTGTTGTAAATATAGTGTTAATAGCTTTTTTTTTTTTTTTTTCGCTGGCGCTACATCCCATAGAGGGATTTGGCCGCTTCTTATTGAAGTTTCGTAATCATTTTTACAACGGATAATGAGTGATTAATTCATTGATCCTTACATTAACCAGCCGTGATTTTTTCATCACCCTCCGGGAATCGAACCCGGGACCTCCGGGGCTTAAAGCAAACATGCTAACAACTGTGCCACCGGGGCGGCAATAGTTAATAGCTTTTCTTCCAACTCAAATTAAATTCACTGGAAGAGTAAAAAAAGGTGGTCTTCCAAAAGATATGGAAATATATATATAGAACTATCGTTCTCGTAAGGCATTTCATTTAATAGTTTATATAGCTTTGAATCATTTCCTCGTGAAAATATTAACAATTTTATTAATAGGAAGGGTACCCAAACCCATATATAGAAGTAAACTTAGTGCAGTTTACACGCCTTGTTTATTTTTTTGGAGCAGCGGATAAGTTTGTAATTTGTTATTTGTTCCGCAGTTCTGCATAAGAGAATAATGCATTTATACTGTCTTTATGTAATTGATGAGGATGCCGATAACCGAAGCAATCACGTTTAGGTATTCGATGGAGAAGACGAGAATAAAGTAGTACAGCTAAGAATTCGAGGACAACAAAAAAGAGCTGAGGATGTAATACAAAAATTCTTTACTGATTTGGTACAAAATAAGCACCAAATTATTTAGATTATTACTACTATTATAAAGTACAGCGTTAACAGTAAGTAAAGACTTAAAGGTATTACTTAAATTTTTCCTGTAAGTACTTATAAGTACAAAGTAGTTATTATTCACTTCGAAATAAGAGAAAGCTTTTGCTTAAAAGTATTACCTTTTATGGAAAAGGTAACTCTTATAAGTACTTACTTTTTTTATGCAATCCACCCAATAATACAAAGCGTATTTTGTTCAAAAAAATTGAATTTGAATTTATGGTTTTCCAAGGGAACGTCAACTTAGGTGAAATTCATTTTGAAAAATAACCAACAATTTTAAATACATTCTAAAGACATCAATTCGATTTATTTAATTTCGGGTTAGGATTGAATTTCCAAAACGCAATATTCCAGGCATAAAATTTGGGTTAGTATCGTTATCCAAAATAAAAAAATCCCAAAAAACCAAATTTTTTAAAAATAACAAATTTTTGAAATATTATTTTAATTCGTTTTATACCTTGGAGGATGGGGCTGCCGCTCCCAAACCCCCGCCCCGACGATTTTTTGAAATTCTAATATTCATAGTGATAGAACCATTTTTGAAAAATTTGTATTTTTTAATAATAATTCACATACTAAAATAGAGAACTTCCCAAAGCCGCTTAGGATTGGACCCTTTGCGCAAGGAAGACAGGAAAATTTCAGAAAAATTTCAAAAATATTAAAATTTGTAAAAATATGTATTTACGTGTGTATTTCACATACTAAAATAAAAAACTCCTCAAAGCCGCTTAGCATTGGTCCTTTCCGCGCAAGGATGACATGAAATTATGTAGATTCCTTTTGTTTTCATATTTTAGTTATCAAACATTTATTGGGGTCTTCCCTTTCTATGGGGCAATTTACTTCGTATTTTTTGGTATTTTTTGGGTAATTTATTCGTTCGGGAATAAGATGGTATCCCTAAAATTTCAAATCCAAAATTCTAGAATCCAAAATTCCAAAACCCAAAATTCCAAACTTCCAAAAATTCCACTCCAATTTATTTTCCTGAAAATAGATAAATTCAACATGAAATATCTGCTCAGCCATCACTACATGAACATGATCCTCAAAGCTCATCAATACATGTGTCAATGGCGAATTCTAAATTAAAAGAATGTGCCAAAATCTCTTCCATTTTACCGTCGCAACTTATTCGTAACATTACTGTCAGCTGTAATCCAAGAACCCGTGAGTATTTGCCAAATAAAAACGCACAGGAAAAGAAAATTTATCGGACCCCTTCTAGCGTTAAAAAATTTAATGAACCAAATATGGTAGCAGCGGTATGCATACCAGATGAAAAAATCATTTGGAGGATGAGCTTTTGTTTTATCTATGGAAACGTTCAATAATGAAAACATGATTATTTTAGGAACATTTACCAGTTTAAAATTTTTGTCGCAACCATCAGTACGGATAATGGATGGGACTTTCTACATCGTGCTAATAATTTTTAGACAGTGGTTTACGGGAGTTTTGAAAAGCACGTGCTTCCTTTAATTTTCTGTTTAATGACTAAAAAAAAAATAGGATCTGTTATAATGAATTTTTTTAAGAGCTGCACCGGTTAGCATCTAAATTTAATACAAAACTGATCCCACAAGTCATTATAAGCGATTTTGAAATAACCATACATCGTTCTGCTTTGGAATTTTTTCCGGATACGAAATTTAGGTGACAGTTTTTCCATTTTGGTTAGCTAATTTGGAGAAATATCCAAAAGTTAGGGCTAACTAAAAAATTTGGGTAATTCGGAAGAATTTTCGCTAAAAAATCAGAGTGCTTAAAGCTTTGGATTTTTTATCCCCCCCCCCCCCCCCCCCCCCGACTTTATCCACCGGTACTTCGAAGAGTTACCAAAAATTTAAAAAATAACATTGCCGAAAAAGCCAAATATAATTCAGATTTCTACTTTCTAGTTTCACCATATCCTTATGGCGGGTTCACACTAAACAGACAAAATGAAAATTTATTTTGGAGACAAGACAAAACTAAAACTTCTGTCCACACTAAATGAAGACAAATTTTGACAGTTATTCCTTGTCCTCACAAAACAAAATCAAACACAACAAAACATTAAATTTAGAAATAATTCAATTATTTTCATAAAATTGTAGAATGCCCATCTAGTAGAGTGTGTACATCTTACAAAGTAGTTCATCTCTACATAAAAGGTACAATCCGCCTGGCACATTGGATATAGAGGTTTTGAAAAATGGACCTATACATCAGGGATCTTGGAGAAATTGTTCTCAGAATCTTAGTTCAGGAAGGAATTCATAGATTATTTCATTTCAAGGCAAAATAAAGTGCCATGGTAGTTTAAATATGCTCAATGAATGATTAAAACATATACATATGTATAAACTTATAAATTTTACATAAACAACAAATTCATAATTTGAAACACACTTCTTAAAAATAACCAATTACATTTACCTGAATTTGCCCTAAGTTACCATCCAAACTTTTCCTTGGTTTTTACGATCTCTTAAAAAATGTAGCAAATCGCAACCGAACAACTTGGCACCGAATTTATGTCCAGCTCTCGGTTTTTGCAATAATTAATAATTTCGCCTTTCCCTTTGCCTCTTCAGGTGTCGTATTCAATTGTTTTGCGATATTGCTCAACGCATCGGTTCTCTTTTACCGGTTTTTGTATTCCTTTTGTGTAGAGTGCCAGAGAATCACATTTTCTCTATAGAGTTCTATCAGCAAACCAATATTTTGTTGTTTCTATTTAAATGTTTTGTCCTCAGACGCCATAATCAATAAAAATCACAAAATTAATTCACAAAACTACAACTACTTACTACTCAATTTGATCAATAACGATCAACTCACTCATTTGTTTCAAATTTGTTTTGTTTAAGTTTTGTCTGTTTGGTGTGGATCCGGTATTACAGAAAGAATTTAAATTTAAAAGCTTACTAGATAATTTAATTGTTTGGAAATATTGTCGACAGTGGGATCGATTCAAAATAAAGCATGGTTTCCACGATGGCGAGGCGAAAAACTTAGGCAAACTAAAATGAGGAAGGAATAAAAAAATAACATGAGAGTGAGTGAAACAGCAACAAGTCGCTACACCGAATTTTTATCATTTATTTTTGACGTTTTGCGATTTCATCACCTATAACTTTGTTTGTGTTTGGATTGATATACATTTGGAGACATTTCATAATTTAACTTACATTTTTTAACTTTATTAACATCCATTACTGGATTAATGCTTTCCAAATTAACGGTTCTATTTTGAAAGTTATTTTATTCCGAAAATTTTCTTCAAATTGACATATGAATTCCGAAAATCAGTGGCTAATCCGAAAAAAGATGATCAATTTCATCTTTTTTTCGTAGAAATAGTAGCAGAATAGAAGAAAATAAAGAGAATTACATTGAATCGAACCCATTATTATTGCCATCAGTAAAGTATTGTGTAGGTAAATTTAGAAATTTGATTTGGAACTTAGACGGTAACCTATTTATTTTGCCTTAAAGTGATATTCACTGGGATAGAGATAACTATTGGCTAGGCACTTTTATTGAACCGCTTTCCAAACATGACTTAAAATGGTTGAATTTATACAATTTTTTAAGATTTATATTAGGCTCTTAAATAAGCAGTGATAAGCCAAATTAAACCTGGATCCAGCCATGAAAACACTTTATGGAAATACCAGTTTATAGGAAATATGTTTTGGCTGAAATATATCGGCTGGTAGCTATCGGCTGATATAGCCAAAGCAATATCTGCATTACCGATATTTCTGTTTCTTTCTATGCTCCTGATTGAAGGATGGAAGAACTCATCAAGCAACAGAAAAATATTTGTAATTATATGATTGATAACGTGAGCATGTGCTCCTATAGAGATGCATATGAAAATCTTCTTTGTAATTTCCAGTACTAAAATCAGATCCTTATAGACGAACAACTGAAAAAAGTCAAGACTTCTACATCAAAAATAATTTTTGATGACGAATTCATCGAATAGACTAAAGAAGAAAAGGTAATGCGCTAAGGAACCTATACGCAAAATAATTAATTTTTGCCAAAAATCCGATTTTTCTTTGATGTGACTTTAAATGAGTATGCATTGGTTCCTATCTAATTGTCTCTTAAAATATAATTGATCGTTTTTGTAGATAACGGCGGAAACAGGGTAAACTATTTCCTCCTATAAAATGTATCAAGCGCTGAAATAAAGTAGTGGCCTATAAAAAGAGGCAATGATTATTTGAAGTAGTTTTTAATAAAAATTACGGTTTAGATGAAATATCCGGAACGTTCCAAGTTAGATTTAAAAATGTTAAAATTCCTGCTTCATCTGCTCAAATCAGGGGTCGGAAAACCCTACGATTTCGTTACGTTTTTGTGGAAAACTTCGCAATTTTAGCGTTTTTTAACGTTATTCGGGTAACGTTATATTATAACGTTATCCGTCTCTGGCTCAAATAGAGTAAATTTTTTCAAATTGAGGTCAAATACATAACACAATCACGAATCGATAAATATTTCAAAAATCGAAGAATTTGCTTCATGTTTATTTTAGTTTTTATAAGAAACTTAAAACTATCCTCTAGAAGAGGAACCTTTATTTATGTAGGCATTACGATATTGAATGAAACAACACTAATTGTTCTTTGCAGATCGACTTTTTTCTAAGATAATTGGACTGTAACCTCATTTGTATAGTTCCTTCCTTATTGGGAAGTGAGTAAGTACGTACTCGACGGTAAAAGTAAGGGACCTTTCAGATTAGAAAATCGTTATTTGTGTCTGCGTATTTGTCCCATCCTATCTAGATAACAATAATCTATTACAATAAAACACAAAAATTAACAAATTTCTTTAATCAATCATCATTTTACTGTAATTTAGAAAATGTACTCAAATAACTAAACTGAAAAGTCTGTTTTGTCCTCTGTATATATAACTGTATAACCCATTATTTAAAAGAATATGCAAATTATTTTCATTTAAAATCAAATTATAATTCAATCATAACCTTTTTAGAAACACAACAAAAAGCTCCTTAGTCCGTATATACTCGTATACAATAAAAACAAATTTTCGATCATTAATCTTCGTTAGTGTCCTTAACATAATGGGGAATTAGATAAGAGGCGATAAAAAAAGGGTTTGGCAATATTCCAAGACAAAATACCTCTGTATCTCACATCAATGTACGATTTTCAAGTGGATCTATTAGAAAAGCATTAAATGAATTCATTAAATCTTTTTTGTGTGAGTACGAGTATGTATATGGTTGATGATTATTTCTTTTATATTAATTCTTTTATATTTTACATACTCACTCCTTAAGGATAATAGAAAACAATTAGAAAAATTTTGAAAGGAATTTTACGCAACAGGTAAAGTGTGAATAGGTACAAAACAGAATTTTAGATTTGTTAAGACCTCTGTGATTTCAACCAATTTTTCAACATTTTGTAATTTACATCAAATCGTTTGCATTCATTCGATTCAGTCAGGTGAAGATAAATTCAAATTTTTTGGTTGATCATTTGGAAAATGTATATAACTTAACGTGTGAATTTAAAATTAAATTATCTAGTACTTCAACGTTTTTTGTAAGTCGTACAGATTATTCTACAACGTAAATTACGGATGATGATATTTCTCAAAAAAAAAAAAACGTAAATTGATTATAAACCATTAACCTTTACGCCAAGTACGTGTTACAAAATATATAGTTGATGTATAAAATAGTGCGCACATTATGTTACATCACTTGAGTATAACGAGGACTAAAAAGCACTTTAAATTTTTTTAACCACAAAAATTTTCTGTTAAATTAATTTTTGTAAAATATTGTCAGAGAACATCAAATTTAATCAAAAGCAAATTCTTCTCGAGTATTGATACATAAGGGTGAAATTTCAGTGATTTTTTTTATATTTATCCTAACCCTAGTATACGAAATTACTTTTGTTCGTTATATAAGAATATTGTGGTGATCGGGAATTTTGTACAATAATCATAATAATAATCCATGCGTCCTCGCATACGTATACTACAAAGAAAATTATTTTAAGAAAATAACTGGACGAGAAGAATCCTTAACGATTTTTGAAGAGTGTTGATCTGAAGTGTGTACACTTGAAAAGAGAATGTTCGTTTTCTTGTTGTTTTGTTTGGGCCCATCAATATCATCATTTTCCAAATATTAACGAACATTTTATTCTCCCTTCCATCGAATACAAATTCCGCATACAAACGAGAATTTTATTAATTGTGTCGTTGTACAAATAATGTGGTGGTACTCTCGAATATATTTTGTAATAACACAAAAAAAAAGGCAGAATCGGTCAAACTTTTCAAATTTTCTCATCTATATACTAATTTATATTAATGACCAGCGCGGATAAAGACGAGTACATTTTTCATTTTAGCGGCGCCCCATATGTATGTATAGTAGATACAAAAGAAAGTTGTTTTGTAACTGAATAAATATTTAATAAAGTTATTTGTTTACTAAAAATATTATTAATAATTGTTTTGTAAGAATACTATCACTCCCTAATCGTGTATTCATGGGCCCGATAAAAACCTGTTCATCTAAATAATAGTCAGTTAATGGGTCAAAATTATGAATATTTTTCAAAAGTTTTGTGTAAACACAACTATCTATTTGTTTAAAATATAATAAATGATTTGTCCATTTATTATTTCTATTGAGTACTATTAAAAACGCGAGAGTATTTGCTATTTGCCCATGAGAATTTTGAAAACGTGGAAAATATTTGATTTTGATTAATTCGAATTTATATTATGCCGATAGTACATTGTAAAATTTCAACAGATGTCCAAATATGAAATATAACTTAATGAGAACCTTTCTGTTATCGAGTTAAAGATAGGTACTTGTGCGATCCCGTTTTGTTTATATTTAATAATGTAAAATATCCATTATAAGATTGTATGATCAAAATACTACAAAGCGAAATAGATTTTAGTCAGCTTAATCAAGCACAATGAAATTAAATGAGAGGGTGAGAGTCGTGGAAATTTAATTCGCGTGGGCAAACGCGTTTTTTGATGATTTGCGAGAATAAGCGTTAAATTCTTCCTATTCTTTTGGCGATTGCGAAACAGCAAACATCGGAACACTAGGGCAAATTGTAGAAGCAAATTTTCAAAGAAATATTTAAGAGAACATCAAGCGATTGCAAGGTGGGAATAAGACAAGTATTTTACTATTTTCCACCCAAAATATTGCACACATATTTTGTTAAAAAAATCAATATAGAGTTTCGATTAAATTTTTTGTTTTGGTGCATTTGATTTTCATAAAATGATTTTTGTTTACAAAAATAGCTTCACACAAAACTTAGCAACTACTATATATATACATTCCAATCACAGTTATTCTTCGTGTGTATGTGCTATGCGTGTTTAGTCGTGTGTTAATCGCTAGTTGTTGCATTTATCACAAAAATACAAGCGCGAGGAAAAATAATGGTTGAGCTGTAATTTTAAAATGATACTAGAATATGTTCAATGTTTTTAGCCTCTACTACTTTATCATATTCCTCAACAGTCTCCCAATGATTTTTAGGATCATAGCCGCTCCATCGATCTTGCTTTCTAATTGAAGAAATGACATACAACTGTATGAAGTTAGATAAAATTCTAGTTTTTTGTTTACTAGTGATACATGTGTCTAATAGCAAAACTTTCAATACGAATTACCCATATGCTCGCGATAGATTATAATTTGGCATAATAGACAAAGAATAAGAGTTTAAGACATTATTTCACAAACATTCCGCGTTTTGATGATTAATGAACACGATTACACAATAAGCCAACGTTGTAAATAAAAATCACATTTAAAACATGACAACCAAAGAATTAATCTTGCTGACAATGGTATTCACTTATAAAATTGTTTTATAGAAACGAAAAAAATCCGTTGAGAAAAACCATATTACAACAAATATTCCGTTCTGGTACCCTTTTGATATGGAGATTTTTCATCCTTAACAAAATACAAAACTATTAAGTTGAAGTGGACAAATGGTCAAAGTATTTTGACCGTTAGTATATTCCTATATACTGAGTACAGCATTTTATATTCATGGAATTGTGTTAAGAACTATAACAGACCATTTTTTATGAATACAATAAATTCAAGTATCTTCGTCCCATAAAAGAATATTCAAATTGGATGTTTTTTTTACAATCTTATTGTTGTACGTACAGTAATTACGTACTAAAATGTTTATAAAAAGAAGAAAACGAGTTACGTCGTTACACTGCAAAAGGTTAATGGGACCATTAAATCATGTAATGTTCAGGGTTATGAATCAAAATATAAAATATCGATGAATTTATTGTCAAAATCAATCAAAACTAATATCCTGAATTACTTACAGACGTATATACATAAAAATCAATTCAAACAAATATTGAGTAATAAATTTAGATGGTACATAAGGACTTATGTCTTTTCCAAATATGTACTATGAGTGTACGAAACAATACAAAATTGACAAATTGCGTTATAGTTAAGAAATTATAAATTGCATTTTGTGATACAATATATTTTATGACATATACCATATATCCCTTTTCATAAAGCATATATTGTTCAGCCTTTTGTATAACAAAACGGGAATGAGGATTTTTAATGAAATATCATCATCAATTGTTACCAAAATTTGTTTGTTATAATAAATAATTGTTGAGATGTTTCCGATGCAATTGGAAATGTCAGTCAGATCATATTTGATGATGGACATACTATACACATTATGCACACCGTGAATTTTGCCTGGTTTGTATTTAATTGCCGTGGTAACTCGTGCTGGATGTTTATGAGCGGGTGAATACGTTTGAATGGTTTTGGTGCGCGCACAAAATATTTTGATTGCGATTGTCTATATTTCAATATACCAATCGAACCGTTTTATTAAAAAAAAAAAAATCAGAATTTCATTTCAAACACACAATACACATTTCCCAAATATGTGTATATCTCTGGCATTTGATCTCATATATTATGAAATATGAATTTATTTTCTATTCAATTCAATGAACCCTTGAATATTTTTTTTTTGTATAATAAATACAATAAAATATTGAGAATAGAATGAAGGGATGCAAATCCAATAATTTTTTTTGGGAAACCTAACCGAAAATTAGGAAAAAAACATTCTCGATACATGCAGTCACTTTCTTGTATTGTGTTTTATTGTGTGTTCACCAAAAAAGAAATTTGAATATTATTAAATTTTATTTATTTGTGCACAGTATGATTCAAACCAAGTTGACAAATGTACTCTACATACATATGCACATACATATTTTCGTACCCAACAAAAGAAGACAATTGAGGATTTAGCAGAATGAAAAAAAGTGAAAATGAAAATTTAATTTCTCAACAACTCATGGCGCTTATGTCAAGTGGAAGTAATATGAAAATTAATAGATCGACACTATATTATATTTTTGCATAAATGGTCGGATATTTCCCATTATATACATACGCGTTTAAATTGGCAAACAAAACTTAAAAAATCGCAACATGGGTTAAGATTTAATTTGTATACGAATGAGATGAGACGATTATTTATATTTACTGAATATAAACTTGCAGGAACATCCAAATTTTTAATCAATAAATTGCTTGAAATCTCGATAATTAAAACAAAATGTACAAAACTATTCCCATAAATATTCCTTATTTGTAAATAAATTCTTAAATCCACCCAATTCATCAATTTTCATTTAAATGAATTAAATTCTATCACCTCCTTGTTATGTACATATGTATGCAACCGTATACATGTTTCATTAAGATATACACTATCTAACCCGTAATCATTTGATTAGAGTGATTAGAAAGAGAAAGTTTGCATCTATAGCAAAATTGTATCGAAAAGTAGAAACTAAATAGCAAGAATACTTATTGATTAACTAAATTAAGGGGATTGGTTGTAGTCTGTATATATTTAGCCCAGATACATGAACGAAATACATATTTAATTTAATCCACTTGAAGGGCTCGACAAACTATATATAAATGTACAGCAAGCAATAAATTTGACATTTTCAATCCCTTTTCATGTTAATTCTTAATTTTCGAGATTATAGAAAAAAATAAAAATAAAATTCGGAAAATTATTATTTGATATATCATTACATGTCATAATAAATACACAATGTATATATATACGAGTATGTCTGTAATATACAGATAGATGAGCAGAATACCAAACTGTAACATGAACATCAACATTTTAATTTTATTTCCAGTTGATTTTGTTCAAATTGAAAAACTTCTATTATTATTTAACATTTTTCACCAAAATTTTGTTGGTCCATTATATTGGTCCGTTCAATATATCTTTTTCATCGATGCATTGATCGAATGGACATCGTATTCGATGCGGAAGAATGAATCTCGTATATACAGACGAGTATGTTATTATATAAACTATAGGGGTTAATACAATTTTGTGTTCTATTTTGGAGTAATGTGAGGTGAAGATTTTTTATGTCTCTATACATACATATATGGATATTTGATTGAAATAATGAATGTTGATTATTTATCAAGGGGTTGCAGAATTTTGTATAAACTTCCTAATTCGTTGAGTGACTTAATGACTTAAAACCGAAACTGAAATAGACGATTGTTAAACCGTTAGCCGGAGGGTTTAGAATTAAAATAATGTATAGAATTTATGTTTTTAGAATTTGTTATTATTAAATAAATCCTATAAATTAAAAAAAATCTTTAAACGCTTAAAATTATATCAATCTTGTAAATTCAGTAAACTCTACAAATTAAGTCTAAAAATTCATTAAGTTTCTTAAATTCTATTAATTTTATAAATACTTTAAATTTTATGAATACAATTTAAATGTTGTAGATTCTTTGAGTTTTATTAATTTAAAAGGCTTAGGAAGCCAAGCCGTTAGGTTGTCATTTTTTTTTTAATAATTAAAATTTGATTCAATAATAATTATGAATATCCTTATCATTTGCATTATTGATAAAATATTTACGAACATAATATAGTAGTGGTCCACAATTATAATTTGAGCATGGATTTCTGATTAAACTTAATAAGATTTAAAGGTATGTATATAGTCCAATTATGATTTACCTGACTTGTGTTGGTAAATTAGTGAATAATAAAGCATTAACTGAATAATAATGTGTAGCGTTTGTTCAATATGTAGCAGAAATGTTACCAAAGACAGATATCCGGGATTGAAATGTGTAAATTGTGAGAACGCTTACCATGTGCACAAATGTGCAAATATTTCGGAAGAATCCGTTCGAGGGACTTCGCAAAAATCAAGTGTTATACAAGATTCTAAGATCCCTAGTTCAAATGACGTGTTTTTAATCTTGAAAGCTGTTCAGCAAAAAGTTGATAAGCTTGACGACTTGGAAAAGTCCCAACAATTTGTATGCTCAAGTTTAGATGAATTGCAACGCACAATCAAGATGTTGACTAACGAAAACCGGGAATTGAAAGCCAAACTGGAAAAATTAGAGTCAAAAAACTCATCTCAGGAACTGAAGTTGAACTTGCTTCAAGCTCAAATGGATGTACAGAAGCAGTTTAATAATCAAAATAATATTGTTATTAATGGTTTACCAGCAAATATAAACGAAGAACATATTCCCAACCTAATCGTGAGTACAATTTCCAAAATTTATGGAAATATTGAAAGACAACAAATTGTATCTATTAAGAAGATGCAACATAGTGTAAATTCAAAATCCCGTTCAAGAAATTCCTTTATCGTGGAATTTAATCCAGCCATATTGAAGAACAACATTTTAAATAATTATTTTAAAATTTTACATTCACCTTCTAATGATGTAAGAAATTTCCATTTGATGCATCATTTCACCAAATTCCAGTCTAAATTATATAAGGAGGCAAAAGACATTAAATTCAATCAAGGATATCAATTTTTATCGTGTAAGGAAGGTAAAATTAACTTGCGGAAAACAAAGGATTCACGTGTGTATCATATTAGCTCATTAAATGATATTATTCTGCTACAAAATGGGTTTCGTGGGCAGGAGACTGAAGGTAATACGTCGTCATCATATTAAATTTTTTTATTTTGATTCGAGAATTACCAAATTAAATTTATTGTCGTTAATCTGGTGCAAAGTATATTTTGTACAGTGTTTATTTGATTCTAGTTTTAACGTATTTGTTTTTCCTTACATCTTTTTCTATAAAATTTATATTTATTTCTTTATAATTTCGATTAATAATAGGTTGGACAAAATAATTTGTTTTAAATTAATTTTATTTCAATTGATATGCAATTTAAATTATTATATTATATAAAAAACAATCTTTCTTATCCATATATATTTCTTTGCATTTGTATGAGTAAGTTTGATAATTTGCTACAGGATAAATGCAAAAATAATTATTTCTTTAATGTGGATGAATATTTCAGGTACGTCAATTCAGGTAGACCCCTAATTGCTGATTCTTCTAAAAAATTGAATATTCTTCAATTTAACGTGCGCAGCATGAATAATTCGGAAAAATTTGATGAAGTGCTTGACTTTAGTGATAGATTAAAATCAGATATGCATGTTATAGTAATTAGTGAAACGTGGGTAAAAAGTGTCAATACTATATCATTTTCAATAAATAATTTTCGAAGTATTTTTGCATGCCGCGATAATAGGGTAGGAGGAGGTTTAGTTATTTATGTTAGAAATGATTTGAATGTTAAAGTTCTAAAACCAGATATGGACATTATCCATTTCAGTTTATATTTGTTGAACTTGAAGAGTTTTCTTCAACAAAAAATTGTGCAGTGTACAGGCCTGCCCCAGATGTTGATTTATTTTGTAACGTTTTAGATTCCTTACTTATCAGTAATGGTAATAAGAATAACAACATTGTTGGTGATTTAAATATTCCGATTAACAAAAATTTAGATATTGTACAAGATTATAACAATTTGTTAATGAGTCATAGTATGATTGTCACAAATACTTTTGCTACTAGATCAGTCAGTAGTAATATCCTTGATCATGTCGTATGCAATTTTTTAGATATATCAAAAGTCGAAAATTCCATAATTTACTCCGATATTAGTGACCATTATTTCGTTTTTTTTTTTTCATTTTTTTCAAATCTAAATTTTATCATAAAAATTTGATGAAAAAAATTATACATTTTGTTATGATTGATGCATATTTTGACGACTTTCTTCAGTGTACGTCATTTAATGTAAACGATTCTGATAGCACTTTAAAATTGATCGTTGATAAATATAATGATCTTATTATGAAATGTACGGTAGTAAAAAAGGTGGTTGGAAAATTAAAGCATAATACGTGTCCGTGGATGACTTACGATTTATGGAAGATGATTAGTAAGAGAAATAGAATTCTCAAAAAATATAAATTGAACATACACATTTCTGTAAATCAAAAAAACCTTCAAGATACTAATGGTAAAATAAAGTCTGAGAAATATTTCGCAAAGAATCGATTTTACGAAAAAATGTTTAGTGATGTTAATCAAAAAAATGTATGGCAAAATATTAATCAACTTTTGAATAGAAACAACAATGATAAAACTATAAAAAATATTGTGTTTAATGATAGGTTTTTTTCTAAAACTATTGGTATTGCTAACAATTTTAATAATTATTTTGTAAATATTGGTAAATTGTTGGGGGAAACAATTAATAGTAATAGAGATATATTATATATAATAAACAAGTTTGGCACCATTCAACCAAATCCAAGTTCTCTGTTTCTTCATGCAACAACTGCTATAGAAATGTTTAATACATATTATTATTTCGTTGGATAATAAGGGAGGTGGGCCTGATAAAATACGCACTATAGTTTTGAAACGTAATATTTCATATTTTTCTGAACTTTTATCTAACTTAATAAATACAATATTTGAAACAGGAATTTATCCTAATTGTCTAAAATTAGCTAAGGTATTGCCTCTTCATAAAGGTGGAGATACAAGTGTCGTTTCTAATTATCGACCTATCTCCATATTATCAGTTTTTGACAAGATTATTAGAGCGTATAGTGTTTAACCGCTTTGTAGATTTTTTAAATATTTCTAATTTTTTTTATTCACATCAGTACGGTTTTAGAAGAGGAGCGGGAACAGAATTGGCCCTCGTTGAAATGGTGAATATTTTAATTATTTTGATAATAAAAATTATGTAGGAGCTCTATTTCTAGACCTGCAGAAAGCCTTTGACACCATTGACCATAAATTGCTTTTGGAAAAATTATATATTTATGGAATTCGGGGAATACCATATAAGCTAATTGAAAGCTACTTAAAGGACCGCGAACTGTTTGTAATCATTGATGGAACAAAAAGTGAAATTTTAAATTTTAAATGTGGTGTTCCTCAGGGGAGTGTATTGGGGCCATTACTTTTCCTAATTTTTATTAACGATATTTCACGTTTGCCATTAAGAGGACATATTCGGCTGTTTGCGGGTGACACAACACTTTTGTTTGAGTTTAAGGATCCGAATTTAATAATAAGAGATATGAAACAGGACTTTGAAATTCTACTCGATTAATTCAAATGCAATATGATTGCTTTAAATATATCGAAAACAAAATTTATGGTTTTCCACTCGCCCTATAAAAGATTGGTTTGTTTACCATCTTTAATTGTAGATAATATTGAGATTAGGAGGGTAGAGGTCATTAAGTATCTTGGAATTTTATTTGATACAAATCTGTCCTGGAATGAAAAAATAAATACTATTTGTAGTAAAATGGCTCCCCTAGTAGGGTTATTGAGAAAGTTGTCCTACTATGTTCCAAAGCATGTATTAAAACTAATTTATTTTGCTTTTATACATCCACGTATTGTATACGGAATAATTATTTATGGTACTGCCAATGTTACTAAGCTAAGAAGGATTCAAATAATGCAGAATAAAAGTATTAAAGCGATTTGTAGACTTGCTCTATTATTTTCTACTTTGGCGCTCTACAAAGATGAATCTGAAGGGATACTGCCAGTTGCAGCATTATTTGATTTACAAGTTTCACTATTTGTGTACAAAACATTACATGTAACAACTGCTTTATCAAATTTAGAATTTACTAGTGTTAATCATAGTTACCACACTCGATTTTTTCAGAATTTATCGTGTGGTGCTATTACAAACGAATATGGAAGAAAATCAATTAGGTTCAATGGTCCAAGGGTTTATAATAGTTTATCTGAATCAATAAAGCATGCCGTAAATATTTATCTATTTAAATATAATCTTAAAAATTATTATCATGCTATGTTGAAAAGTTATCTAAGTTAATTTCAATATTTCATGATATTTGTCATTGATTGATTGATTGATTGAAGTGTTCGACCAAGCTTTAAGCAAGATCTCCCGGAGTTATTAATGGCCGGGCCTCACCGAACACCTTGTTACATAAAACATAAAGAGGATTTGGATAGGTTTAGTTAGTGAGATAGAAATTGACCCGGTTACAGACACCTAAGTATAGCCAATAGTTAGTAACACAATGACAGCACATTTCGAATCTACTTAAAACTGCACTCTGAAATAAAATTTATTAGTATACTGAATCAGATTCCTGCGCCCTTCTGAAATCCTAATCGTAATTAAAAATATATACTTAATAAATATATAATACTCATAAATTAATTTGAAGTTGGCTTAAAACTAATAAATATAATCGAAATCGACTGATCATTCACATGACTTCCTCCATACTGGTCCCTGTCGCTATTTATAAATATACTTTAGTTCACGCTATAATACATAAGGAGTTTCAGCAAGATTATCCACTAAATTCTATGAGTTTGAAAATTATAAGGCGCTGTTACTAGATATGATTGATGGATTAGGTTGTACGGCCCATCATTATAGCAGGATTCCCAAACTCCAGGGTCCCATTCCGTACACCCGTATACATGTAACAAAACCTAAGGCGAAGATAGGATTCTTAGTGGGGAGAGACTCGACCCGGCTACAGCCACTCAGCGATCGATATTTAGTAAAAATTGTTAGTAATTATATAATCGAATTATAATCGAATAGTTAGTACAGAACAACACACTTTCTAAACTACAAATTATTCACTACTTTTTGATCCTGTAGGGTTGATCCAATTTAAAATTAAATTCTGAAAATCAGGATTAATTTTAATCTCTATAATAATGATTAATACTGTAACTATATTATAATCTGAAAAATTAATTAACCATACAATTAACCTAATCAACAATAGCCCCCCTATCTTAGAAAGAAAATTAATATAATTCTAATCTACTTTTATGTTTTATTAAAACTAAAATTAAAACTGCACTCTAAAATGACCTTTATTAGTTTGCTGGATCAGGTTCCTGGGCCCTGCTGCAAATCATAATCATAATTAATTTAGAATTGACTTAAAGCTAATAAATACAATCGAAATCAGCTGTTTATTTACATGATTCCCTCAATACCGGTCTCTGTCGCTACATATAACTACTAGTTAGTTCAAACTATAATAGATATAATAGTTTCAGCAAAATCTGCCACTAAGATAGAGAGAATTATAATTAATGTTACCAGTAACCAAAATTAATTATAAGGCGCTAATAGACCCTGTTGGTTTAATGTGTATGACCAAGCCCCCAGCAAGTTTCCCGGAATACGCCGGGTCCACCGTACACCCTTTTACGAATAACAAAACGAGGGACAAGAAAAATATGTTAGTAATAAAGCATCAACCCGGCACCAGACACCCAAGAAGTTGATAGTTAGTAAATAAGACAACACCATTTCTAAACTATATGAATATTAACTGCTTGATTCCTGGAGCTTTGAGTTGGGCCTTAACTTTATTCCTGAAAATTAGGGATTAAAATGGTTAATTCTGGAACAATCTTAGATTCTGAAACAAGTTAAATTATTTATCAGTATCCTTAAAATAAAGCCCTCTAACCACCTATGATCTTATTAATCTAAGTCTACTTAAAGTTATATCTGCATCAATCCTATACCACCTAAATAATTCAATAAATAATTTAAAAAAGTCCTCTTGGTGACACCCCTTCAATATTAATAATTTATTAACTATTTTATTATTTTATCAAAAAGCTTACAAAATTATTGCTAACTTAGCTTCCTTCTGGAACTCCTCCAATCGTCACCAAAAACGTAAACACCCACTTATACATCACTCAGAAAGTCCCTCTATAGCATAGTTTTAGAACATACAACAACAGATTTAATTAATGATAAAATTCCAAATTAATTCGATACAAAGTTTCTCGAAATTTGCATTGGGTTACTCCGAATATTTCTGAAAATCAAGATCTATGTAAATTTGTTAATTGTCACCAACTACTACTTCTAAAATAAACTAAAAGTTATTAAACTCTGAAATCCTCATGGTTTAGTTCTTAAAATGAAAATAGTAAAAGTAATTAATTACAGTCAGTCCTCGACTTACGCGAATTCGACTTACGTGAATTCGTACAGTCCTCGACTTACGCGAATTTGACTTTCGTGAATTCCTACTTACGTGATTTAAAAAAAATGAGTTTTGAGGTTTGTTCGACTTACGCGATTTTTCGACTTACGCGAAATCCTTCGGAACGAATTAATCATGTAAGTCGAGGACTTACTGTACTTAAATTTCTCATCACGCTCATTAATCCCTCAGAAACTTTAAATCAAAAACAAATTAGTAGGACAATATAAAATTAACTTGTTTAAAATATAAAATTAGCCAAAAGTAATTAAAAAGAATTAATTAATTACAAACAAATTATTTTGCATTAAAATTGTTAAATACAATATGTTGTTATACAATATATAGCAGAGTTATTTATTTAATTAACATAATTTCTAAATATAAGGATATAAACATCTCTTATATTACAAACCAATGGTGTATAACCAATATAAGTAGAACAAAACTATCTACCTTACACGAAGGAAACTTTGACAACTTGAAACTTGAGTACTCAAAAAGGATTATTCAATAATATTTACTGCAACACACAACTTTTTTGGTGAAAAAGAACGGAAAACCTGAAAAAGATGAACTCATAAATTGACATCAAACAGATGTATTAAAAATGCACATTTTTTTTATTTTATAATGTGTCTTCGCTAAATGCACATTTCAATTTCAAATGCAAAACCTTACAAATGTGTATTGAATTTATGTCGCTCATGTTAATAACGACACTATAAATATAAATTGGTAATGAAAATTGAACATAATATAACACATCAAAAAACCAGAAAAAGATAATAGAAACATACACTAAAATCCACATAAACAAAATAAATAAATAACTATTTCCATACACACTTCCATCTGCGCATTCAATATTTATGCATATGCACATGCGCAATAAATCTTTTCATATAATCCTTAGTACGCAATTACGCATACTTCTTCATGTTTTCATTATATGCCATGCGCAATATTAAAATATTAAAATTACACCAAAAATTATAAAAATTCCACTACAAACCCATTCTACAGTGACTCACAGCCTATTTGATCCAGCTGCATTTCATTAATAAATTGTAAATATCTCGCGATGTCTTATTTTGTTTGAGAGAAATAGAGAAATGGATCAAACAAGCCGTGGATCACTGATGTATTTAATCTGCCATTAAAACTACATGTACGATGTACCAAAATATAAAACTTTTACCAATAAGCCCGTTCTACGTATTAATCTTCGATATGTTTGTTCATAAAAATAAAATACGTATACGTATTTGAACTAGATGAAACAAGAACAGACATGCGTATTAAATTTAACCGCGTTTATTAAATTGGAACAATTTAACTTTTGATATAAAATCAAGCAAAAGAAGCTTTATGCACTAGAATTTTATATACAATTAAACAGACACTAAAGCCTAAATCATGCAATTAATTTAGAAATCATGAAATTTGATTTCCTTCATTTATAAGTACAAAAAACATTGCCTGATAAATGCATCCCGATGGATTACATTTTCCAAATTCACATTTAATTATTTCACTATACCACTTATTTCTTCACTCAAAAATTGAAAAATTAAATTAAATTAATAAAATTAATTGATTTTACACTTCACTAAAAATTTGATTACATAATTTAAAGTAATCAAAACAATAAATTACACTAAAAACTTTTACTTTATAGAGCAGACAAAAAACACGACTGTCTCCTTTGAACGTTTATCGCCGACTCCAATATTTCATGATATTTGTCATAAATAAATATAAATTATAAATACGTGTATTTTAAATAGTCTGTATAGTGCTGAATTGCCTTCAAAGGATTCTAGATCCATTGAAAATTCAATTCTACAGAATTATGTTTATTATATGTATATATTAATTAAATAAAGCTTGTTCAGCTTATTAATAATTTTAAATTATAGTTTATAATTGAATCGTTTATTCGAGAAAGGGCTCATGTCCACTTTTTGTCAAAATTAGTATTATGACGGTTTTGTATCACAGACAGGTATATACGTTTTATGGCAAGACGACATTATCATATGGTTAATGGAACAGCACCTACCTTGCAAAAAAAAAGCCATTTATTCTAGAAAGGGCTCATGTCCAGGACATGTGCTCTTTAAATACTAAACTAATATTTAAAAAGTAAAATATTGTTGTGTTTTTACTTTTTCGTTTATTTTATAACATGCTTATACTACTGTGCAGTATTGTGATATACAACTGTGACAAATTTTATTTCAAAACATTCATCAGTTTTTGTTTTACGCTTGGTTTTGTACGACGCTAATAGTGCATTCGGATTTTTACAATTTCTAATTATAATGAGCAAAGAAAAGTTGCATTTAATTTTGTTTGCGAAATGAAATTTCGGGTGCAGAAACGTTAAGGATGTTGCAGAAAGCCCTCGGGGACCATGATTTGTCGGAAAGGAATGTTTACAAGTGGTATAAGCAGTTCAAAGAAGGCCGTGAAAGTGTTTAAGGCCATGTTGACAGTTTTCATCGATTATCGTGGTGTTGTCCATTCAGAATTCCTTCCACCCGGCCAAACCATCAACAAATAGTATTATTTGAGTGTTATGCGTCGTTTGCGTTACGCTATTCGCAAGAAGAGGTCAGAATTGTGAGCAGACAATTCTTGGTATTTGCACCACGATATTGCACCTTCTCACACTGCGCTCGTTCTTGTGACTTTTTCGCCAAAAATTCGATCTATATCGTTCCACAACCTCCGTATTTGTCTGATTTAGCACCGTGTGACTTCTGGCTATTCCCGAAACTCTACCGACGACAACGACAAATGCGGGAAATCATTTTGAGACGATAGAAGATATAAAACGTGAATCGCTACGCGCTTTGAAGGCACCCCGGAAGGCGACTTTAATTCTTGTTTCGAAATTTCGAAAATACGTTAGCATAAGTGTATTGTGTCAGGAGGGGATTACTTTGAAGGCGACGAAATACAGAAGAATAAATAAATATTTTTTGAAATAAATAAAAACTTGCTTTACGTTTTGGCCACAGTAGTATATAGCGAGACAAATCACTAAACTAATCTACCGCAATATATCCTATGTGTAGAGACAGCAAGCTAATTCGCTAATTATTCTATTTAGTGCCATAATGCATATCGGTTTTTTTAAGAGTAATGCCCTGGGCCCTATTGCAACAACTACTTATCACTTATTACTTATCAACTTATCATAATTTTTGATAATTTTCTGTTGCACTAAATTTAAATTTGATAAGTATTTTATTGAGTTATATTAAGTAATAAGCACTCCCTTATCAAAATTATGTTGCACCAATTCGCGAAATGATAAATGATAAGTAATATTTTGATAAGCGATAAGTTTGAGGTTTTTGATAAGTTTTTCGTAGTTCTGTTGCACCAAAAGTTTTAACTTATCAAGAATCGACTCCATTTATTGATAATTATCCAAAATATCAATAAGAAAAATTTCACTACTCAAAAAAATTGATAAGAGCTACAAATTATACTGGCATAACGGGTCTGTTAAAAACATTTTTTTTCCTGTTACTGGTAAGATGAGAACTTCTGTTCAATATTTATTATTATAAAACTATGATTGTGACACAAGATTAAAAAGTGGCCAATTAAAGTGGAACTTACCTGTTTCTTGACCGATTTTGATGAAATTTGACGTGGGCGGTGGAAATGGGTTTCTAAAATGGTTCTTAGATAAAGTTCTGGAATATGGCGAATTAGGAAGGAACTTGGCCATTTCTTATCCGATTTTGATGAAATTGAGCATGCACAATGGAAATGGGACTTGTAAATGATTTTTAGAGGAGGTTCTGGTATATGGCCAATTAGGAAGGAACTTATCCATTTATTAACCGGTTTTGATTAAATTGAGCATGTACGATGGAAATGGGATTCTTAAATGATTTTTAGAGGAAGTTCTGAAATATGGCCAATTAGAAAAGAACTTGCCCATTTCTTATCCAATTTTGATGAAATTGAGCATGCACAATGGAAATGGGATTCTAAAATGATTTTTAGAGGAAGTTCTGGAATATGGTCAAATATTATGAAACTTGACCATATTCCAAACCTACATCTATAAATCATTTTTAAATCTCAATTCCCCTTGTACCTTTCAAATTTCATCCTAATCGGTTGAGAAATAACGAAGTTCCATC
Organism: Tipula helvola; assembly: GCA_963556165.1. Classification (NCBI taxonomy): domain Eukaryota; kingdom Metazoa; phylum Arthropoda; class Insecta; order Diptera; family Tipulidae; genus Tipula; species Tipula helvola. The sequence continues at coordinate 340,572,513 of OY744482.1, read as the reverse complement.
CTACTTGGCCATATTCCAGAACTTCGTCTAAAAATCATTTTAGAATCCCATTTTCATTGTACCTCTCGAGTTTCATCCTAATCAATTGATAAATAGCCAAGTTCCATCATACATGGCCATATTCCAGAACTTCGTCTAAAAATCATTTTAGAATCCCATTTTCATTGTACCTGTCGAATTTCATCCTAATCGGTTGATAAATAGGTAAGTTCCATCCTACTTGGCCATATTCCAGAACTTCATCTAAAAATCATTTAAGAATCCCATTTTCATTGTACCTTTCGAGTTTCATCCTAATCGGTTGAGAAATAGCCAAGTTCCATCATACATGGCCATATTCCAGAACTTCATCCAGAACTTCATGGCCATATTCCAGAACCTTCTCAAGCATTTGATACTGTAAACGTAATAAATATTAAAAAAATTATGTGACTTGCAAAAAGCCCTAAATTACAAATTTGAAAAAGTGGACATGAGCCCTTTCAAGAATAAACGATTCGTTTATTCTAGAAAGGGCTCATGTCCATGCTTTAAAAATGAGCACAAAAACTGAAATAATTGACAAATAACCTTGAAATTCAGCTTAACACTTCATAGCGACTCACATTTTCATCAACGAACTCAAATTCCCTCCTAAACTTATTTTTATTGACAATATATAGTTTTTTTTATTTCCTGAATAATTTGAAAAAGTGGACATGAGCCCTTTCTCGAATAAACGATTCAATTAAATTCTATACTGTTTTTTTTGTTTACTATGTATGTGCATACATATTATTGTAAAAATTTATGAAATAAATAAATAAATTGTATCAAGTGCGTCCGTTTTATAAATTCTACAAACACAAAATTTACTTGTTTTATAAACACAAAAATTTCGATAAATCCATAAACTTTAAAATTTTTATAAATACAATAATTTCTATAAATTTTATAAACTCTCTAAATTCTACAAAGTAATAAAAAAATAATAAATTCTAATATTTTTATAAGCTCTATAAATTCAATAAATTTTATGAATTTTATAAATTCCACCAATTCTATAAATTATATAAACTCCGCAAATTCAATAAATTTTATAAATTTTATATTCTATGGGTTCTATAAATTGTTTTAAGTCTGTCAATTTTATAAATTCTAGAAGCCCAAATTTTACTTATTCTAAAAATTCCATAATTTCTATAAATTTTATAAATTCTTTGAATTCTAAAATTTTCACAAATTCAAAAATTTCGATAAATCCTATGAACTTAAATAATTTTATAAATTTAATAATTTCAATAAATTTTATAAATTTAATAAATTACGAATTTTAAAATCTATGGATAAAGTTTGAAAATTCAGTAAATTCAGCAAATCTCAAAAATTGTTTAGTTTTTAAAAATTCTGTAAATGCGATAAATTATATAAATTTTATAAGTTCTTCAAAGACTGTAATTATTTAAATGTTAACTTGTTAAAACCTCTAAATTCTATAAATATTAAGGATTTTATAAATTTCATTAATTCTATAAATTTTACAAATTCTTTAAATTTTATAGATTCAAGAACTCAATCCGTTCTATAAATTGTTCAAATTTTTCAGTTCTATAAATCCTACAAACTCAAATTTGGCTTATTTTAACAATTCCCTAACTTCTAAAAATTCTTTAATTTTTATAAATTTTACAAATTCAATAAATTCTTTGAATTCTATAAATCGAATAAATTCTATAAATCCTATAAATTTTATTATTTCTATGATTTCTATAAAGCCCAAAAATTCAGAAGGTTAGGCTAGGTTAGTTGGAGTGGCATAGAATTTATCCCCTTTACCCTTACTGGAACCATTTAAAACTATTTAGGTACCGTAGAACATCGCACACTTTATTGTTTTCGAGATCCGCCAGGTTGTCCATGAGCCAGGCATGAGCAAAGGAAGTGAAACATTACCCCCTCCTCCTCCTCGTTCAAACAGCTTATACAGAAGTCATTTGAATCTTAACCCTACCTTTACGAGAGCTTAATGCCCTGGTGCACCTTAAGTCTCTGGTTTTGGCCAGACTTGTCTTGCATCATTTCAAGTGAGGCTGTCAGACCAGCCTTACCAGTTTATGCACTGTCACAGAATCCTACAGACTTGCTCTTTCCGGTTGCAGCAATTGAAAAATTCAGTAACTTTATCAAATAATTTTATAAATTCATTAAATTTTTTAAATTCTTTAAATTTTATAGATTCTATAAGTTCTAAAAATTGTTTTAACTGATAGAGTTCTATAAATTCTGCTAACAAATTGTTTTTCTATTTTTTTTTTAATTTCCCAATTTTTAAAAATACTATAAATTCTTTGAACTTTGCAAATAAAATCGATAAATTCTATAAATTTCATTCATTCAAATTCTTTAAACTTTGTAAATTCCATAATTTTACAAAAAAAATATTTTCCTTCTCACTCCTTATAAAATGAATGTGGAAAAAAATCGACAATATTTTTTCTGGTTTCTCTCATTAAACGTGACGCATCGCTTGCTTGGACTAGAAATTTGGTGTCCCAAAATTAACATCCTTTTTGATCCTTGAAATATTTTAGAGACGGATAAAATGAAATTGTAAATGCGTCAGGGACGAAAAAAGTGAACGCAAAAGGGAAATACTCTAAAACTTACAAACGTAGCCACCTCCCTATTTTGATCAGCTCTCTAAATTGATCTCTTCAATTTCTGAAATATTCTTTATAATGTTTTGTTACATTTGAAGAAAATTTTACTTTATAGCCTGATTATGAACTTTCAAATGATTTGATTGTTTTATTGCTTAAACGAAGCACCTCCATAGATATAGATTGACCAGCATTTCTGGGTCCCTTAGGGACTTTAGCGAAGTTTCCCTGAATATAGATTGTTTTAGAACAAGAAAGACTATAATTACATAAAATTATGTTGAAATTACTTAACTTAGTGTGATAAAAAAGAAATTTATTAATTCCGGAAGAAGTGTTTTCAAGTCCGGAATAACCGAAACCAAAATATGAACCGGTATTCCGGAATACCGGAATTTCGAATTCCGGAATTTCGAATTCCGGAATTGGATGCCCTAGAGGGCACGTGTTATTCTATCCCTTCTGTTCTTTCTATGGAATGAATAAACGAAAATACCCATTATGTATTTTTATTGTTTTTGTTTTTTATGTGAATATATTGCAAAGGAAATGTTTACGCGTCTATAACTTTGGAATCCGACCTCCTAAAGATGTTAGCCATACAACGTTTTTCTTATCTGATCAAAGTCTATAAGTCTGTCTTTCTTTCAGGAAAATCGGATAAGTACTTTTCGATTTAATATTTGTTAACAGACATAAATAGCGGGGATATGAAAGGGTAATTCATCAAAATTCCGAGATTATCTTTATGGCAAGATAAACATTTAGTCCAGCTATATTCGAATTGTTTGGTATACTATGGTCAGTTTCAATCGAAATTGTATTTGTTGGTTTGGCACTAATATTAGAATCGCTATCTGTCGAAGCTGTTTTACTAAGAACACATAACAAATTAGCAGAGTCATTATTATAGTCGTTCGAGCGAACTGGAATAAAATAAAGTGACTCACATGGTGATAATTGTGTTTCAGATTCTGTTTCAACTGGATATGAATTTTCATAGATATTTAATTCCAGAACATCCGCTTGATGAGATATTTTATAGATGGGGTTATAGATGTAAATTATTTGGTAATAATTTTGATATTGTAAAGTGAACAAATTTAGCCAAAAATTGGATTTGACGGTTTGAAATGCCGGTTTTCCGTTTTGCATGGAGCAGTGCTCTAGTCTAAGTGTTTGACAATTTAATATAAGATTTACAATACGATGAATTTATTTAATTAATGATATGATACGATATGTATCTTCAGGCCAACCATATAATGGTGATCCTCGCACACTTCCCTCCAAACCAAAACCAAAATAAACAAAACATCTTCCGTATTTTCTTGACGAAAATCACGATAACAACCGCAGTCTGCAAATTCGGTACTTTGTAAAGAGTGAAAAATTTAAAGCACGATTTTATAAAACGAAGCTTTCAGATTTCAGAAATATTTATACTGTTTAATATTGCAGTTCTGTACACTCTCTGCAGTTCTGTAGTCTTGCACCCATATTTTCATATAGTGGAAATCTCCTTTTTCTTTGTTTAGTTTATGACCGATTAAGTTTTCCTAGAACAAAGGTAAAATAATGAGTTTTAGGTTATGTATCATAAAATGTATCTAATGAACACAATTTTCAAGGAAATACAAAAATAGTAGAAGCCTTAGTAAATACAATGGAATGTTAGAGCATCATTACTCAAGAGTGCTAAGGAAAAATGACCAATGCTATATGTTGACATTGTATTAGTTTCAAAATTCCTTGAGGGAGTTACTGGGGAAGTGAAGAAGTCATTCAAGCCGCATCAGAATTCTATTACATAAAACTAATAGTGTATCAATATAATACTCTCCCTATATCCTTCTTTATGGCAACTCTTATGAACATACGATCGACCAGACCCTTTCAGCAACCAAGTTCCGTCTTTCATTCAAAAATGAGCCAGCTTCAGTATAGGAACATGGAACCTTCGTGGTTGCTCGCAAGTTTCTAAGCAATCACTACTTAATAAGTTCTTAAGTGATGTTGACGTTGATATTATCGCTATCCAAGAGACCAATTCAGTAGCTGCTCAAATCACCTGCTCAGAATACAGTTGGTATATGAGCCACAGAAAAGAGTGATGCCCACCACCGTAAATTGTGGAGTTAAGAATGGTGTTGACAAACTAGTCCACATAATGTTTAGACGGGGAGGTTCGCACTTGAAGCTAAAATGGTATACTAGTAAACAAGTCTTCCCAATCATAAACTAGTATTCGGGAAAATAAATAAAAAACGAATTAACCACCAAAAAACCGCAAATGCATTCACACATTCACAAGTGCGTTACGAAAGCAAAGATTTCAGGCAGTGGATAATGGACCATTTGAAAGATCCAGAAGCATAATTGATTGTCTAAATAACAGTGGATTACTATTGAAAAATAATTCTTGTCTCTCCAAAACATCTTTCATTAAAGTTGTCTAGAGAACTTTAGAACATTCTATAAAAACTTCTTCCGAAGAAATTCACAATTTTTTCAACAAATTCAGGCTGCATTCCTGAGCAATCGTTCAACTGACGAGCATATGTTTGTCCTGCGACAAGTACTTGATGAAATGTGGAAGACAGGAGAGATCGTATACGTTCTGTCCCTAGACCTGAAACAGGTATTCGATTCAGTCGATCTTAATCAAACCGGCATCATCCTTCCTCATATTGGCATTCCCCATCACCTCGCGAATAGGATAATAAGGTGCATGCATGAAGAAACATCCATTATATGGTGCAAGCAGCGAACCCAATCATCCTTGAGGGGAACCGGATTTAAACAAGGTTGTCCCTCTCACTTACATTATTTAACCTAGTTATTGATGCTATTTTAGAGACCCTATCAGAGGTCATACCAAATCTACTTTTAAATCAAGATCAAGATATAAAGTTACCACTGATATTAGCATATGCAGATGATTTATTAATCGTGAATAATGATTTAAATTCTCTTTCAACAATCATTGCTGAACTCATATCATAACTCAACTCTGTAGGTCTTCAGATAAATGTAAATAAAACCGAGATTCTCATAAGGCCATCGAATCAATACATCACTTCATTATTGATAGGTGGCTTAAGTGTGCGAGTTTGTTCCACTCAACGTTACTTCGGTAACCATCTGACATCAAACATCAATCGTGGGCAGACAATTAGGACCCGTGAGTGTCACTCAGATGCCAGCCAAGTTTTTACGTGAACATCGGATAACCTCCAATCTTGTGATTCAGATGTATAAACAGTTAATAACACCCATCATGACATATGGGTTACGAACGGCAGTCTTGACGAAAGCAACTAGATTACGTTTAGCTCGTTATGAGAAGGGCTTCCTAATACAGCTATTATATATAGTATTGCCGTAATCGTTCCCACCAAGTATGTGCTAGAAAAATTCAGCACGGAAAAATAATCAAAAGTGATATCTTATCGAGCAAATTATAGGGGTCATATATTGAGAAGACCCAGAGGCCACTTACTGAATGCAGTTTGGAGATTTACAAGAGGTTATACAAAATTTAGTAGACTAATGTATGTCTGGCATGGTTCCATTAGACAAGATAGATAGTAGATATAGGTAGATTCATATATATATTTATGAATAAATCAGAGTAATAAGTTTAGCAGTTCAGCCGCTATAGCCTGATGAGATGTACTGAAAGATGATTTATTTTTCACAATGCTCGCAGATCGAAACTGAATTGCAAACTCTTAACAATTTTTTCTCATCATAAAAAAAAAAATAAAAGGACATATTGGGGTCTTCCGTTTAATACCCAAAGAAATTATAGAGGTTCATTTATAGGTAATTAATTTTAAATTGAAATGTAATTTAGGTAAATGGCCTTTAACTTTATATTACGTGCATTTCAGATACCATAAATTGTTTCGAATGTCGCTGCAGACCTTCAATTTAATTTTTAATTTGATGAACGATAATATTCGGAGAACTGTGACGAATAGCGGTAGTATTTCACAGAAAGAAAAATTTTGTGTAACTTTAACGTAAGTATTAGCCTTGTTTTGGCGATATGATTATAAATAGAATACAATAGATAGTTGTAGTATGTACTAAAAACTGTCAAATTTCAATCATAATTAGTTTTATGGTCTAATAAACTGTAGCGCAAAGACATACCAATATTCTATTTTGTAGATTTTTGGCTCAAGGAGGGTCATTCCGAAAATTCGCGATTGATTTTCGCCACGGTGTTAACACTGTTCTAGAAATAATCAAACAAACATGATAAATAATTAATAAAATACTAGAACCAATGTTTCTTCTACCAAAAACTACGCAGGAATTGATAAAAATAAGAAACGACTTTCATCGATTTTGGCAAATGCCTAACTGTTGTGAAGTGCTTGATGGAAAACAAATGTATGTTTTCAAATCAAAAAATAGTGGTTCGAAGTATCTAAATTATAAAAAAATTTTAGTGTAGTTTTGATAGCTGTCTGCAACGCACAATATAAATTTGTGGAGATGGAGGCGTTTTTGCTGCAAGTGATTTTGGGAAATCTTGGCTTAATCAAGATCCCACATTACAACTCCCGCTTGATGAACAGTTGCCATCCACAAGTATAAAAACCCCATTAGCACGGGTGGTCGATAAACATTTCCTCTCCGCTAAAAAAAAAGAATTTTCAACTACAGATGAGTTAACTTTCAAATTTAATTATTAGTTATTTATCGATCATCGAAAACACGTTTGGTATTCTAACCCACACGTGTCGGTCGTTGTTATCGCGAATGACACAAGAACCAGAATTTGCCATCATAACAGCTTTTACCATTTTGCACAACATAATAATGGACCAAAAAACTGCCAGAACGCAATATAATCTTGCCGCCTCCTAAAAGATCAACACATAATCCAAAACAGGACATTGCTATTAGAAAAGCAGTAACGTCTTTGTTCATATATGAAGGAAAAACAGATTTTCAAGACGACCACATAATAATACGTTAATTCATTTATTCATTAAATATAAAAATTATATTTTATCACTTTTATTTACAAACGAGAACCTAATTAATTTAATAAATATAAATAAATAATTCACAATGTTTTCACTTTAAAAAAATTATTCAGAAGAATTAAATTCGAAATTAAACAAGATTTGTTGAAAACAAATTCGTGCTAAATGTTTTCGTTTAGGTGTTAGGCGACCCAGTTATTCCTTTAAGCATAATAAAAATTTCGTATCGCTGTCCTCCTCTTCATATTCAATTAAATTAATTAATTTTTCTTCTATATTAGTGAATCTACGTCGTTTCGAGGCACTCTTAGAAATTTTGCAACGTTTTTCGATGTAAGCCTTGCATCGAGGCTTATACGAAGCAATCGTGTATTATATTTAGATGCAATGCATGTATCGAAAATATTTACGACGTAATTGCACCTAAAAATGTAATGTCGTGTTCTTTTCGTTTTTTCAAGTCAACACGAATTTTGTGGGTGAAAAGTACATGAAACAAAATTGACGAAGTTTTGTGCTTGTATTGGTTACTTGATTGACATTTCTAAACGTCAAATTGAAATTTGGCGGCTCATTCTATTTAATTAAATTAAATAATTAACACAACAAATATTAAACACATTAAACTAAACACAAAACGAGAATAAAAATGGTCGAGATACAAAAAATCACTGCTATTAAATATTGAAAAATTTTGACAACTAAATTGACGTTTCTATTTTTGTTGGTGTTAGTAGCTACGGATGTGAAATTCATGAAAAAATCCGCATCTCGTAAAATTGATGCACATTTCAAAAAAATTGACGAAGTTTGGTGAAAAGAACACAGTTTTTGGATGTGCGTCAATTTTTTTTGACGAATTTGGGTGAAAAGAATTCAACATTACAGTACCTGTATCGAAAGCAGATTTCGATATAATTTACATCGTATCTTTGCAAAAAGTTCAATTTAAATCGAAAAATTAACCAAACACAATAAAAAAGAAATGAGAAAAAAACGTAACAGGAAAAAATCTTAACCCTATGTATTCTAAATAATTCTCTATCTACATTTTCGTATCTTTTTACAAATCTACGTCCTTTTATTTTATAATGATAGGGTTAATACAAATCGATTTTATTTTTATTAGTCCAGTTTCGATTTTGGTGATGAACACATGTATTTTTGTGGTGAAATTATAAATTGTCTTGTGCTAATTAATAAAATAATTATAAAAGAATAAAGTAATTAAAAAAAATTCCTTGTATTAAGTGGTTGTATTATACATAATTAAATTAGTGAATTTTAAAGTGCATCAGGTACAAAATGGAATCGGAAAAGTGAAGTTATTACAAAAATCTCATTCAAAAATAACCTCACTTTTTGTACAATTTGCAAACACGGAGTGGTTTGGAAGTATGAGGATTTTGTTGCATCAGGTATGTACCTATTATTATTAAATCTAGTTTAATAAGTAATAACGTGAGTTATTAAAAATGCAATCATTTATTTTTCAATGAATAACGTGCTTGATTTTTTTACAATACGATGCAATTATGCATCGAAAGTGTTAAAAAAAATTTATATACAGTAAATTGCGTTGCATATGAAAAAATTACCGTTATATAAAAATTAATTTGTAACTGTGTTTTATAGCTGCTATAAATGTAAATATTTCTGTTTATGACATCGATTATTTCATGGATCCATATGACTTAGTAATTCCAAAAGAAAAATTTGTCCAAATTTTTGAAAATTATTATCAACAACCGGCAGGTTCGAAACAGTTCGAAAACGGGACTTCCACCAACGCGGCAAGACTGTAGAATTGGGTGTAGTATTTATATATCATTCGACATAAATATACTTTTTTACATTATCTGTACTTAACCACATTTACTCAAATAAAACATTTACAATTCATATATATATATATATATATATATATATATATATATATATATACATATATATATATATATATATATATATATATATATATATATATATTATGTATTAACCCATTTCCGGCCGGTACCACAATCCATTAACATTATTAAAGATCTTAGATATGACGATAGAATTAGAACATACTATTGAGAATTCATCAAGAAGAAAAAAATCTTACTTACCGTTTTCGAGAAACTGAGTGGTCGAAAAATCGACCAGCGGCCGAAAATGGGTTAAAAAAAATTATTTGTAACTATGGAACTCTAATACAGGACCTAGAAAACCACATCAAAGAATCGAATAATGCATTTCTCTTGCTTAAAAAAAAAATTATCTCGAAAAAATTACAAGGACTCTCGGACATGGAAAGAAGAGCAGTGGTTAGGGAGAGCGTCAATTTGCTGGTAAAAAAGTATACGCACCATCCAGAACCCATTCACATTCAATCATTAGCTTACGCAATAGTTGAATTGTTTCCACAGTTGAAATCGGCGGATGATGAAGGCATTGTAAGAAACCGAGAAAATACTTTATCTAAGTTTAACATTTATTTTTAACATAAACTTCTACATTAATTTTAATATAAATGTAATTTTTTTTGTTACTACAGGAATTGCTTTACAATAGAAAATTAAATAGAGGGTATATAATATCACGACTACAACGCTTACGAACGAAATATTATTTATTAGAGGATGGTACAACATCGACAAGAAAGCGGAAATCGAAGAACTTTACGGAACCTGAATCTACAGTATTAGATGATCAGCCTATCATAGATTTAGATAACAATGAAGATTTTATGATTTTGAAGAACGCGAATGTAAAAACGCAAATAGAATTAATCAAAACCAAATTAATTAAAACTTTGAATTTGAGAGTAAAATCAGTGGACTTTAATAAAATCATAAAACACTCTGCAAGTTTTCCGTTTTTCTTCACATCTCCTGATCTGGTAAAGATATTCTTAAAATACAAATTAACAAAAACTATTTCTTATTCTGTTCTTTTATTTACAGATTTCCTTTGATTTTTCTTTGAGGTTTCCAAATGCTAACAATTTCAAAGCCAGATGGACTACTGCAAGCCCTCATATTTTTAAAGTCTACTTAGATTTGAAGGGGCCTTCATACAAGAGACTTCCAGAAATTGAAGGTATATAATACAAATATTATTATATACCTTTGATTAAAAATAATTTGTAAATGATATATTGTGTATGTACTTTTAGAGTGGACCGAGTCTATTAAACTAATTGTATACCTTTTAAATTTAATTCCGCAAAATATTGGGGGAGTGTCATCATCAAAAAAAGTAAGAGACAGCTTGCCTGCATTAATAAAAAAAATTCTAGTTTTTAAAAAGGTAATACAATTTCAAAAAATATTTTAGGACACATAATTAATTGTTCTCTTGCCTGTTTCAGATAAATCTAACGATTGACGAATTGAAAGAACCAAATACTATTCATCCGTATCTAATAGCCGTTGGGGATAACCAACTGTCAATTTCTGGTTTTTATTTGTGTATTGAAGGGGAAATTATAATCCTCCCCGACGAATTTTCCTTCATTGACGCATTTGACGTTTTATTCAAATGTCATTATATATTTAATCAAAATTTCGATAGTTCACTTAGAACTTTTTATAATTTTATAGCTAGCTATTTCTATCAGCTAAACTCGATGGAACAGTCAACAATTCGTATAAAGGAAATAACCAGTAAACTGGAAACAGAAATATCCAACCAGTTAGATATTTCTTTTAATTAGTTAGTTTAGTCAGTAAGTTTTAGTTATATAAGTATGTATATAATTTTATATTTTACTGTTAAAGTTCAAAATTAATGAAAAATGAATTATTTTGCTATATATGTAGTAAACAATTTAATTATTTCAAAATGCTAGAACTGCATCTAAAATATGTTGAATTCGTAAAGGAGAATTCACTTAATAAAATAAAATGCGTAGCAAACAAACATTGTCGAAGCTCATTCAACAGATTTCTTTCGTTGAAAAAACATATAGCCAAGCATAAAACCTTAAATGAAATTCATGAAACTACAAATGTAAATGAAGCTAGTTCGTCATTAAGTTACGTAAGAAATATAAATATTAGATACAGTTCAAATGTCAATGATTTAAATTTGCGTAATTCTGATGAAATTTCCAATTTTGAAATTTTTGAAAATAGTTTAAAACATATGTATTATACAATGAATAAAATCGGTTTGCCAGAGGAATCGATTACACCTATTTTCCTTGAAACTAAAACTGTCGTGGAAAATGCTAATAAAGTATTTTGCACTTCACCACAAAAATTTAATACTGATGAAATGAAAATAATTAGCATATTAGATAATTACTCGTCAAAATATAAAAGAGAAAAACTCTTCAGCAAAAACAAATATTTTGCAAAGCCAACACAAATCGCAGTGGGTTATCGTTGGGAATTACGGTTTAATAAACAGTCAAGTATCTATAAAAAAGTTTTAGTACAAATTTTTTTTCAATTTATTCCGATTTCTTTAACTATTAAAAAACTTTTCAAGAATAGTCATTACGCTAGTTTATTTAAAGGTTTCAATAACTCTCACTTGTGCACAGATGGAATATATACAAACTCTTGTTGTGGAAAGGTATTTCAAACATTAAATTGCGAATACCGATTTAAGAACCCTGTCCTCATTCAAATTTATTACGATGATTTTGAGGTAGCTAAAGTTCTCGGTAGTAAAACAATGATCCATAAAATTGGAGCTATATATTTCACAATAGTTAATTGTCCATTATATTTAAAATCGAAGTTACAACATATTTTCTTAGTTGCTCTTTTTTTTGTTAATTACTTACAAGGTAATTTAAATTTAAATTCAATTCTTAAACCGATTATTGATGACATTAAACTTTTGGAAAAGGATGGTATTATTTTACAAAATATTGGTTTAGTAAAGTGCATCCTAATATCTTTGGCCCATGATAATCTTGCTGCGAATGATTTACTTGGCTTTACGAAATCGTTTTCCGCTACATATTGCTGCCGTATTTGCACCATGCCTCGAAGTATAACAAAAATTACAACTACTGAAGATCCTGAATTATTACGAAATTCACAATGCTATGACATTTTAAATGATATACAGCCGGAGAAAAAAACAAATTTGATTGAAACACAAGGAGTTAGTCGAACATCAGTTCTCAACGATCTTTACTTTTTTAATACCATCAAAAACTATAGCGTTGATCTGATGCATGATGGTCTTGAAGGTTTTATTGCACTAATTTTAAACTATCAGTTCGAATTTTTGTTATCAAAAAAATGTTTTAAAAATAGTGAGGAATATAATCAGTGTATATCGTCATATAAATTCGGTTATTTAGGTAGAAAATCCAAACCATCTAACATAAATTTAGATAGAAGCAATTTAGGCCAAAATGCTTCCCAAGTTCTGTGTTTAGCGGTACATTTCCAATTGATATTTGATAGATATTATAATCCTGACCATGATGATCATTGGAAAGGTATAACAACAATGCTTCAAATTTTAACAATTTTATTCTCGTTTGAAATCACTGAATGTGATATAATTAATCTAGAAACCCTTATATCCACTCACTTAGATATTATTTTACATATTTTTAATAAAATCCTTACTCCTAAACAGCATTTATTAATTCACTATCCCAGAATAATCCGACAAATGGGTCCTGTAATTCACATGTGGACCATGCGTTACGAGGCAAAACATAGGTATTTTACTAAAAATGTAAGTCAACATTTTATAAATATATGCCACACATTCGCCAAAAGACATCAACAAATGATAGCAACCTGTTGGGAAAATTTTGACTCTGTAGTTCATTATAAAACTGGAAATAAAACTCATGTTGTATTACCGAATTTATACTACAAACACTTACGAGCTCCATTATTTAAGCTAGCATATATAGAAAATGAATTTCACTATAAAAAAGGTTTTTCATCCTCAGAGAAAAACATAATAATCGTGAAACAATTCAATTATACAAAATACTTGAAATTTTAGAAGACCAAAAGGAACTTCATTTTTTAGCTGACGAATACTTAGGTATTTATGATGAATTTTACTGTAGTTTCATGCTGGTTAAAAAAAAAGACGATCCAGTATGTGTGAAATTTAATAACCTAAAATATAAAAAAAGTTACGAAGAACATTTCTGCTGCAACAACAATAATTCGTATATATTAAGCTATAATGTTCATAATATTTAATATAGAAATAACAATAATATTTTTAACTGTAGAAATTTTAAATGAATTTAAAACAATTAAATGTAATTAAAGAAACATTAATTAAAATCACAACCTGTTTTATTCAAAATAAATTTCTTATTATTGTCCCTTTTGCGTTCTGAAACCCATTGCATTGTATTCAACATTAAAAATGTTGGTACACTTTTGCTTCTACTTTTTATTTAACAAAATAAATTATACTTGCGATTCAACCATTGTTTCTTTATTTTGTTTTCAGCGCTACTAGCTTCGAAATTATTTTGGCTGCAATTAACTTTATATAGCTTATTTCAATGTAAATAGCAACATAATATTTTCAAAACATTTTTGAATCGTTTCTTACATTATGAAGCAAATTAAATTGAAATCAAATTCGATACAAAATCTGCTTTGCATTTCTTTTTTCAATGTAAATAACATCGAAATTATTTCTGACGCAATTCGCATTAAATCGCTTTTTTCAATGTAATTATCATCATTTTTTATTTCAAAGTAATTTTGAATCCCGCCTCATATTATGATGCAAATTATATCGAAATTAAATTCGATGTAACTCCTGCTTTGTAATTCGCATTTCAACGTAAATAGTATCGACTTTAATTTCGATGTAAAAGTTACACCGAGTTTCGATGTAAAGAAATGTCGGACGTATATGCGATGCTATTTGCATCGCATAAAAAAAATTTTCAAGTGTGAGGGATTTGGATTTGTATCTTCTGGCGGTGTACTTCGTTTACCCGAGCTTGGACCAGCTTGACTATACTATCAGATTCAATTGATGTTGGGCTGCGCGTTTGATAATTACTTACTGATCTAAAATTAAAAATTATAATTAAACCATATAATTTAAAATATTTGTCTTAAGTACTTAGCCTTGGTAAGTGTGGGTGTTAGGAATTCTAGTGACTGCATGTAATGCCAGGGTTTTTTGTTTAAGTTCTCTGCACCAGACCTTGGGGTTTTGCGTTTTTCCCTTGTAAATGTGTCGCGCAATGTTTTTCAATCACACTTATTACATTCAGCCACTGTAAATAAATAAACTAACCTTTACGTTTACAACCAATTACTTAACCTTCCTCTTTATAACTAGCATACCCGGGTAAGTACCGAAAATTCACGTTTTTAAATATATTAAACTGATAAACTAGCGAAACAGAGATTTTTGATATTTATTTAAGGAAATAACCGTTTATTCCTATATCTTACCGTTTTTACGATTTTATGTATTATGTTTTCATGCTCATTCCTAGATAGATAGATACATATAGTAAAATTGATTTTGTTGGAACTGAATATTACGATTAGTTTCGTTTGAATTAGTCAGTAAAATTAACATAAACCAATTTATTTTTAATTTAAAATGGATGGTGAATGGTTAACTGTTTAACAACTGACAAGATTGTCTTATGAAAAAGGTAGCGTATTTGAGAAGACAATTGGAAGAATTTTCTGAAGCGGAAAATTACGAATTTACGGTGAGACGAATCGGAAAAGCGCTCAAAGTTATCAGGCATGGAATGCCGAAAACCCAAATGAAACGTAACGTGTGTGGAAGACTATAACCGCCACTGAGTTTGACGTCTATCTCGATATCATTTTATTTGCTGGTGTGAGCAGGTCAAGGAATAAGCATACACAAGCTTTATGGAGTTCTTGTGCTCATCCTCTTTATCATTTCAATGCTTCAGGGTCTTCAGCGGTTTTATACAATAAATCGGTATATTCGTTTTGACAACGGGAATACTCGTAGCCAGCGCTTACTAAGCAATAAAGCCGCTGCCATCTTAGACGTCTGGCTTATGCTAAATAGAAATCTCCAAGAGTATTTTGTAGCCGGGGCAAATATTACTGAGGATAAACAGTTGTTTCCATATCGTGGCGGTACACGCTTTACGCAATATATCGCGTCGAAACTATCAGATATGGAATCAACCTATGGTGGGTGTGTGATTTGTGTACTTCATATCCAATAAAAGGCCCAATATATACCGGGATGGGCGCATCAGGTCAATGGGAAACAAATCAGGGCGAATGAGTAGTGAAGGATTTTTGCTGCAATCTGTTTCATGGAAGTGGTCGAAATATAACATGCGATAATTTCTTCACCAGTTATATTCTAGCTTCTAGTTTGATGCTTAATTTGAACCTATCAATACTAGGTACGGGTAATAAAAGTCGCTTTATACCTCCAAATTTCCTTATTGTGAAAGGTCAACCTCGACCAGTTCAATCATCTGTATTTGGATGCAGCAGCAATATTTCAATGTGTTCCTACATTCCAAAGAAGAACAAAGCCGTAGTTCTCTTATCAATTAACCATTACGATAAACAAATCCAAGGCTCGGCAAATAAACTATGTTATTGAATTACCAACCTGTGGCCGCAAGCATTTTTTTACAATATACTGGATTAGCGGCATTTATAATTTATAAAGAAAATAATACGTTTTTAAAAACTGCAACTAATTCGTGACGCAGATTTTTACAAAAACTTTGTGAACAGTTGTTTATGCCAGTAATAACCCAACGTTCCACATGCATTCAAATTACTCGTAATTTTTCCACAAAAAATTGAATAGAAGCTATGTTGGACCATACATTGAATTTTGGATCTAGGTAGTCATCTTTTAGACAGTTCGTCTCCTGCTGTACAAGAACGTGATGCTACTGGAAGAATTACACATAAAGGGAACTGCTACCTGTGCTCTAAAAGAAGGTTGACATCTAAACTCTGTGCAAACTGTCAAAAACCTGTTTGTGTGCAGCATTCTTTGAATGTCACCAGTTGCGTTCAATGTCAGAATTAATTTAATTTTGTACTTTCCTCAAATAATTTATTATATTGATATTTTATTTTATTCCACCTTTCTTGACATATACATATATTACTTTAAATTACTCGTATACCCGGGTATGGTGGTTGTCAAAAGGAAGGGTTATTTCTAAAAAAAATTCTAAACACATTTTCCAATCGATTTTGCCCAAAAAAAAAAATTAAAAACTGATTGAGGATAAATAATTAGAAAAAATTTGAAGTCGGTACGACCTCTAAATCGTAGAAATTTTTGATTTTTAAAATTAAAAACTTACCCGGGTATGTGGTTGTAAACATAAAGGTCAACCCATTATTTAAACTGTATTTAATTTGAAAAACATACTAAAGAATCAGCTTACGAACCACTATAATTGAGCGATTCGCAAGTCAACTTCGTAAATTACATTATTATACTTAATAAACTTACCAGTTTTCTCCAACTAATGGAAATGTTCAACCATTCCTTGTCCTTTTTTATTTTGTTAAAGTATTCATTTTTCCTTAAATTGTACAGTATTGGTTGGCCTTGTACTAGCAGGATTATTGATAGTGCACAAATTCCATGCACAGTCTTTGTAACGGGGACAAAACCCGCCATAAATGTAAAATCTTAGTGTAAATTTCTTCTAAATTTGTTCCGATTTTTTTTTGTAGAAAAGTTTCGGGAGAATAGTCAGTATACCAACCTTATAAATTTGTTTGAATTGGTTTTGCATTTAACATACAAAGACGATTTTACCTCATTCACAATTTATATATTATCTTTTGTATTATAATTACTTACATACACGTTTTAGATTAACAATAGATGAATATGACCAATGTCCAGTAAACTAAATGCTCGTTCCTTTTTAATCCAAAATAAAATTCGTTATTAATAAATAGTTAGTTTCTAATAGAAATTGTATTGTTCCCTCAAATTATATAGGACGAAAACCTAAACGTTTATAATGAATATTGTTACATATTCAGATGAAATTGGACAACAATCGAATAACCAACCAAAAAAAAAAAAATACTCTTAGGGGTTTTCTTCTATTTTCGATTCTATTCAATATAGAAGAAGCAAAAAATAGAAAATTAGTTTTCTATTATACAACAAAAATAATTATATTTGGAAAGGGTATACAGGGTTGATACAAATTTCGAATAAACCATTCATAATATTCGAAGAAGAACTAGTTTGACCGCGGATTGAATATAAAGACAACGATAATAGATCATCGCTATTACGAGAAAAGATTAGTTCAACAGTTTTCTTGTAACGTGTAATTTGATCTTGTAAAAAATGTTTGGAAATTGAATGAATGCGGATCAAACGAAATATGAAACCACAAAACATCATATTTAATAATAAACTACACTATAACATAATAAAGAAAGGTATCATATATAATACATATTATATGTTAAAGAATGGACTAATTGGACATGGTGATATATGGAAACTGGAAAGTAATTTATTACTTTCGCTGTTTTGGTTTAACAAATCTATGGGACTTTGATAAATATTTCAAATTTACATAAAACCTAATAACCTAAATATGTATACAGTATAAAAAAAGTTCCCAGCAACAACCCCATCATAATATGCAGATCAAACCAGCAATCAGAGATATGCAATATAGGCACCGAAGAACAAAAGTAATTTAAATAATTTCTAATTTCTACCGCACGTACAAAATGAAAAAATAAAAATCATCGCTTATCAAACATCTAATCAATTATTATTTAATTCAAATAAAGCAAATTATTAATTCATAAAAATAAATTTGATGAAATAAAATAAAAAAATTTGTACGTATAATGAAAATTTCACCCTCCATCAATGCCAGCAATGATTATATGATTTTGGTGTCGGCGGCAGTATGATGGTGGCATCCTCCACAATCTACACATATAAGAAGATTTAAAATTAATAACAAAACACAAAAGTAGCGGAAAAAAATTTACATATTTTCAATTTTTATTTCTTTTATGTTGTTAGATTATCAATTTTATTAAAAAAAAAGAAAATTGAGATAAGGCGTTATATTTGATACTTCTGTGTCTGTATATACATCTTACAATAAGCATCGTGTGTATCAAAATGATGCGAGGAAGTTTTTATGAGTACATACACCTACATTATGTACGATTTGATTTTGACTCCACATATGTGACTCTCTAATTGTGATGATGACATTGTGAAAAATATTGGTGTTGATGATGATTTTGATGGTGATGAAGATTACGAAGCAATGAAAGGGAAACGGAAATTACTCTGAAAAATTTAATTTAGTGTAATTGAATGTTTTATTTATAAGACGAGTGTGTTTGTTTGTGTAATGGAATTTTAAGTTTAATACAATATACGCTAGTAAATCGTGTATGACAAATGCATTTGAAATTATAGAATATTATCTCTCAGTCCCGCTGTTTTTGACGATTTGCACGTTTTTGCGTACATCATTCAATTGATTTAACCTGTTGTTAAATCTGTGATTATTGTATTATTTCAACAACCCCCTTCGTATATTAAAAGAAGTTGCTTGTGAAATATGGATGCAATTTTGATGTGCTTGAACTAGTAAAATTACAAACCAAATCCAACTAACTTAGATTAGAAATAATTAATATTGAAACGACAAAAATGAAATAACCGTGAAATTGACGTAACGCCATGACATTTTTCAGAAAAATTAACCCTTTTACAGATATACATAAACGATATTTTTGTGAATTCAGCTTTTCTTCATTTTTCGCATCGCTTGTTATCCCTTTTAGCGGGCCACAATCGATAAAAGATGTCGAGAAAAAAAGTCGTCATAAATAAATCATGCATTCGAGAATATTAGAAATTGTTTATCTCCTTGTGTATCGAATTTTCATTATCCCCACGACATCACACACGCAGAAAATCATCGATCATATTATCATTTATCATCGCACTGCGTTTACATTCACTTGAATATATCGAGGTAACGCATGTAAAATGTGAATGAATGATTTTGTTGTTGTCAAATTTGATTTCCTACTGTGCACCACCATATAAACGGATTCATACATATATGTGTGTGCCTGGTGATGAAATTTGCGAGAGTCGGAGTTACTTAATATAAATTTAATTTTGATTGAAAATTTTGAAAAATCGCGAATTTGATTGAATTTCAACGCTCTGTATCTAAATGTTTATTGTAAATTGAATACAAAATGTAATTTTTTTTTGTACTTGGCAAGGGTGTTGATTTACATTGTGTTGTATCGCATATATAAAGGAGTTTTGTTCACAGGATATAGATGTCACGTGCGTTAATAAGTCACACAATATGTGAGACACATAGGAAGAAAAAATGTTTCACCAAAAAATTCGATTTATCATTCAATTGTGTGTCGTGTGTGCATGTTGAAAGCTCGCGATTTTGATTGTATCGTGCTGCCACAAAACTGTATGCAAATATAAGTTCTAGATTCACATATGTATATGGCTTATACATTTTGTACCCCTATACATTTTTGGCATAACTTCTTATCACCCTTAACAACAAAATTTAATTATAACACAAAAGAAAACCTGTCCGTTTTATCCTAAATTCAATTACAGTTTTGGTTACCTTATCCATATATGTACGATGTACATACATCTCGAACCTTACCTACATTTATTAAACTGTTGATTTGAGTTTTTTTGTGTCCTTCTTTTATAGAAAATAATGAAAACAATGGTAAAATACAAAAAAAATAAAAGAAATCCTACATCCTTTATTTTTCTATTGATATGATTTCAATTTAATTTAAGGGATGACCAACTGAGTCCACAAAACATATAGTCGCCATGACATCATCATAAAGTATCTAAATTATTACAGATTCGAATGTTGTAAATATCACAACATTTTATTTATGTTATCCTTCAATTCACTTTTATTTTTATTTAATTTAGGATAATATTTGTACATACATGTATGAAAAAGGACATAAGAAAATTGGAGATGTAACAAATAATTGGGATGAATGGTTGTGATGTTGAAGGCAAATGCGAATAATGGAAAATTTAATTAAATATAAGAAATGAAATAAAGGACGAATATATTGTATAGGTATATAAAGGATATATTATATGTATGTAATAGAGTTTAAATTAATTTAAAATTGTTTGATTGAAATGGAATGTAAATTATTAACAGAAGGAACCAAATTAATTCTTTTTTGTTTAGATAAATATGTCGAATATGTCACACCTAATTGCCATCAAAGTGGGAAAATTAAAACTGTTTTATTAAGATGTACTTTTGTTTAAAACATTTTGATTTAAAATAGTTCTTGCCTTTCATCATTCGAGATTCGCCTAGTTTTCAAGATCTCCTTATTTAAAATCTCAACGTGTTTTCTGAGATATTTTAGGAAACCTACCAATAATATACCTAATATCAAAGACAAAGGCCCGAATCAATAGTCGTTACTACGACTATAATTCATCTTATAGCAACAATTTTCTTAATTATAAACCCCCAGTACAAAATTTGTTCCTCCTCAGGTAGGTACAACCAAACTATAAAAATATGTGTACCAAAAGGTTAGGTTCCAAAATAAGTTGCAAACTTGGTACATGAATAAAGATACGATAAACTTGGTATCGGTACGGTGTACTGGTTAGCACAAAGTTAAATACAAAAAAAAACTTTATTAAATCACGATTGTGTTTGGTTAACAATTTTATTCTTAACAATTTTTGTATTTTCGGTTTTTATTTTCACAATAATTTTTTTTATTCTCATAAATTTGATGTGAACGCTTTGATGGTTCGTTTTAGAAGGGAAGAAATTTTTCTTTATTTTTAATTTGACAAATTTTGCTCTTATTATAGTACATTATTTTTTATGGTTGTTGGCAGATGGCCAAAAGTCTACACAACATTTTAAAGATTCTTATTGTCTATATGTATACATTTAGGAGTTTTTAAAATGTCATCATAGAACGTAAATAAACAAAAATTTAATCAATAATAAAGGTAAGCTAATTCAATTATTAAATTTAAATATGTATAAATTAATTCAAAGTTATTAAATTTCATTTTAGATTCCAATATAAATTTAAGATTGTAAATAATAACAGATAAGTATTCAAATGTGTTAATAAGAAAGAAAATTTAAATACAAAATATTAATTTGATTTTAGGTTATAATACTTATGGAAACTACAGTGACTTCAATGGGACAATTTAACATAAATATGTGGTAATGTGTTGTATAATATTTCGTGTAATTCAATTTTCTTTTATTTTCAGGGTTTGTCGTCTTCAGTGGCTTCAACATTCCGGCCGCCTTGAATCGGTTGATTCAATTACATAATTGGAAGTAGACATAATTTATGTATAGGTCGTTTGATGACTCCGTTTGTTGTTTTTAAAGTTACAACTCTGATAACTTTGTCTGCTCCAGGATGAACTTCTATGATTTTGCCCATCAACCACTTTGATGGAGGTAAGTTGTTCTCTTTAATAATAACAAGATCGCCAATTTTAACGTTGTTTTCTTTCTTATTCCACTTGCTTCTATGTTGCATGTTGGTTAGGTATTCAAGATGCCACCTCTTCCAGATATCCTGATTCATCTTTTGTACCAATTGCCATCTGGATAATCTCGACAACTTGACATCTTGTAGATCAGCACTTGGTAGTTGTGTTGTTGGACGACCGATCAGGAAATGCGCTGGAGTTAAATATTCTAAGTCCTCACTTGATAATACGCAAATTGGCCGTGAATTCAGAATTGCCTCAATATCAACAAGCAATGTCGTCATTTCTTCAGTTGTGAGGGTGTGACCATCGGTTACTCTCCTGAGGTGATATTTCACTTGTTTTACGGCAGCTTCCCATAGACCGCCGAAGTGAGGTGCGCTTGGTGGGATAAATTTAAAAGATATCTCATCTGTCAATAAAAATTGAGAAAAGGTGTTAGTGTTTTGTTTCAAGAATTTGTATAGTTCATGTAGGTGATTGCGAGCTCCGATGAAATTCGTTCCATTGTCGCTATGGATTTCTTTACATATCCCCCTGCGGGCTATGAATCTTCTAAGAGCTGCGATGTATGATTCGGTGGTAAGTTCAGAGACTAATTCAATGTGCAAAGCTTTGGTTGCTAAACACACGAAGATACAAATATAGCTTTTATATGTTGTCTTATTTCCTCTTCCCCTGACTAGACGGGTTTGAAAGGGGCCTGCATAGTCCACTCCGACTTTATAGAAAGGTCTCACTAGTTCTACTCTAGGATTCGGGAGGTTTCCCATTATTTGTTTTACATTTTCTCCTTTATATCTCAAGCATTTCAGGCACTTATAGACGACTTTTCTTACTAACTGTCTGCAGCCTAAGACCCAATATTTTTGACGCAGTGTGGCGATCATCAGACTCTGTCCAGCATGAAGGTAGCGTAAGTGGTGTTCAGTAACAATTAACTCGGTGATCTCATCTCTCGCTGGCAATATTACTGGGTGTTTTATTGCGTAAGTTATAGATGCATTTGAAAGCCTTCCTCCGACTCGTAGTAATCCTGATTCGTCTAAAAATGGATTGAGATATTTTAATTTGCTTGAGCTGGGTAGTTCCTTATTTGTTGTTAGCAGGCTGATTTCCAACGCGAAATGTCTCAATTGTATATGTTTCAGTATGAGTTGCTGTGGTTTTCTTAATTCTTCACTATGCAGGTATGGTGAAGAGAAATTGATTGAAGTTCTCTTTAGCCTTATGTCAATAAATCGGAGGACATAAGCTAAAATTCGGATAATTTTTTCGAAGCTTGATATTCTTTTCACTAAATCATCTATAATGTTTGGCTGATGAATTTGGGTTTGTAGTGAATGGATACGTAATTCTTCGGTTGTGTTTATGTGAACTTCAGGGGTTTTTGGCCAAGCTGCACAATTTGCTATCCACTTTGGACCGTTCCACCATAAACTAAAATTTGATAACGTTCCAGGTGCGATTCCCCTTGAGGCACAGTCAGCCGGATTGTCTTTTGAATTTACATGCCTCCATTGTGATCTGCTCATGCTTGTGAGTATTTCACCAGTTCTATTCCCTACAAATGTATTCCACTTTGCGGGAGGCGCAGATAGCCAATCCAACACAACGGTCGAATCAGTCCAAGCAGTGATGTCGGCGATTTCTGTTTTGAGGGTTTGCTTTAGATTTAAGAGCAATTTGCTGAGGAGTAG
The DNA here is from genome assembly GCA_963556165.1 of Tipula helvola. NCBI lineage: Eukaryota > Metazoa > Arthropoda > Insecta > Diptera > Tipulidae > Tipula > Tipula helvola. The sequence continues at coordinate 340,548,657 of OY744482.1, read as the reverse complement.
TGCGCCACACAGCTCCAATCGTGGTATGGAGATTTGTTTTACTGGTGCGACCTTAGTTTTAGCAGATAATAACTTTACAATCGAATCTCCATTTGGTTTTACTATGTGAGCATATACTGCCGCCGAATAAGCGTATCTGGAAGCATCAGAAAATCCATGGAGAGATATTTTAGAATTACTGTTTGTGTGTATGTATCTCTCTATCACAATTTCTTCGATTTTCGGTAAGTTGTCACGTAAATTTCGCCATTCATTTTCAATGTCTAGTGGTAATTTTTCATCCCATTTTAAATTCTTTGCCCATAAAGTCTGGAAAAAGATTTTTATGCTTACGGTTATTGGAGCAAGCCATCCCAATGGGTCGAACAGTCTGCTTGATTCCGATAATATTCCTCGTTTGGTCATAATAGCGTGGTCGTTCAGGTTTACTTTAAATTGGAAACAGTCTGTGGTTGGATTCCAGTGTAATCCCAGTACTTTTACTGATGTAGATTTTTCTATTTCCAAATTATTTATTTCCGCAGTGGTTTCAGTATTTCGTACTAATGTTTCATTATTAGCTAGCCATTTTCTTAGGTGAAATCCGGAACGTGTGAGTATGTTGTTTATGTTACTCTTTAACGTGATTGCTTCCTCTAATGAATCAGCACCTGTCATTAGGTCATCTACGTAGAAGTGGTTTCTTATATGGTTTGCTGCTTCTGGAAATTCTTCTTGACATTTGGTTGCTGCCTCATTAAGAGCGCGCGTGGCTAGGTAGGTTGCGCTTGCGGTACCGTAGGTTACTGTCTGTAATTCATACGTGCTAAATGCTTTGTCTGGAGAATCTCGCCACAATATCCGTTGAAATTTGGTGTCTTCCTCCGCAACTAGGACTTGTCGGAACATTTTTTCCACATCAGCTGTAAATACAATTTTGAACATCCTAAAACGGCATAAAATTTCGTACAAAGTTGGTTGTACTGTTGGTCCAACTGCAAGACATTCGTTTAATGAGATGCCCGTGGTAGTTTTAGCGGAGCCATCAAAGACAACCCGGAGTTTTGTTGTAGTGCTGGAATTTTTGATGACACCGTGATGCGGTAGATAATAGCCATTGCAGTTTTTTCCAGTATCATTGACAATCTTCATGTGTCCCATATTGATGTATTCTGCCATGAAGTCCTTATATGTCACAGCAAATTCGTTTTCTCTGTTAAACCTTTTTTCTATCGAAAACATGCGTTTAGCCGCTGTACGAAAAGAGTCTCCTAAGATCGTTGGGTCACGTTTGAAAGGAAGTCTCACTTTGAATCGGCCGTCGCGGTTTGTAGTTGTCGTATTTTTAAAATTACTCTCGCATAATCTTTCCTCTGGTGAAAGCTCGTAACTTAGGTTTTGCATTGCTTCAATTTCCCAGAATCGCTTTAATAGGTGATCTAATGTATCATCTGGATTATTTAAAGTAGCTGTGAATGCTTGACTCGAGTGCATTTCTTTTGACCCGCCCGCAACAATCCATCCAAGAACGGTTTTTTGCATTGTAAGTTGGTTGGGAGTATTCAAATTTCCTTCACACAACAGATCAAAGAATATGTCCGCTCCAATTATGACGTCGATCGCTTTGCCTTTATAAAATTGAGGATCTGCTAATTCATATTTTTTGAAAAACTCTATGTCAATGCTTCGTGAGATTGGTGGTTGTCTTGCGGTTAATTTTGGTAACACAAATGCCTTGATTTGGATGTTTGGTTCTAATTTGTTCCATGGTGTCATGTTTAACGTCATTGATCCCTTGGTATGTCCGCTTGCAGTGGCTCCGATCCCTGTAATGGCAATTCTGGCATTATTTCTTGGTAATTGTAGTTGTTGTGCACAATTTTCGCTGATAAACGATACTTGTGATCCGGAATCCAGCAGGGCTCTGTATAAAGTGTTTGGTTTTGCGCATCGGTTATACGGATCAAAGCAGTCGGTAATATGGAGCTTCCTATATTGGTGTTGGTAGTATGACTAGATGTTTCGGGTTCGGATGGCTGAACTTCAGTCTGGACAGCGTTTGCTTGCGTTGCTATCGGTTGATTTTCATGCAGCAAACTGTGGTGTCTTCTATTGCATAGTTTGCAGCGAAACTTAGACTTGCAATTGTAGACACTATGGTTGTTATTCAGGCAATTGAAACACCGGTTTTCTCGAATTAGGAAAGATTTCCGTTCTGCTAATGACATTTCCTTGAATTTGCTACATTCAAACAGCCTATGATTATCGGTACATACTGAGCATATCTGAGTTTTATTTGTTTCTCCTGTTACGACATGGCTTCTTACATTTTGTTTTGGTTGAATTGGTGGTAATTGAGGACGTTTGTTTTGAGATCTCAACGATTCTAGTGCATCGACCCGTTTTGCTAGAAAATCAAAAAATTGTTTTATGGTTGGGAGATCATATTCTGCCGAGGTTTGTGCCCACAAACTATTGGTCTCATGGTCCAGTTTGTTCACTAAAATGTAGATCAGCCAATGGTCTCTTGTTTCTGCTGCTTCTCCAAGCGCCTTAAGACCTCTGATGATTTCATCCGATGTATCCAAAAGTGTTCTTACATTCGTGCTGTTTGGTGTTGTTACTGCTGATTGAGACATGAAGCTTTTGATAAAAGCGTAAATAGTGTGTTTCTTTCGGTCATATCTCTCTCTTAATTTTCCCAGAGCTTCAATGTAGTTGGCATCTGTGACGCTGAAATGTTTTAACAGACCTGCCGCTTCACCTTTCAACGATCCCTTTAGGTATTGCAGTTTTTGTGACGGTGTTAATTTATTATTATCGTGGATAGTTGAGCAATACAAGTCATGGAATGACTGCCATTCGGTGTAGTCTCCAGAGAAAACCGGTATCGAAATTTTAGGTAGTTTCACTTCAATGTGGTTTCCCGCTGTAGATGCATCAATAAATGTATCGTTGAGTGACATTGTAGGCTCCATTTTTTTTCTTAATGCGAGATTTAAACCTGCTACCACTGTGTAATAGTTTTCTTCAAAGTCTACATCTAATTCTTCTTTGTTGTCTAGGGCAACTATGCTGTTCTCCACCTCGATGAACTCGTTTCGATATCGCTCAACGTTTGTTAACCGCACTTTAATTTCTTCGGCATTGGTGGTTTCGCTGATGGCTTTGATAAAGTTTAGCAATTTCGTCATGCTGCCTTTAATATATGCACGCCGTTTTTTCAATGATCCAATGTCAGCCATTTTGTTTTCAAGTATCACTAATTTATTTCACTTTTATGAACTTTTATTATATGCGCACTACTAATTCACTTTTCTAGATTTTAAATGTTCGAAACAATTATTTTAAGCGTTTATAGTTAACCGTTAATCGTTAGGTTTAGGTGGATTATTTTCGAAACAGGTGAAAAAATATTTTTACCGACAATTTAGATTATTTAATTAATAAAACTCGATTAATTATTTATTTTTATTTAATTTCTTTATTTATTAGGTATAAATAGTTAATATGTGATACTTGCGGTTTTATCCTTGCATGTGCTTTTGGTTTCCATGCGGTTTTGTACCAATGTAGGTTATGTTTTTCCAATCTGCTATGTAGAACTGGGTTGTATCCGGTTTGATTAAAATTCCAATGGATTAAATGCTGCTACGGTTGTATACGGCTGGTTGATTTACGGTTAGGATTTTACCATCCGGCTCGAAGGACCAATTTCATGTACCAAAAGGTTAGGTTCCAAAATAAGTTGCAAACTTGGTACATGAATAAAGATACGATAAACTTGGTATCGGTACGGTGTACTGGTTAGCACAAAGTTAAATACAAAAAAAAACTTTATTAAATCACGATTGTGTTTGGTTAACAATTTTATTCTTAACAATTTTTGTATTTTCGGTTTTTATTTTCACAATAATTTTTTTTATTCTCATAAATTTGATGTGAACGCTTTGATGGTTCGTTTTAGAAGGGAAGAAATTTTTCTTTATTTTTAATTTGACAAATTTTGCTCTTATTATAGTACATTATTTTTTATGGTTGTTGGCAGATGGCCAAAAGTCTACACAACATTTTAAAGATTCTTATTGTCTATATGTATACATTTAGGAGTTTTTAAAATGTCATCATAGAACGTAAATAAACAAAAATTTAATCAATAATAAAGGTAAGCTAATTCAATTATTAAATTTAAATATGTATAAATTAATTCAAAGTTATTAAATTTCATTTTAGATTCCAATATAAATTTAAGATTGTAAATAATAACAGATAAGTATTCAAATGTGTTAATAAGAAAGAAAATTTAAATACAAAATATTAATTTGATTTTAGGTTATAATACTTATGGAAACTACAGTGACTTCAATGGGACAATTTAACATAAATATGTGGTAATGTGTTGTATAATATTTCGTGTAATTCAATTTTCTTTTATTTTCAGGGTTTGTCGTCTTCAGTGGCTTCAACAATATGATACAATTATAACTTCATACATTAAGAATGAGGCAAGAACATACTTATCTAGCGAATTATATTCACTAAATCAAAAAACTCAAGGAAAACCCTCATTTCTGTGTATTTTATGCTCGCACAAATAATTAGGTATGAACAGAATAAGAGCGACGACGAGAAGCAACGACTACAAAATACATTTGTCTGCCGGCGATGCCGTCTTATTAAACACAACAGAGCGACAACGATCGATGACAAAACAGAATAACAAAACAATAACGTAACCTTATTGGCATTATTTGGCAATAATACGGAAATTATAAAATGGAATGGGTACGAAGGGCCGAATTTCAAAGGGCCGAAAGCGCCGAATGGGTTTAAGGGCCGAATTTTTTTGTTTATTTTTTTTTTGTTTTTAGAAATATGTATAGGGCCGATTATTTTTTTTTTTCAGACCATTTTATATTCGTTAGAGTGAAGGAAAATTCTATTTAGACGAATAAAATAATTTCATTGTGATTTAGTGATGTAAATTAGTGAACATTAAAAATTTAGCCCTTCGACCCATTTCGGCCCTTCGACCCATTTCGGCCCTTCGACATTCGGCCCTTTGATACCATTCCAATAAAATTAATGAAATTGGTTAAAATAATTTATATTACTTTTTTATATTACCAATATTACAAATCAATTGTGCGTCATAGGCGTTGGTGAGTCAGGAAAGTGAATTTGAGCCGAGATCAACATGGCTGTAAATGAAACAAAATGATCCGGAACATTAAAAGCTTTTGCTAAATCTTCTCAGTATCCATTTGCAGAAATACTCCCATCGGAAACCCATAAGCGTTAACTCCTGGTTAGCTCTTATACTAATGTAAGTGACATTGTAAAATTTGAAAAATTTATTTTCTGGAGCTTCAAAATAGAAGCTACGACGGGACGCGAGATTATCCCAGAAATATTTTCGAATACACAATATTAGATATTTTCACTTCCAGTTTATCAACAACTACCGCATGAAATTGGGCATTGTTTATTTTCTTCACCAATGTTTAAAATAACAAAGATGTGGAAGTCCCACTTCCTGGTTCATTCAGTTGTTGGGTATTTGATTGAGACGTAACATTCAAAATTTTTAGACAATTAGTATTGTACTGTCATTTTTGGACGATGATTCAGATGTTTTAGAACGTTTAGTAGGGGTAGTCGTCGATGTACTTATGTCATCTAGCCTTGTAATAGTGTTAGCATTTTCACTAACGTCTGTATAATCATATGAGTTATCCTCACAAAAGTCAAAACTCTCGCTATTTTTATTTTGATAATTTCCAATTGTGCTAAAAATAGAATAGTTTTAATAGTACATAATAGGAATTTGTTGGGTAATTTGTACTTACCCTGCAGCATCTCCTGAATTTAGCCGCTCACGACGAGCATGCTTATACGCGTCTCGCAAATTTTTCCATCTAGTTTTACATTCATGTTTTAATTTCTGCATAAGGATATAATTTAAAATATTCATCTGTCGATTTAAGCTTAGTAGCAATTTCTCGCCAAATTTTGTGTTTATTGTCGGTCCTTCGATAATTCACGTGTTTCACATTATAAATAATGTACTTCCCTCTAACCAGTACTATCAATTTTGCTTCAAATTAAATAAAGCGATTTTATGTTGTTTGTGCGAAAACTTAAGTTAAAATAAAGTTGACATCTAAAAATTTGTAACTACCAACACAAAGGCGCAAAAATCAGTTGGTAACATTGCAATACTGGCGACAAAATTAGAAATAGATTCTAAAAAAACTACGGTGATATCGCTTGTCGGTGATAAAGTTCGGCGTCGTCGCTTGTCGTCGTCGCTCTTGTTCTGTTTATACCTACAGAAAGAGAAGTTTGTCTTGTGTGGGCATGAAACACACAGAAATGAGGGTTTTCCTTGAGTTTTTTTAGATAACGAATATAATTCGCTAGATCAGTATTATATTCGTTATTTCAAAAAACTCAAGTAAAGAGTGAGAATTGTATTTTTGTATTGTAATTTGGTCATAGCTACCTGAGGAGTAGATCGAACTAAACCAATCTACCCCAAAGAGAACTCAAGGAAGGTTCTCATTTTTAGTTCATTGTCGTTACACTTTGTATGACTCTTTCTTGGGTTAAAGCCGAAAAATGTTGTGAATGACATTATTATTAATATATTTTGTCTATAAAAAGCCGAAAGAATCTTATTGATTTTAATACAGAGACAAGCTTCTCTTTCTATAATGTAACAACGTTAATAGTTATCAAAATCCATTACTACAACATTGCTACAAAATATCGAAAACAACAAAATAAATTCGAAATTTATATCGAATTTTGACATAATTTTGAAATGATGATGACAATTTTATAGTAAATTAAAAAATTAAGTTTTTAACAAGGGTACAAACGAAATTTAACAGGGTTATTCAAAACCACCACACCAGTGAAATATATCAAACAGATTAAGTATTGGCAAAAAGCCGAGTGGTAAGGTTTAAAAATATTTATTAAATGCATCGTCGCAAAGTAACCGTGAAAATGTAAATAGCATTCACTAGTTTCCACCTAAAATTTCCAAATTACCGCAGATTGAGAATTAGCATGAGAATTACCTTTTGTATTTTATGTTTAAAATGTTACAAATAATCATGCAATCATGCAAAATAATCCAAAAATAATTACAAGTTTTTTGTAAAATTTCAATAAAACCGTTGATAAGGTGTTTTTGAATAATGGAGTTAATTCTTAAAGTTGTAACGGTTGGCTAATTATTGTACCGCTAAGTTCAACCATCAGAATTATGTATCTGTGGCAATATGACATAAGGGAATAACTCGCATTAAATTCGCATTTTTCAGGAGAACGTTTTTAAAATGAAGAGTCGTTGAAAATCGTATGAGTTTTTTGAATTCTTGCTTTTTTAAATGCTTTTTACGGTTATTTGTAGTTGCTGGATTATTACAAAAAATTGATATGATATGAATTCGAATATGGACATTTCGAATTTTAAATAATTTGTAAAAGGGTATAGCTCGAGTTATTCACTTATGTCATATTGCCACAGATCTATCAGATATCGGTGGTTGTTCTCTAAATTGTTTGGTGTCGATATCTCCCGGTCAACTAAAACGTCGTTTTGATTCAGACTTAGCTTATACTCAAACCATCCTAATTATGGTAATACTTAAGTCAATTATGGTTCAATTGTGTTGCTGTTTTACGCAGAACGGTGTTAGGAATAGAATGGACGGAAGAATGAGATGGTCGTAAGGTAAATTGTTGGAAGAATAATGATGATTTGGGAAAAAAACGATGGACTGGCAGGCCGTGGTCATGGTAGTATATATACAACTCGAGTTAAGTTGCAAGCGGTTTTTTTTGCAAGCGGTGGTGCTTGAATTTAAGGGGAAAACCAGTAAACAGTTTAACGAGTGATATGGAGGAAGTGTAGTGGAAATGAATGTCGATTTTTTTTTTGTTCTAGGCGTCGAGATCAATATAGAAAACTTAAAAAAAAAAAAATTATTTGTGATGGCCTGTGGCTCATTGATTTGCATAATATTGTTCCATGTCCATCGTTTACTGTAGTTGTTTTGTTCTTTGACGCTAATCGGCTAATAATATGTGGTTAAATGTCATTTTGAGGGTAGTATGGCATGGTTCTTGATCTGAGCACACTGTATATATAGTATAGTTTATATTATTGTTTTTCACCTTCTTGCACATGAGTTTCGTTTTTTTTGTGGCAAACCGTTTATTCAGTTACATGGTGAGTTTAAGACCCTCCCGGCCCTGAGCATCACGGACTAAAAAAAATCAATCATGTGCTCACCATATGGGAATAGTTAAACAGCAAGGTCGTTCGCTACAGAAATGTCGCCGAAACAGGGACCGTTGGTCAATTTTGACCTCCTTGTATTTGCCAAAACATGGCTGAAGGTTATTTCCGCGTAAATTAACATGTGATTTCATTAACAGTTTTAATTATTTAGGTCGCTTTAATAAAGCATCCATGGAGCTTCACTCCTTAATTACAGATAATATATTTTCCGCCTCTATTCTATTAACTATTGTGAAAATGCGGTATATTCATCTCTTGTAATTTTGCCCTTATGGTTTTTTAAAATTTAAAATTTCCATTTCTTATTAGAGTACATATAGCATATAACAATTAGTAATTTGTTTGATGTGATTGATGATCAAATCTAAGTGGCCCTTGAGCATCTCATCAGTTATCAATACTAAATTTGATTGTTGTATATTTTTTTCCGGGGTAACATTCTATATTGTGCTCTCAACGGATGTTCGACTTCGACAAACTAAAATTATTGATCGATTGGCCGTGATTCAGCGTTTCTTAATATTTTACTAATTGCTTCTCTTTTGGGGCGTCCATCAGCATTCTTGGAAAAGGGGCAATCGATCTCATTAATAAGCTTAATTTGAGATTACACAAATTAGATTCTCGCGTGAAAACAGCTTATGGGACCGCTAACAAAATCCTAGGTTACGTCGATATACCTACTGCTTACGATACTTGCTATCACATAATTAGGCTTTATATTGTCCAAAATTTACAAAGTCAAGTTTACCTTGGAGTTGATTTCTGGGTTAAGTTCAATCTTGCACCTATGATTGTCAGTGAGGCTGTTAATTTGGAAAAAGATAATAGTCAGCACCATCTTTCACCTGCCCAACATGCCAAGCTCGCTCCGATCATAAGCTCATTTCCACCTTGTAACGTTGAGGGGTTATTACGAATGAATATATTGGAACATATCATAGACGTGGGAGACCCATCGCCAACTAAACAACGTTATTATAATGTTCACCCTGCGATTCAAGACCTGATGTATTCAGAGTTGGACCGGATGTTGGAACTCAAGGTGCTCGAGTCAAGGAAAGTACGAACGGATAGAGTTCACCCGTGGTACTTTTAAAAAAATTAAATGATTCAGTCAGATTGTGCCTGGGTTCTAGGAAAGTCAATATAGTCACTAAAACAGACGCATATCCCGTCATTAGACCTTAAGGACGCCTTCTGGCAGATTCCTTTAGCCAAAGAGTCGTTTGACAAAACGGCGTTCATGGTGCCTGGTAGACCGTTATACCAGTTCACCGTGATGCCGTTTGGTCTGTGCAATGCACCGCAAACAATGTCGAGACTTACAAGATTAAATTCGTGATGCGTGAAATTAAATATCTAGATTTCATCGTTGGCGAAGGTGATCTTCGTACCGACCCAGGGAAAAGCTATTTGTAGTTTTCTTGCATCTACTAATATTAAACAATGCGAAGATTATTAGGTTTGACAGGGTGTTACAGGAGATTTATACGCAACTTTTCCGACGTGACTGAAGATTAAAGTCTTTACTCACATCTGCGCCTGTGTTAATTAACCCTGATTTCTGTAAGCCATTTTTACATCCGTTGTAAACATGCAAGCACGGAGGGTGTTGGGGAAGTATCATACCAAAAAAATGCAACGGGCGATGAGAGACCAATTGAATTTGTATCTCAAAACTCAAGAGAGCTCAAAACACTATTCCACATCCGAATTAGAATATTTAGCGGCGATTTTAACATTAAAAAATTTCGACCATGCATCTCGAGGTATCACTTCACTGTGATCACCGATCACGCTAATCTTAAATGGCTCATGCAGCAAAAAGATCTTAGTGGAAGGCTTGCTCGCTGGAGTCTTAAGCTACAAGGCTATGATTTCTTGATCGAACATCAGAGATGATCATTAAACGTGGTGCCTGATACCCTTTCGTTAGTGTTGTTGATTTAATGTTAGATAATGTTGTTGATTTGGATTCCGAATATTTCTCGGATAAAACATATATTTCGCTTGTGTAGTTCATCGAAACCGTGCTTTTATTCGCTTTGAGCCTAGGCGTGACGCAGAACATACGGATGATCCGGAGTGGAAACTTTGTGTTCCAAAATGACTAACCAAATGCTTAATTGAACAAGAACACGTTGATCCCACAGCTTCTCATTGCGCAATTAACAAAATTCTCGAGAAGTTGCGAAGGTTATATTTTTGGCCAGGAATTCGGGCTCAAGTACAAGAGTTCATCAAATTCTGTGAAATCTGCAAAATTACTAAGTCTCCAAATCAAATTTTGAAACCGCTGATTGTACGTCGACTTATTGGGTCCATATCCGCGGTCCAAAAATGGAAAAACGGTAATCCTAATCGTTTTGGATCAATTAACGAAATTAGTTCTGCTCAAACCTCTTGCTAAAGGTAAGGCAAATAAAATTGCAGAATTTCTTCGGGATATGGTATTTTCTATGTACGGTGTGCCAGAAGTATTGCATTCGGTTAATGGGGTACAGTTTGTTGACAAAGAATTTCAGAATTTGCTACAAGGTTTTGGTGTACACCATATTCGGACAGCCATATATATACTCGCCACAATCGAATGCTTCCGAACGAGTGAATAGATCCATTATCGCTGCCATCTGAGCGTACATAAATTCAGATCATTGTAATTGGGATATCCACCTTGGGGCAATAAGCGCTGTTTTACGAAATTCTATTCACGATTCGGCAAAGAATTCACCACATTTTATATTATTCGGCTACCACCGAATCGGTCTTAGTGGCGACTATGACTCGTGATCTTAACTGTCTTAATGAGAGCGAAGACTTAGTAAACACACTGTCTGAACGCTTACAGCAACTACACAGTGAAGTGCAAATAAATTTAAAAGAGGCTTTCAAAAAATATGCTAGACTGGGAAGACAAAGTATAAAAACCATTGATCGTTTAGCTTAGCGCAAATTTCATAAAAGAAGAAAACGAAAGGGACAAAGAAGCTGTCATATATGCTTAAATACTGTTCGAGGTGTCCCAATTGTAAAGTAGGATTTTGTATAGGGGAGGGGAACTATTACATAATTTAAACACATAAGAAAAAAATTTTGAAAACAAAGACATAACTGCCATGCATTTAAAAACACTTCAGCACTTCACTTGTAAATTTGAAAACGACAAAATATCTAATGTCGAATTCATTAAGAGTAAACAACTGATTTCAAGTAAAAAAAAAAAAGTGAACTATGTATAGTATTCTCTACTATGGCGAATTCCGTTTCGTTTTTGCTCGAGATCATCTTTTTTTAGTCTGAAAGATATCAACTTTAGTTATAACTAAAATGCTCTAATAAATCAGATAATGCAATGGAAAAAATTAAAATATCATTTACAAAATACGGGTTTAATCAGAGCCTTCTAGAATATAGAGCCATAATCATTATGACGTATTTTTCAGAAGCTTTTTTAGTGGTATAACTTTTCACTGATTTCCATAGGAATCCATAGTAAAAATGGTATTTTTTAGCTTCAAGTTTTCAATGAAAATAGGAAAAATGTTACAAAATGTTTATACAAAAGTGTTCTACATATCTTTAGCAACAATATACAGGAAGGGTTTATTGGTATTAAGTAAATATTAATTGCAGAAATATTAAAATTGTATTATTTCTAAAATATACTTTTCGAACTATCATTTTGAAAAATACATCAAAGTTGGCTCTGACCAATTAAAATAATACCACAGAATAAATTATATACAGAAGCCCATCTTCCACTACGATTTTGTACCATGGTAATGAAAAAAATTTTTTTGTTTTGTTTTTACGACAATTTTCTTTTAGAAAAGTACGACAAATATTTTATGAATGAAAGAATGAAACAAAAACTAATAGCAATTTTTAAACACCCACTTCATTATTTTGTAAAGGAAAGAAGAGGAATGATATATATAAAATACATATTTAACCAATAAGCGTAAGAAAGGGACCAATTATTTAACCAATAAGCGTAAAAAAGGGGTATATGTTTGTGCATTGTATCGTCTCTTTATTTTTTTGTTTTATGTAATTCTGTAATAAAAATATTTTTTTTTGGTTTGTACAAGAATTTTATATGTTTAAACACTGAGGATTATGTATATAAGAGTATGTAGTCTTTAAAACAAAAAATAACAAAACAGTAGTATAAAAAAAATTTATGAATGAAACACAGAAAAAGGTCATTAGTTTGGTAATTTTATTTATGGATTTTTGTATTCGAGTATGATGCATATATACCTACAATATAATATACATATGTATATACATTCACATACATATTTTATATTTGAAATCTACTTTATGAAAACTAAACAAATTTTGGAATATGTATATTTTTTTCTGAAAGGTGATCCTTTCACCTTTTCTATTTGGATGTTATTTATCTTGCTTTCGAAATGCTTTCTGAAGCGTTTTTCTAGGTGCAAGAAACAAATGCAATAATAAAAGGGATAATAAGTTTGATTAAAATTTTATTGCGGATGTGCCGCAAAACAAACATTCTTTGTTTCTTTGCTATTTGAAGAAATAAAAAAGTTAGAGTAATTATTCGCAGTTTCCTGTTATGAATGTGTTTTTACCAACTTCATTAGAACGGTTAATACATAATTATTTATCAAGATATACAGAAAATAGAGGTAGTATATTCCCGTGTCTCATTTTCGTCTTACAAAAAAGCAGATATTTATATTAAGTTTGGCGGTTTTTTGATTAATTTTTTAAATAAATCAAGAATAATCGTAATTTTTTTTAACAAACCGTATTTACAATTGATAATGCTAGTTTACCGAGACCCTTTTTATGCTTTATATTTTTTTTATGGTCTAAATATTGGAGAAATAATTCCTTCGAGTATATAATGTCTAAGATAAATGGAAAAAAGGGTAGACAAAATTATGTGTACGTAACATAAAACAATTAAATTATTAAATCTTTTTGGTCATTTACGTACCAATTATTAAAATTTTTATTTTTTTACGTATGTACTCAAATTTTTGCCATCTATTTTCGTTTCGCTTCAAATTATTGGTATCCACGTACCTATTCAAATATTATGTCCATATTCAACGTTAAATATAAATGGAAAAATATATTAAATAAAAATTCAGTTCACAAGTTATTAAACGCCCAGTTAATAGAAAATATAAATTTGAAAAAAAGGAAATTAAATAAAACTATAATTTAAAATTAAATCGCTGGCTTATTTCATTTATTGTCTTATGGTTTTCTCTACAACTAAATCAAAACACCCATTCTCTGTTTAGTGTTCTATATGTGTTCTTATCAGAAGTACAATTGATAGTTTTGTTGCAATAGGAATTATTCAAATTTAGTATATTTAAAATCGAACACTCCCAAATTTTTGAATTAAATAATTAAAATCTAATCTAGCTTTTCTATCCATACAATATAGTGAAATTATTTAGTTTTTTTATTTTGATTTTTACAAAATCGATTTCGGTATATACTTATACCATCATCAGTACGTTATTTTTCTATTTTATGTAACTTGCTCTACGAAAAAATAACCAGCTTATTTAATTAATTAAATGTTCTTTATTTATTTGTGTTGAGTATTTCCAATAATTTTTAGAATTTTCAAATTCAGCAATTTTTATATTATTTTATATATTCATTTTTTGATCATAGTTAATGATTTAAAAATCCGAATTTATAATTTACCACAATGTAACGAAATACCAAAATAATTTTTTTTTGTTATGGTAAAAATACCGGTAAACACTGCTTAAAAAATTTGGATATTGGTATTGTTAACGTTACTTGAAAAAAATCCGGTATACCGGTATTTCGTTCCGTTACAGGTAACGTTTCGCAACACTGCTTAAAATAAAGTTTAAGGAGCAGTCAACTGATGATGGTATAAGTATATACCGAAATCGATTTTGAAAAAATCAAAATAAAAAAACTAAATAATTTCACTATAAGGAGCAAACTTATAAAATATAAAAATTAATAAATATAAAAGTAAAATTTTGTGTTTTTAATTTTAAAAATCACTAAAACTCCTCCAGAACGGTAACCATTACAGCAACAAATTACGAAAAGAACGAAATGATTTATTAACGAAATGAAAAATTCATATTTTTATTTTTTCATATTGATAGGACGATAAAATCGTCAAATCGCATATAATTATATATTTATTTTATTATATAATTTCGATGAGAAAAAAAGTTAATTCTTGTAAGTGTTAAAAGAAAACCTCGACTTCAGAAAATACCCGAATTTACTAGGAAACTTCTGGGAAAAATGGGGCTTCTCAAATCAAGGGCTTCTTTGAAAAGTCCAGATGCCGTTTTCACTAACGTTGCCTCATGAGTATAGAGAAATTCGTTAAAATTATGACAATATGAAATTCTGAAACCGGGGCGCAAAATTGTTGACAAGGTACAAAGAGAATCGAGAAATTACCAACCATTATGTTGTCGAAAATATATAATTAGAAACAACAATATAAACAATTATTTTAAGTAAAATTTTATTTTTTCAATATTTTTAATTTTTTTGCAGCTTTTGTATTCTTGACAATATTTTTCCGTTTTCCTATAGTTTTGTTTTTTATTTTATTCAAGGTTAATTTTTGCGTGTTATATTTCTTTTGCTCAAATTGTTTATTTTGTATTGACCATTTGCAGTTTTTCCTTATAAGGACCAATAGAAAAAAACTTATTAAATTTTTCAAATGGTCGAAGCAGTCTGAATCTTTATTGGGAAGAAACGTAGGATAACTGGTTTTAATCTTTAATAAACATTCATCCGTTAGTGTTAGCCAAATATTTGAAATATAACAGTGGTTTATATAAATTTTTTCAAATATATTCGTCACTAATATGGCCACTTCTGCATATTCACGTGAAGGAGCTTTTAACGAACCAAAATTGTCCAATTGCTTTCTATAATTTTTTTCACAAATGAAAGTATCTTCTAGGGTGACACTTTTATCTGAATTTGTTAACAATTGCATGCATTTATCGCACGTAATTTTTTTAAATGCACAGTAGCCGGCAAAATACATTATGGCATTTGATGTTAATGGATCTTTTGAATTTATAACGGGTAGATCTGATATTTCAAAGAGATTATGATTAGGTTCACAATCCTTCAAACTTTCATGATACTCTTTACTGAACTGCTTCAAGTCTATATTTAAAATATCACAATCATCAGGAAGGCAATTACTGCTTAATGATTGGAAAAGAATTGAATGGCTCATTATGTTTCCCATGTGAACGCCAATCTCAAATGCACTTGGTGTACTGTTGAAACCACCTTTTCCTCTTAAAACAGAGAAAAAATTTTCAAGTGGATCTTGATCGGTATTGCCACTTTTGAAAGATACCACATTATGAAATTTAGCTAAGTATTCAGCTAATTGCATTTGGGCCTTAATTGTTAATTTGTATCCGTTTAAAAATTTGTAATAATTTTGCGACGAGGAAATAATTTTTAATTGATCCAAATACTCAAAACTATTTCGCAAATAAGCATACAAAGAGTTGTTGACTTCTAGCGGCTGGTGATATGGTGATCCTGGTTTAAAATATTTTGTGTCGATGCAATCATTTAAGTTATTAAATCGTTCAACTAGATCCACCGTTCGCAATGCCTTTTCTTTATCATCTCCAAATATTTCCGGGCAAGATTTTAAACTTGTTCTAATAGCACAAGACACTGTATAACTAATTGTGGACTTAGCTAAACCAACATTCATTTTTTGGAAATCATTCGGATACATATGTTGTTGAGTGATTTTCGGCATCAGCTTTACTGGTTTCTGTTTTTCATGGTGATAAATTTTTCGTATAACTTCGAAACTTGCCACTCCTCTCTCTTGATGGAAAATGTTATGCTTTTCAAGGGCATTACGTAAGGACTTAGCCAAATGCGGTGGATCATGTTGTGCGAATATCTTCTTATGTTCTACCTCTATGAAAGGTTGATCAATGCTAATGTTCATTTTTTTATAAGCAGCTGAATTAATCGCACCTTGGTCGCAATTGATCAACACTACCGTAATACCCAAACGTTCAGTGCACATTTTAATATTTTCCAAAATTATGTTATAGAGTTGTACTGCTTTCAAATTGTAAACTAAAAAATAATTCAATGGAACTTTCCATTTTTTATTTAGGCCACGTAACATAAAAAATAAAGCTGAATCTGCCACTTCTCTCGTTCGTTCCTTTCCGTTGTCGACAAAACCTTCAATTTTAGTGGTGATGCTGTTCATTACTAGGTCCTTTCGTATTTTAATTTCATCAAAGGACATAACACATAATTTTTCCGTTGCGGTCATTTTCTCGAATTTTAGTAAATATTGCCTCATTAAAATATCATTGACTCCTGGTGATACAAATTTAACTGGTGACCATTTGTGAATTGAACTTTCAGATGGAAGTCTTAAGTTCCAAACATTTTTTAAATATTTATAAGCTGCGGCGGACTTATAGAAAAAACACTGTGCGAAGGTTTTATCAGCTTCTGTGTAATAATACGACGTTTTTAACAATAAATTACAAACACTTTTCGTTGCATCGTTCACATCATCTTGCTCATTGATTATATCACCAATCTTTTTTTTCTTCACTAATTCAAATTTTTGTTTCAGTTTATTATGATTTTTTCTGATTTTATTCAAATTATTTCGACAAATATATAAAAGTTTCTTCAAGTTTCGCGTTCTCCTTTTTTATTTTTGACACAATCGAATATTGTTGCTACATTTCGAACAACTGTATAATTCTCCATGTTCAAGATGCTCACACTCACAGCAGCGATTGGAGTCAATAAACTTGAGAAATTCGGTATCTAAATCCATGTCATCGGTTTGAATTTCTGTTGATATCATTTTTGGTTCGTCTTTACACAACACACTAGATGGTATATTTTGGGGCAAATCATAACTGTCAACATCAGTTGTCAGATTAACTAACGTTGCACTTGAAGAACTGGGATGATCCTGCATAGAGGAAACGTCCTTTGTAAATGGAGTTGGTACAGCATTTTTCGTTAATTTATGTCGTCCTAGATAAATTGGGTCAAAATGTAACTCACACACAAAATTTATTTTATTTTTTAAATCCGAAGATAATAAATTTAAAGCTCTAAGTCACAGGTTCGCTTTTTTTTCATTAGTAGGTAATTTATAAAAGCGTAAGTGTTTTTCGGATGACTGGTTTCCACAACCTGGGACAATACAAGTCGTCCAAATAGTTTGATTTTCGTAGTTGTTCATATTCTTAATGAACTTGGAATTTCGCTTAATTTAAATTTTCACTTTTCTTTTAAACAAATTTTTCAACGATAGTTTCACACAGGGAATTTTGATAATAATGGTAGATTCAACTAGAAAAAATTGGCAGCCTGTGATTACTAATTGATGAAATTTCGTGATCTTTTTTACCCCCTCTAATTTTTTTTTTACTTTTTTTTATGGTTGCTTTAAAAGAAAAAAAAAAATTGGAGGGGGTAAGAAAGATGACGAAATTTCATCAATAAAAAAAAATCGATCGCATAACAAAAGACCGCACAAAAACTGGTTTAACTGTATCAATGTTGCCAAGTTATATTTCACATTTTCAATGATATTGATCATGTTATAAGAAATTCAACGGTTTCTAATTTCAAGCGGCATTTCCTTCAGTGAATCAGGAACATTTTAATATAGTTACTTTGAACAACATCGTGAGATACGATAATGGACTCAGAAGATTTGATCACGTATCAGCTAATTTTAAAGAATTTTTTGGTTGCACTATAGTTCAATTCTTTTGTTACATAGCATTATTGCTTTTATATAAAGTCATTAATTATATTGTATGGATAGAAAAGCTAGATTAGATTTTAATTATTTAATTCAAAAATTTGGGAGTGTTCGATTTTAAATATACTAAATTTGAATAATTCCTATTGCAACAAAACTATCAATTGTACTTCTGATAAGAACACATATAGAACACTAAACAGAGAATGGGTGTTTTGATTTAGTTGTAGAGAAAACCATAAGACAATAAATGAAATAAGCCAGCGATTTAATTTTAAATTATAGTTTTATTTAATTTCCTTTTTTTCAAATTTATATTTTCTATTAACTGGGCGTTTAATAACTTGTGAACTGAATTTTTATTTAATATATTTTTCCATTTATATTTAACGTTGAATATGGACATAATATTTGAATAGGTACGTGGATACCAATAATTTGAAGCGAAACGAAAATAGATGGCAAAAATTTGAGTACATACGTAAAAAAATAAAAATTTTAATAATTGGTACGTAAATGACCAAAAAGATTTAATAATTTAATTGTTTTATGTTACGTACACATAATTTTGTCTACCCTTTTTTCCATTTATCTTAGACATTATATACTCGAAGGAATTATTTCTCCAATATTTAGACCATAAAAAAAATATAAAGCATAAAAAGGGTCTCGGTAAACTAGCATTATCAATTGTAAATACGGTTTGTTAAAAAAAATTACGATTATTCTTGATTTATTTAAAAAATTAATCAAAAAACCGCCAAACTTAATATAAATATCTGCTTTTTTGTAAGACGAAAATGAGACACGGGAATATACTACCTCTATTTTCTGTATATCTTGATAAATAATTATGTATTAACCGTTCTAATGAAGTTGGTAAAAACACATTCATAACAGGAAACTGCGAATAATTACTCTAACTTTTTTATTTCTTCAAATAGCAAAGAAACAAAGAATGTTTGTTTTGCGGCACATCCGCAATAAAATTTTAATCAAACTTATTATCCCTTTTATTATTGCATTTGTTTCTTGCACCTAGAAAAACGCTTCAGAAAGCATTTCGAAAGCAAGATAAATAACATCCAAATAGAAAAGGTGAAAGGATCACCTTTCAGAAAAAAATATACATATTCCAAAATTTGTTTAGTTTTCATAAAGTAGATTTCAAATATAAAATATGTATGTGAATGTATATACATATGTATATTATATTGTAGGTATATATGCATCATACTCGAATACAAAAATCCATAAATAAAATTACCAAACTAATGACCTTTTTCTGTGTTTCATTCATAAATTTTTTTTATACTACTGTTTTGTTATTTTTTGTTTTAAAGACTACATACTCTTATATACATAATCCTCAGTGTTTAAACATATAAAATTCTTGTACAAACCAAAAAAAAATATTTTTATTACAGAATTACATAAAACAAAAAAATAAAGAGACGATACAATGCACAAACATATACCCCTTTTTTACGCTTATTGGTTAAATAATTGGTCCCTTTCTTACGCTTATTGGTTAAATATGTATTTTATATATATCATTCCTCTTCTTTCCTTTACAAAATAATGAAGTGGGTGTTTAAAAATTGCTATTAGTTTTTGTTTCATTCTTTCATTCATAAAATATTTGTCGTACTTTTCTAAAAGAAAATTGTCGTAAAAACAAAACAAAAAAATTTTTTTCATTACCATGGTACAAAATCGTAGTGGAAGATGGGCTTCTGTATATAATTTATTCTGTGATAATACTTGCTAAATTTATCTTTAGTTTTACTAGTGTACGTTAGATGTCTCAGATTTATACAGAAAATACGAAAATCACAAAATTATGAGACGTTCTTAATATTTTGAGAATTTGGTTGCTTTTCCTACAATTTTTGAACTTGAAATTTCCCCAGGTGGCAATTTTTCGTATAATTTTTCAAAATATTTACTGCCATCTATGTAATGTATATTGACTTAATGCGCACGATTTCTAGTAAGCTTTTCTTTTTAATTTGACCAGGATAGGGATTCCGACTGCATTTTGGGTTAGTTTCTTAAGCATTATTTTTAGCCTAAATGTAGGCAGTAAAAATATATATAAAATATTATTAATTGGGTGCCAATCGCTGAAAATGTTCGCTGAAATTTTAACAAATTATTTTATGACCGTTGTTTGAATATACATATGTATATGTACAGTTGACCTCCAATTTACAAAACAAATTGGTCAAAAGATGCCATCGTTTAGTGAAAATGTCTTAAGCTGAAACCAATATTTCGTGACTATTGTATAATTCGTTTAATTGTTCGTAAATCAATATGGAAAATTTTGGTTCATAACGTAAATTCCCTTAATCTTTAATAAGATTTAATTCCCTTAATAGCATTTTGATCATTTATTAGTTTTTGGGGGGTGTTATTCATATAAAAATTTCACTTACAATTTGTGAAATCATTCATAACAAAGTTATGGGATATGACCAATTAAGAAGAAACTTGGCCATTTCTTACCCGATTTTGATAAAATTCAGCGTGTACGATGGAAATGAGATTCTTAAATGATTTTTGGACGAAGTTGTGGGATATGGCCAATTAGGGAGGAACTTGGCCATTTCCTGTCCAATTTTGATAAAATTCAGCGTGTACGATGGAAATTGGATTCTCAAATGATTTTTTGACAAAGTTATGGGATATGGCCAATGAGGGAGGAACTTGGCCATTTCTTGTCCAATTTTGATAAAATTCAGCGTGTACGATGGAAATGGGATTCTCAAATGATTTTTTGACAAAGTTATGGGATATGGCCAATTAGGGAGGAACTTGGCCATTTCTTGTCCAATTTTGATAAAATTCAGCGTGTACGATGGAAATTGGATTCTCAAATGATTTTTTGACAAAATTATGGGATATGGCCAATTAGGGAGGAACTTGGCCATTTCTTGTCCAATTTTGATAAAATTCAGCGTTTACGATGGAAACGAGATTCATTCCATTCAAACGTTCATATGTTTACTCTTGCTTCTTAGCAAAACTCGATTGCAAATATTTGCAAAGACAATTTTTTTTTTTTACAGGAAATTTTTCATTTACATCTTTTTACATTAGATGTATGTTTGACTACATTTGATTCTGCTACTAAATATTTGTAAATTTGTATATTGTGTATACCGATAAATATTTTTTTTCTATGTGTACCATCCAAACGTCGGGTTTTTATTAAATAATTAATAAAAAAATAAAATATTAAGCTAAAACCAAATAAAATTAATTTATTTTTAAAAGATATTGCTGATAACCAAAAAACAATCCCTAATACTTGTTGAAAAAATACGAAAATTCAAAATCCCGTATATTTTGGCATTTATTGTTTCTCTATTCCTTCGTTTTCTCGCTTCAACAAAATGTGGACTTGCCCCAGTTTCAAAATAAACGTCTCATTTGATCTGTTCTGCAAGGTTGACGAAGCAATTTAAAAATTAAATCTCCATTTTCCAGAATATTTTAAAACTAATTTAAATTTTTTAATTTATTTATTTATAAATTTGTTGCCAATTTATTATTTTTGTCGCTCAAAATGTTTATGTACGATGCGATTCCAATAGTGGTAAAAAATTATAAATGCTGCCAAATTATTATATTTTGTTCCAAAAAATTAATTTTATGATGCCAAGAAATTTTTGTTTGTTGCTCATTTATTTGTGCCGTTTTATTAATTTTTTGTATTCTTAATATTAATTTTTTGTGTGCCGGTTTATTGCCAGCCCTTAATAATAGTTATGTCACTTGTTCGCCATTCTTCGACAGTTTTAGAAATAGGCCCATTTCATTTAGCGATTCCGCAATTTTTCGCCAACACTTTTTTTTATCAGCCTTACCCGTTGCAGAAGCATGTTTTCCTTGAAAATATAAAATTTTCATTATATACAATTAAACAAGTATAAAATATAGTAATATATGATATACATATTTGAAATTACCTATAGCAAACTGAAAATTTTGCTATAGTGCAGATTTTTGAGCCAAACCAATGGGTCTGCTCTTTTTGTTCCCTGCGCCTTCCCTTGACTAAAAACATTTGAAGGATAATGCAATTCATGGTAGAAATTACAACGTTACAAACCACTTACCATTGCCTCCCAATTTCAAATATTTATTTATTCGATACACAAATTAGCTAATTTGATTTAATTGATTTAATTTCGTTTGCCATAATACCTTAGTACATACATATATACAAAATACGAGAAAACAATTGATTAGCTGGGCTAGTTTGTAGGCTATAGGTAAAGCAACCTTGATTATATAAAGCCATGGTTTATATAGTGAAATTCCCATAGTTACAAATAATTTTAGTATATACTAAGTGTAACTATGGGTCCTCACCAAAAGTAGATTGCAAATATTTGCAATCTATTTGATTTTTCTCCACATGGATAATACACTTAGAAAAAAAATATTTATCGGTATACACAATGTACAAATTTACAAGTATTTAGTAGCAGAATCAAATGTAGTCAAACATACATCTAATGTAAAAAGATGTAAATGAAAAATTTCCTGTAAAAAAAAAAATTGTCTTTGCAAATATTTGCAATCGAGTTTTGCTAAGAAGCAAGAGTAAACATATGAACGTTTGAATGGAATGAATCTCATTTCCATCGTAAACGCTGAATTTTATCAAAATTGGACAAGAAATGGCCAAGTTCCTCCCTAATTGGCCACATCCCATAACTTTGTCAAAAAATCATTTGAGAATCCAATTTCCATCGTACACGCTGAATTTTATCAAAATTGGACAAGAAATGGCCAAGTTCCTCCCTAATTGGCCATATCCCATAACTTTGTCAAAAAATCATTTGAGAATCCCATTTCCATCGTACACGCTGAATTTTATCAAAATTGGACAAGAAATGGCCAAGTTCCTCCCTCATTGGCCATATCCCATAACTTTGTCAAAAAATCATTTGAGAATCCAATTTCCATCGTACACGCTGAATTTTATCAAAATTGGGTAAGAAATGGCCAAGTTTCTTCTTAATTGGTCATATCCCATAACTTTGTTATGAATGATTTCACAAATTGTAAGTGAAATTTTTATATGAATAACACCCCCCAAAAACTAATAAATGATCAAAATGCTATTAAGGGAATTAAATCTTATTAAAGATTAAGGGAATTTACGTTATGAACCAAAATTTTCCATATTGATTTACGAACAATTAAACGAATTATACAATAGTCACGAAATATTGGTTTCAGCTTAAGACATTTTCACTAAACGATGGCATCTTTTGACCAATTTGTTTTGTAAATTGGAGGTCAACTGTACATATACATATGTATATTCAAACAACGGTCATAAAATAATTTGTTAAAATTTCAGCGAACATTTTCAGCGATAGGCACCCAATTAATAATATTTTATATATATTTTAACTGCCTACATTTAGGCTAAAAATAATGCTTAAGAAACTAACCCAAAATGCAGTCGGAATCCCTATCCAGAAAGCTATTGTTATGAACTTTTTTTTATATTTTGGTTAAAATAAATCAATTATTACAAGAAAATGAAAATGATTTACTTAAACGAGATTTATATATGTTGAAATTCAAACATATATGAAAATATTTCAGAAATCATAATTAAGAATTTGCATCGTTTTCATTTACAAATTTGTCTTAGCAAAAAAAGTGATTTCCCATATGTTATATGTGTTTTACTATGGAAATTTGGGTCTTTTCTTCGTTTCTAATTCCCTTATAAAAGCTTCGTTTTTTAGATTATGGCTTGTATAAACAAGGTTGCTTTGGTTTAATTTACAAATAAAGTTAATTTAGAGATATTAATTAAGATGTGTTGTCAAAGTTAAATATTTTAAGTTCAAAAACTCAAAAAGAGATAAAGAGAAACGAAATAGAGAATCTTGCCTAAGAATAAGAAATAAACAACTCTTCTAGTCTATATTGTAAACCACGATCTTGTTGAAGTACACGATCAAATAAATTTACATATTAGACGGCATTTAGGCGAATTAATATTTAAAATATTCTGAAACAAAATAAATGTAGTAGATTATCCATACAGTAGACGTACGATAATTTTATACAGCGCTGTCAAAATAAAACTAGTATTTTTATTATATAAATTGTGCACCAAATTGTAAGTGAAATAGCTTTCTATAAAAACCATTTAACATTATAACATTTGTCTCCTTGCTTTGAAACAAACAAGCTGGCTTATAGAATAATCAATTGTTGACCAGCAATCCACAGCTAAGAAAGCGCTTTAACTGCTGCAAAATATGCATAGTTGCTGAATTCTGGAATGCATAAAACTGAGCGTAAAATTTATGAAGCCTCAGAAAAATATTAAAATTGTTTTGTATGTTTGAACTACGACGATCAATTGTTTTAAGGTTTATTATAGTTAAGACCCGAATAAAATTCTGCAATCGGACTTACAGCACACTGTGCATACAAAAGAAATAGTTGTTTTTATTAAATTTTCTCGACGAATTTCGATCATGTTATCGTGCTGGTTATCATATCTATATACTTGTTCAATTTTTTGAGTTAAACAAAAAATTTGTTACCGCAAAATTACGGGTGTCGTAGTATACTACGTAGTATAGTAAAAGGTACGTTCAGCAATACTTTAAAATAACGATTCAAAAAGTGTTAGTAGGTAGAGACGCAGGGATCGATTTCGGCCATTGCATCATACATTTTACCATTTTACATTACCACTCGCAAATTACAGTCACTAACGAGATAACTATAACAGTCACTTAGTATTGCACGCCTAAGCGGGGGGTATAACTACTCGTAGGTATAATTGACAATTATTAAAAATTATGTTAAAAAAGATTCGTTTTCGATCAGCTCGGCGGTTGTTTAATACTAACTAATTATATATTCCAGACATGAAAAGAACAAGGTGAAGACGTTTGTGAACGAATTTACAACATATGTGTACGATTCGGGAACACATAGTGTTCAGAAATATAACAAAATTGAAAGTCGAATAAAAATAACAAACAATAATAATTACGCTTTAGCTCGAATTCTCTCAGGTGGCCCCAAGATCGAATGCTAAAATGCACTTTGGTTCCACGGCACTCGGCAAATCGGGCGAACTTTGTTTAGCTTGCTTAGTTTAGTTTGCACAGTTTAGCTTTGTTTAGCATTTAAACTCGCCTTAGAACAAAAGAAATACTGTTTTGCAGTTTTATTGCGCAAGTCAATGGCATGGTAAAAGTATGGTTGGAAGAGCTGAATTACAAAATTAAAAATCTTTCCTCTTCTGCCAAAAAAAAACTTCCTGTAATCCTTGCGAAGTACTTGTACCAAAAAGAACTGTAACAATTTTTCTTAGGACCTGTTGTACTCAGATGATCTACCCATAACGGAAAATAGTGTAACGTTAACACTTGCTGACAAACCAGTTGTTATGTTTTCAAATCAGTTAAGCAAAATTGAAAGTTGCGAATGAAAATAAATCAACGCAGATAACATTTACACCATCCCTCAACAATGAAAAACAATTTTAGTTTGAGAGTACCATGTTTTCCAGTAAATTCTAAAAATCTACGCTTCTATAATACAAATTTTAGACAACAAGAGAATAAAAAACCACCGCGTCATTTTTATTCCCAATACGTTATACAATTACCTCGTAAAGTAATTTCGCCAATTCCTCATCATGTCGAATTTTATTCGGTAATCATGTCACGTCCAGAAAATATATTTCAAAATTACCCAATTATTATCCTGTTTCAAAATAAAAAATAAAAAATAAAAAATAGACAATGACGCCAAATGCGCAAATAAAAGATATAAAACGCAAAATCTAATCCAATTTTCATCCATTACATTTAATTTTCAAATTTTCGCACAAAGCATATTTTCCTGTTGTTTGCCATAAAAAACAGGTATATAGTACATACATAATTTCGCGCGGAACATAAACCATTTTTATTAAGGCAGTTGTGTGACAAAATTTGCATATCCATACATATTTCTCTTGGTTATTGTTTATCGTCTCGCAGGATTCAAATTTGACGGTGGTTATGTTTATAGGAATATTGCCTTGAAGAAGACAAGAAGTGTACATTAAATTCACAAATCCAAGGATATTATCCTATATAGTATAATGTTGAAAACAAGTAGTTTTATTGTTTGCTAAACAGAAACATTCCCCCTCGTTTGGTAATTTGAGATATCTCTGTGTATATATACAGTAGGATTCACTTGATATGAAGAAATAGAATTTCTTTTTCTTTTAACTATATACGAATACAATCAGGTTTAGGTTTGATGTAATGTTAGGGATCTAACATACTCCTATATTAGAGATCCAGTTTTTTTTTGTTTTGTTTGTTAATTGAATGCGAACCCAAAATGTTGGACATTTTATCAAAATGTTTATTGTTTTGTTCATCGTAATTCATGCGTGCACAGTTACGCTACATGATTTCAAGTTGTCTTGAGTCCACGAATTACTATTTACAAAAAAAAAATTATTGGAGATGGTGCGATTGTTTATGGTGGAAAACTAGTTCGCGAATATTGTGCGACCTCTTTTCTTTACGAGTTTCTTCAATTGTTTTTTTATGCGTATAAATATGGGAAATGTAAATCGGTGGAAAATAGAATTTCTAATGTTTAATAACTTGTTTGCATGCAAGATCATCGTAATGTGATAAAAATCGTATTTTGTGTGAAAATTTTGGCATTTCATGCGCTGTATATGTATAGGGTTAAAATGTTAACCTGAATAGCTAGGTGTCAAGGTGCATGATAAAAGTGTCCACAACATACTTGACAGTTCAATTTTATTTTTTTTTATTTTTTTTTTGTAGAAATTCAGTCCCTAATATGCCCGAAATTTCATGTCATGTGGTTCAGTTCAGGACGATATTGTGTATAATTTAAATTTAATTAAATCCCTCAAAATCAATGTGTGGGTTTTACAATCTAACAGAAAGCACAAAAAATCTATTTTATGTTTTTGAAATGAAGAATTGACCACACTAAACCTTTTTTGTAACACCAAACAGTAATTTGTATAATTTAGAGAAAATAGTTTTTTGTTCATGTACATGGGCAAGAATTTATTTAATTAGAATTATTCTCGATTTTATGCTTATCTTACTCTGATTGAATTTTCTTTTACAATGAAAAAAGGATTTTGCTATGTTTTGGGCTGAAGTAAAACCGCAACATTTACGGGAATAAAACTAAAAAGGGGATTTAAAAAATGATATGTTTCGGATTTACTGACATGTATGGTCAAGTGTATAATTCAATATTTGTAAGTGTGATGTATAAGGGTGTACGGTTACAGATTATTTGATTTAAATTTATTTTTTGTATAATACGTAAATCGTGTAAATTTCAAAATTTAGAAACTTATCAATTTTGATATTCAGGAATTTGGTAATTTAGGGATGTAAGATTAAGGATTGGCTTGAAAGTTGCTTCTCAGATCGATTTTTTGCTATAAAGAAGCATCAAATTTATATGAGTGACCCATTGCTTCTTTCACACTATTAGTAATCTACTTACATAACAACCAACTGGCTATACTTACACTGGGGTCTCGCCAGAGGCGTGAATTACCTAATGAAAATCCAACGTATACAAACAAGATAACTGTAGAACAAACTGATATTCATAGTTTTATTTAATCCGCTGTCAAAGTTTGCCACGATAATTTTTTTTTTTTTTTGAAGAAATTAAATGTTGCCTAGGCTATCCAGGCGAAGAAGGATTGAATTTAAATCCCTTGAAAATTTTAAATGGTTCTTCGTTGAATATTGCGATGTTTTTGGCAAATTACTTCAGAACGTCGACGATAAATGTATATGTGCTGCTAAATTTAACTTAGGTCGTTAAGAGCCTTTTCGGGAGGTTTAGTAGTACTATATATGTCGCATGAGCCTTATCATTCATTTATAAGTAAAAAACTGGACGGCGTGTCTATGAAAATGTGATGGACTACTGATTAATGGTTTCAGCCAAACAGGATTTTACCAGATTCAATAGTGTCTTTTTCCGTACTCTTATGTACTCCACAAACACTAATTCCGCCGAAGTTGCTTTAAAGTCTTCACGGTATCCGATGCGAAGTCCAAGTAGCACCATCGGTAGTATTCGCGTACAATCTTTTTTCTAGTGACACATTATAGCTGCTTTGAATATTCTGTAGAATCCTTCGATAATTTCGTTGCACTCTGGATTGTATGACGCAGTTCGTTTGTGTTTGAAACCTGATAATTTGGTGAACTTTGTGAAAATTGTTCATTCAAATTGTGCACATTTATCCGTGCCAATTGTTATGGGTACTTCAAAATGGACAATTCAGTTGCGGTAAACAGCCACGGCGTCAGTCTCTGCTCTTATGTCCGGCTTTGGAATGGCCTCTGCTCCTTCGAAATCAGTAATACACCCCCAATGTGTATAGTTTATTTTTGTGTATTAGCCTTGTCCTATGCAGCATTGAGACACCCGCTTAACATTCTTTTTTACTCCGTTCCAGAAAAATTGCCTTGTTAATGCTTCTACCGAAGCTTTTACCCTGGACGCGCTAAATTGTGTATACTTGATTACGGGAATCCACTCGAAATGTTATTCCAAGGCCATTTCCCGGAAATCGTTCAATTCGTCGTCCGGTTTTTGAGCATCAGTGACTGCCACGTAATTAACCGACTCATTTCTGGACAAATGGCACAAGGAATATTTTCCGACCACCAAATTCGCCAAACATGGACCAAAATATCAAAATACGTTACCGTTTAAGGACGAAAATTGGCCTCCAACGATATGGAAATTGGTTCTGGTTTGACGGGTTGCAAGTGGACTCGATAATACTGGCTTTTTAATTTTCTTGCTGCCTTCATAATTTTGGTGATGCTGGACACCTTGATTTTCTTCACCACTCTAGCTTTAAGCTCTATTTAATATTCCTTTCAGTAATTGTCAATGAGTCACTGTCCAAGCCATAGGATTGTCCATGCTGTATACGTATTATTGGAAGGCTTATTGATTTTTCAAAGATGTTGTTCACTGTCCAAGCCATAGGATTGTCCATGCTGTATACGTATTATTGGAAGGCTTATTGATTTTTCAAAGATGTTGTTTAACTTTATGGCGCCGCATCAATATCTTGTGGTTTATACCATATTTCTATACTACTAAGTAATTAAAAGGATTACCCTATTTTCGTTACCGATAAATTGTTCCTTTATACGTTTTTTATTATTTTTTTATTGCGTGTTCAAAATGCATTATTTCTCGTTTGATAAAGACAGCCGCCGTGTGCTTTTTCGTTCCGATTTATATGTATGTAGTTTGCTGAATATCGGTTAATTCAAAAAAAAGATTTAATCATGAAGTATGTTAGAATTTATTTTTTTGATTTTTGACGAAAATTTGCATTTAGTTTGTATATGGTTTATCTTTTGCAACACGCTCATGTTTCTTTCGGTCATCGTCGAATTTTGAATCGCTTCAAATTAACTATTTGCGTAGAAGTGGGCCAAGTTTTCGATTTGTTGGGCAATTGAACTGCTTATAAAAGATTGAATTTGTGTAAAGCACTCATTCGCATCAAATTCAGACATACTTTTAATTTGTGGTGTGATTTGGGATGCCACGGTAACATTTTTCACCAGCTTACCTTACAGCCTACTTTTTTGAGCCGTTAAGTTCATTAAGCGTTAGAAGAATGGACGCACTGAACTAAACAAAGTTTGGACATCAGTTAACTCGACACGTTAAAACTTACAAAATACATAGTGTAAAACAACTTTTGGGCAGTTATTTAATTGAAATATTTTGTTGCAAAAGATCCAAGATGCCGATCGAGGGTAATTCAAAAAAATTGCTTTTCAATTATTTATACAAAATTCTCCGTTACTTAGCCAACATTTTTACAAGGCGATATGCATAGGCGAAATTCTGGGAAAAAATCGTGGAAGATATTTTCACGTCGTCGTGACTCTTGCGGCCTAGATAGTGCGATTTCGCTGACAACTTTAAAACCGGTCAGCTCATCTCCGAAGAAACCGATATTATTGGTGAGGAATAACAGAACCAGCGTAAAACCCATAGCTTTAAGAGACAGCAAGAGGATACGGTTCAGTTTAATAAATGAAATGGAACAAAATAAACCATCCACTTCAAGTAATGATGACAATTTTCTACATGACATACAACATGATGTCATTTCTTTTGAACTAGCATCAACAGGATCAAGTCATAATACGGTCGAATTGGCACATTAATTTTGTTTCTTTAGAATTCAAATAAATACGAATTTGTGTGTGTGAAAAGTTTTGCAAATTTATTAATTTTCAAATAGAATTACATCAACAGGATCATTGAAGGCTGAATATTCTTTACATCTCTCTCCCAATTAAATGATAATGATTTCTCGGTTGCACAATATCAAAACGAATTTACTTTTAATCTTTTATGGTTTCATTGTTTTGTATAGGTTCTAAAATTGATTTTTTTACTTGCGGCTCTTGTTTCTTTACATTTGGTAATGACTGGGATTTTTTGGGTTCATTAAAAATTGCCCTAAATTTATTTATTGAATCTTGCTTTTCCATATCAACAAATTTTGCGCCCAAATCAAGGATTTTATATATTTTGTAAGCGGCCGTCATCTTTGATTTTCACGTACAAATATTTAAAAAAAAAACAAATTACTTTCAGAGCAACAACAACAAAATAGAGCTGTCAAAATTTGGCCTCCTTTATATTTTTGAAAACATTGCGTTTCTGAAAACACTGTTGAGCTAAATAAATTGTGGCAAATTGTTTGAAATATTTGGTGTTGCAAAGTTTAATCATTTTGACAATGTATGAACGAAAAACCGGAAGCAATTTGTTTATTTGTTATTTCTCCATTGGCAACTGAACACATTTTAATCTTGATTTATTATTTACTTTGCTTAATTGAAGAATATTAACAAAACAAAACAAAAAAAAAAATTGGAAGGAACAAAAATGAAATATGTTACAATCAACCCTACAAGAATTTATAAAATAAAAAAAATTTGTAAGAAATCCTAACCCTTTAGGATATTTTTTATAATACAACATTTTTTATTTTTTTAATTATAACTCATCGGTACCATTTGATGGTAATTTATCAAGCCAACATGATTATAAATTCAATAACAATGTAAACCATTTGGCACAGTTTTCAGTTCTTTCTATACTGTTATATGGTGTTGATTTACTGCGCGTTTTCATTTAAAGGAAAAGAATCTCCGTTAACTGTTACTTTACACAAAAATTATTGTTTTCGTCCCAATTTTGTAACGCAGTGACTTTTCCAATTTGTATGCATACGCTTTTGTTGTAATAGCGTGCCTTTTGGTTTATTAATTTTTTTGGAAAGTGAAATTTATTACCTGCACTTAAAGAAATTGTAAACAGTATATAATTCATTGTGATTGGGTTGGGGATGTTGTGTTGATTATGTAATTTTGATAAATGATTTTAATAGCGTGTAAATTTGCATGTGAATGGTTTATAAATACATATTTAGTCGATACATCATCTGCGGGTCTCATTTATCTGTGAGACGAAATACAATCCTAAACCGTTCACTTCAACCAAGCACTGCAGAAATTTAATTGTCTTTGCCAACAAGGATTCACCAGCCCATGCAATTTGTTCAGTTTTATTTTCACAATTGTTTGCGAGTTATTTGATGGCTTAATAAAGCTTTAACAAACTGATAAGTTTAATGCAAAGGGAAACTTACAGCGAAAACGTTTGAAAATAAACAAACCAGACCAATAAGGGTTATACATCCTAAGTGTAAACCGAAAAAAATAATTGACGAACTGAAAGCAAAAGGATATTTAATTTAGCACTTTTAACAGCGGCCTCCCACAAGTGTCCAAAAAGTGGAAATCTCCGTGATACAGTTGACCATTCTTTATAGTTGTTAGCACAGAAATCCTTGGTTTTATTTTGATAAGCCTCAGATAAGAATAGATCAGGCACTAACCAAATTTGTGGCATTTTCGGAGTAAATTTTGGGATAAATCCCCTGACGAGTAATAAAACGGCGAAGACAAGAAATATATGCTTACCATATAACCATAAGAACAGCCTTTATTACAAAACAGACGAATATACACACTTATATTCGTACTCTAACTCTCGATCTACCCTTTATGGCTTTGCAAAAGAAGGTCCACAGAAATCAATGCCGACCTTTGAATAGGGCCTGGAAGGTATGACGCGATCTTTAGGTAAATAGCCCATGATTTGGATCATTATTTGTGCTGGTTTGTGAAAACATCAAATGCATTGAGAGACAACTTGTTTACAAAGGTTTGTTTTGCCTGTTATAAAATAATTCATCCGTAAATTTTAATTATATAACAGAGCTTGAAGACCACAATGCGGACCACAACAAATTTGATGCTTTTGGTTATAATTTACTGTTGCATTGCTTAATCTTCCTCCTATACGAATAAAACTACTTTACATTTTTTACTAGACGTTTTAAAGCTGAATCAATTTCAATCGAAGCTAGTTAACGAACCCGTTCGAAGTATTTCGTCATGCTTGATGAATTTTAAATTCTCTATGAATCGAATAATGTATGCTGTTATGCGAACTAATTTGGTTACAATCTGCTGGACTTTGTTTGATTGGCACGTAATATTCGGAGTCCGACCACAAGTAAATTGAATAAAATTGTATTTTCAGTGATTTGAGTATAGCATGCTGACAGTCTGGGCAGGAAGTAAAGCTGCACCAAGAGGAGCAACCTTTGACTTAGCACATACTAATTTTATGTTTGTGTTTCATTTATCATAAATTTTTTCCGAGACAAAATCATCCCAACCAGCATAAATAGTTTGGCAGTCAATGTTATTGGCGCACATATTCCTAGCGGGTTAAATAGTTGGAAAATTTTGGATATTACAGTTCTCTCAGTGCAGGGTTTAACTAAATTTAAATTTAGTGAATGACACGGCGAAATTGTCATGGAGTGTGCTCCAATTAAGCCCTAATATTAAAATCACATATGGCGAAGAATAAAAATGTGATGAGAGTTCGGGATAGTTAGACGGAAATTTTGTTAACTCAAACCCACCTAATTTTAACGATGTAATAACATTCGATTGAAGTAAAGCGGCGTCCTTTAAATTACACGAACCATTTAATACATTGTCAACATAAAAATCATTTGCTAAAAACTCCGAGCCAATGGATGTTAACTAGCTTCATCTAATGACAGTTGTTTGAGTGTTCGGGTAGCCAGATAAGGAGCCCTAGTTGTATCGTACGTTACGGTGCATAAGTTGTATCATTTGATTAGTTCTGAAATCGAAGTTCTTCACAAAATTTGTTGAAGGTCCTGTTGATTTTCATGCAATTGTATTTAGCGATACGTTTTTGTAATATCACCGGAAAAGGCTACAGTATCTCTGAAACGAAGAATAATTGGAAAGAAACTTTGTTGCTCAGTGGGACCATTAGACAATCATTAAGAGATTTTGAAGAAGTGAAATACGACACTCAATTTGGTATGGCCAGACTTTTTTCCTTCAAAACAAAATGATGAGGATATTTGATCAATTCTGGCCAAGAGAAACATATTTTTGCATGAATATTTGATATTGAGAATAAATTTTCCTTTGACGGAGTAACATTTTCTTGATTGCCAGAAATTGGTTAGGAGAATATTAACCAGATAGTAACATAGTTGATAGGTTTTACTGTAATGTTCCTCACATCTCTATTGTTTGATGGAGTAATTGTTGTTTGAAATAATAGTTTTTTGTTCCCAAAATTTTTTAATTTGGACATCAATAGTTTCTGTATTACAACTGGAAACATTATATCACCTTTCCAGAAATAATGTGTTCAAAAACGCTACAGCTGTCAGCTGTATATTTCTGTATATTCATTGTATATTTCTGCTCCAATTAAAATATCATTTTTTTAGGAACGTGAGACAATATGGATCAGTTGCATATCTCGGGAAATCAAAATTTTAAAATTAGTAGGTACGATCGAAAGCTGATTAGTTATTTTTGAAATAACCAAGAATTCCAAGTTTGCTGTCAAATCTGAAACTCGCGAAGAAGTTTGTAAATAAACTGTATGTTTAATTAATGTCTCCTTAAGACCAAAATTTGACAAGGTCTTTATGTTATAAAATTTTAGTTTGAACCGCTATCTAATAGTGCTTTACATGCAAAAATGTTGCCTGTTGAAGATTGGGCATTAATTAATGCTGTCTTAAGCATGATTTTTCCATTATTTGAAACGGAAGCAAATGGTAGCTTATTCTGTATTTTTATTTGATGATTCTGGAAATGGCCGGCTAGATGCAAATGCTGAAACACTATCTTTTTTCAAATCTGGAACAATTGATGCTGATGAATTATAGCCTTTTCAGAATTATGTTTTCCATTTGTTTTATAATGATTTTATTGAACATATTTCACAGGGCAAACTTTTACACCGATTAACAAGTTGTCTTTCAATTAAACAATTAGTACATAAACTTTTATTTCTGATAAACTGAAATGTCATTTGAGGAATTACTTTATTATGGCAAAACGAAGCAACATTGAGAATAGGCTGATTATTCTTACAATAAGCACACCGTTGACTCTGATTATACGACACCTGCATCATGATTATATAACAGCAAGGTGGTTAACTTTGATTTGGTTACATTGTCTAGGTCTATATTAGATGAATTTGACGAAGAGGATGGTTTTAATGATCCGAGAATGCGATTTCGATCATTATGTGTCTTTATTAAATCATTGAAGCTTAATAATTTAGTTGAATCTAAATATCTACTTACTCCCTATTTTGGCCAATTATCCAATTTTTCCGAAATATGATGAACTAAAATTAAATCCAAATTATCCACATCAATTTTTAGAGATTTTACCGCGTTGTAATGTTTATCTATATGTTCGTTGGATAACTGAAGCGAACGTGAGAAGAGTTTTCTTGAGGTGTTTCATGTGTATTCGCTGAATTTTCAATGAATTAAACGATGAAAATGAATTATTCACTGAAGTATATAATGAAGTAACGATCGCAAATAATATTCCACGCAGAGTGATATAATTCACCGCTGTATCTGGAAGACTTTCTATAATATTGTATGTTCACCAGCACGAATATAAGAAATTAGATAAGTGAATTTCATAGTGGGATCAATGGCTTTAAATAAGATCCTGAAAAATACCCCTGAAAGTTAGTTTTACCTTCGCCACTAAATGTGGAAAGTTTTAATTCAGGTAAACGCATTGGAATCGTTGGATGGTCTAGTCCTAGTGTACTGATGCATCAGCGTTTTCAAGATCATGAATTGTGTTAAGGATATTTGTTTCTAAATTGCGATATTCTTCCTCAAAGGCTTGCCCATCGTTATAGTAGCTCTCTTCGCACACTTCCAGCTTGAGTTGAACACTATTAAACGATTGATTCATAGCCACCTAATGTAGACACTGAATTTAATTGGTTTCTAAATTATGTGATTTGACCTTTATGAGAACTTGCCGTTTGAATAATTCAAGTCATCCTTTGGAGGCATTATAATAAATATAAATAATTGTGAAATCAATGTGACAATTTAGTTAGACAACACCGACTGTTCAATTGATACCAAATATTTAAGATAAAATTCAATTTGCCTTACAAAAACAATTTAAAGAACAATGCAATATATACAGGAGTCGGCACTCGAAGTGTTACCAAGCGTCAGTCGTTATGTTGTTTACTAGCCTACGGCAGCATATCGTTTTACGTCGCATTTAAAAAAAGTTATCAAAATGTAATTCAAACGAAACAGTGGTATTGCTTTGTATTTGGCTGGAAAATCGCAACCGAATAAGCAGTTTGTATTAACTTTTAGGTTCAGCATAGGGAGGGGGGGGGGAGGGAGGGGTGGAAGTGTGGAAGAGAAAACTGCAAAACAGATTTTCTCAAAATCGGGACCGACGAATTTTTTCTTATGTTCATGATGAATTTGACAATTCATCATCTACCTACTTGTTCAAAAAATTTGAAGTCGATTGAAGCATTGCGTGCGGGGATCATTTTAACAAAAAGGGGTAGGTAGTGTCGAGCTTTCCGATGAAATATTAGTACATAAACTTTATTTTCTGATAAACTGAAATGTCATTTGAGGAATTACTTTATTATGGCAAAACGAAGCAACATTGAGAATAGGCTGATTATTCTTACAATAAGCACACCGTTGACTCTGATTATACGACACCTGCATCATGATTATATAACAGCAAGGTGGTTAACTTTGATTTGGTTACATTGTCTAGGTCTATATTAGATGAATTTGACGAAGAGGATGGTTTTAATGATCCGAGAATGCGATTTCGATCATTATGTGTCTTTATTAAATCATTGAAGCTTAATAATTTAGTTGAATCTAAATATCTACTTACTCACTATTTTGGCCAATTATCCAATTTTTCCGAAATATGATGAACTAAAATTAAATCCAAATTATCCACATCAATTTTTAGAGATTTTACCGCGTTGTAATGTTTATCTATATGTTCGTTGGATAACTGAAGCGAACGTGAGAAGAGTTTTCTTGAGGTGTTTCATGTGTATTCGCTGAATTTTCAATGAATTAAACGATGAAAATGAATTATTCACTGAAGTATATAATGAAGTAACGATCGCAAATAATATTCCACGCAGAGTGATATAATTCACCGCTGTATCTGGAAGACTTTCTATAATATTGTATGTTCACCAGCACGAATATAAGAAATTAGATAAGTGAATTTCATAGTGGGATCAATGGCTTTAAATAAGATCCTGAAAAATACCCCTGAAAGTTAGTTTTACCTTCGCCACTAAATGTGGAAAGTTTTAATTCAGGTAAACGCATTGGAATCGTTGGATGGTCTAGTCCTAGTGTACTGATGCATCAGCGTTTTCAAGATCATGAATTGTGTTAAGGATATTTGTTTCTAAATTGCGATATTCTTCCTCAAAGGCTTGCCCATCGTTATAGTAGCTCTCTTCGCACACTTCCAGCTTGAGTTGAACACTATTAAACGATTGATTCATAGCCACCTAATGTAGACACTGAATTTAATTGGTTTCTAAATTATGTGATTTGACCTTTATGAGAACTTGCCGTTTGAATAATTCAAGTCATCCTTTGGAGGCATTATAATAAATATAAATAATTGTGAAATCAATGTGACAATTTAGTTAGACAACACCGACTGTTCAATTGATACCAAATATTTAAGATAAAATTCAATTTGCCTTACAAAAACAATTTAAAGAACAATGCAATATATACAGGAGTCGGCACTCGAAGTGTTACCAAGCGTCAGTCGTTATGTTGTTTACTAGCCTACGGCAGCATATCGTTTTACGTCGCATTTAAAAAAAGTTATCAAAATGTAATTCAAACGAAACAGTGGTATTGCTTTGTATTTGGCTGGAAAATCGCAACCGAATAAGCAGTTTGTATTAACTTTTAGGTTCAGCATAGGGAGGGGGGGGGGGGAGGGAGGGGTGGAAGTGTGGAAGAGAAAACTGCAAAACAGATTTTCTCAAAATCGGGACCGACGAATTTTTTCTTATGTTCATGATGAATTTGACAATTCATCATCTACCTACTTGTTCAAAAAATTTGAAGTCGATTGAAGCATTGCGTGCGGGGATCATTTTAACAAAAAGGGGTAGGTAGTGTCGAGCTTTCCGATGAAATATTTTTACATATTCCAACAATTGTTCCATAGGTGCCTTTAAGATAAAATGAATAGATTACCGTGTATGCAGCTCGAGCTAAGATACATTTTAGCGCGGTCTCCACAAGTCTACATTTAATTACAGATAAATCGTCAAGCAAAAAATTTGTGTAGTGATAAATTTTGTTAATTTTATTTGACTTTTATTAGTTTGTTTTTGAATGAAGTTTCTTTCCAAATAATCCTCTAAATACTCGACTTCGTAATGTTAGTCGGTCATTTTGACTCCTGTCTTCTTTATATAAAAATAAATTAATTTTACTTCAAGGCTACTTCGATTATAAAATGGATCAAAATTCAAAACCGTCAAAATTTATCTTCAAATTATTGTCCTTGTGAGATAAATTGCGGCTAAAATGTTTGGAGAATTTATAGTGGCGCAATCTAGATTTGAATGAAACAACTGATATTTTTTCAAATTTTTCACGCAAAGGGTATGCAACCGCTCAGCGAAATTGTCGGAATTAATTATATCTAGTGAGCTTTTAAATATACCAATATTTAGCGTATTTACTTGAGACATTTACAACAACAATGCACTAAATAATCCCTGAGAGGGATTAAATAATCCCAAATTTTGTTTGGGATTATTTAAATCTTATCCCATTTTTTAGTTTTCGTTCTTAGCGATAGAAGCCGCCAGATGTCATAATACATGATAAATTTATATTTTATTTCGAAAGGTTGGCTTTTGAAAATTAAATCAAATTAGCTATTTTCTTGGGAACAAAATAAAACCAAAATAATTCGGATTAAATTTTTGGTCAACAAAATACGCTTGATATTTCTCTTTCTATGGGGGTGTTCACTGTTCACACGAAGTTAACACTGCAACGCAACACGACAACTCCTCGCATTTAGACCAAATAATAAAACTGTTGTTACTTATCTATGTATGTGTTTTGTCTATTTAATTTTTGTAGGAGGTGTTTACTGTTTAAAATATAAATTAGAAGTAAAACCAGTTTACAAAAAAAAAAAAAAATCGAACCACATTCAAATGTTTTATTATTTTATAGTTGTGTTTGTGTGTGTTGCAACTTGTTCATCACCTAAAATTTGCGTTGAAAAAGTGCAACAAGAATATTTTCCCCTCCAGCTAGTTTATAGGCAAAGACGTAAGAAACGAGGAAATGATGTGTTGCAGTGTTAACTTCGTGTGGACAGCCGGTATGACATTGACTGTTCTGACATTGACATTTCTGCGACGTGTTATTGACATTTTATGACATTTTAATGATTGAAATTTCAACGACATATTGATCGATACATTATTTGTGAATTGCTTTCATAAAATCGCCTTTAAAGGTATTATTTCTGAGTAATAAATTCTCTTGATATTTAAAGTCGTATAAAACT
Organism: Tipula helvola; assembly: GCA_963556165.1. Taxonomy (NCBI): domain Eukaryota; kingdom Metazoa; phylum Arthropoda; class Insecta; order Diptera; family Tipulidae; genus Tipula; species Tipula helvola. Next base: position 340,509,386 of record OY744482.1, on the reverse strand, counting down.
CTTAATAGCAAATTAATATGGGAGGCTTTAAAATAATATCAGGCCATTCGGATGGAACAGGTTTAGGAGAGCTGGGAGATATACAAAATGAAATGCTACATGATAAGAAGAAGGGATTTGGTAACAAATGATAATTACGTTAATTCTCACGTTGCTCCCTTTGAAAGAAAATTAAATTGAGTAAATTAAATCCTTAAGGATTTTCAATGGTATACTAGAGATGTATAACTGATTTAATTTTTAAAGGTCGAATATAAAAAAATGGTGAATGCGACTTTGATTTCTGCTCTACACGTGTCAGTTCTAAATAATCCAACATTATTTATGAGTCTGTGATTTGGTGGTATGAGGGTACAAGATTTATATTGTCGTGACCAATTGTGTGAGGGCCGTGACATATGTTAGTCTTGAACCTCGAATAATAAAAATAATTTTGTTAATATTATTTGCGGCACCGCAAAATTATTTTTATTACTCGAGATTCGAGATAACATTTTCTAGGTTTTGAATTCGACATTTTGAAATTTCGATATATTGAAATTTGCTATTATATTAATTCGATATTATGATTTCGAGATTTTGATTTCGATATAACGATCGTCGAGGTTTCATGACCAACCATTCTACCACAAAAGTTTCAAGTTATTTTGTGGTTGGCTTAATTCGTTGGGTTAGTATGGCATCGACGAAGGTATTGGAGCGAATTACGGATTTAATGCTTCGTCAACCTTACAGACATAGATCAAAGGAGTTATTATTCGTATCGCTTCTACTGATAGATGTACCACAAATGTCATCAATTTAATATCAAATGTCTCAAAATGCCTAAAAATTGATTTTTTTTCATTTATTTCAAACAAAATATTTTTTCTGGATTGCTTTTCCGTAATTTCTAGATTTTTACTTTTCAACTATTCTGGATTTTAAAATTTCTGAATTTTTTTTCAGGCAAAAAATGTAGTGATCCCATTTTGAAAACAAGGGTTTTGAAAACAGAGATTTTGACCGTTCAGTCAATATTCAGGCTCTTAGTGAACCGGATAAAACTGGTGGCCGTTACGTGATAAATACTATCTGGGCCCATTGCTCCCCCTCCTAGATGTTTATTGTAGCAAGTACTTCTACTAGAAACACGGTAGCATTGGTTAGCAAGGACTTCGAGAGGACAGTCCCACTCTCGTATATTCCTAGCCTTGCCACGACTTCCGTTTTTATTTTACTCATTCGAGTTGCTGGGAATGGAAAGTCACCTGTAGGTCACCCAGCTTCATTACAGGAAGGCTAAATAAAGCTGGAGGGTGACCCAGAGTACGCATACTTTATACTGATTAACCTATCAGCCATTCATCCTTCGTCATATGCTGTTCCACCTTTAATTAGTTTTTTTTGTTAAGGTATTCTTCTTTAGCGCTGTACTTTAGCCTGTCCCAAAAGACCACATTCTGCCCCGAGGAGGCAGCATTACACTTGCGAATTGTGATCAGGTTAGCCCTTACACAATTGTATCCATCACGCAGCTGCCTAATACATGGCCAGAACAGCTCACATAATGCGCACCCTACTGTAAGGTTACGGAGCTAGAATTATTTATTCAACTTTGGTCCCCCTCCAATAGATGGCAAACCACCACCACAAAATAGTAATTTTCACTCATCATATTTGTTTCAATTTGATCCAACTGATGAAAATGAAATAATTGAAACTATTGAATCTTTAAATACAAGATCGGATATTGGTGGGGATGGCATCACAACTCGATTTTACTCTTATTTCAAATATTATGTTGCTGGATGTTTCTCAAATCTTGTTAACACATGCGTTGAGAGAGGAGACTTAAAAGTGACAAAAATTACACCAGTTCTGAAAGATGGCACTATCACATAATTAAGTAACTATCGACCAATAGGTATTGCCATATGACTCAGAAATTTTTGAAAAATTATATTTCAGCGTATGGATGTCCACCTTAGAATCAACAACGAACCACTGGATTTTTAGCGGGCCCTGTCGTTTTTTATTTCTCTCTATCTTGGGCTAGATCTTTTCTCGAACATTTCACACATCTAGGCTCTTGTTTGCAATATTTCTGCGTGTGATTATATCCTTGGCATTTTTTACACTGAGGTATCAAGCCTGCGTGGTTTTTCTTACCGCTTCTATTCGAACTCTCATGTTAAGCACTGCACTAATATTGAAAATTGTGTCCACTTTTTCTGTGCTATTAAAATTAAGCACAAACAATGGGAGCCCCGTTTTATTAATTTTGACTCCTTGATCAGTTACGGTTTTTTCTTTCTTTAGGATATTTATAGCATCCTCTATTTTGAAGCCCTAGTGTGTAAGGTCTTCCATTATATCCTGCTTTGTTCAGATTGGGTTAAGACCTCTGGCCATCACTTTGATTGAACGATCATTTTTGTCCTCGTACGTGTACCATTCCTTGTCTTCATCTGTCAGCTTTGAAGCCAAAGCTCTATAACTTTCAATATCTGTTGTATTGATTTTTCAAATATTATTGTTCAGTGCTGCAACTCTGTATTCTTTTGTAGTCACCGATTTCATTAAAGATTGGATAGTACAATATTCAGTTACGCCAAGAATGTTGATTGATGATGGTACCTTCTCCTTAATTTTGGTAGGTTGGTTTTCATGAGACTGTATATTTTGCTGATTTTGTTTTAATACACGAGTTATTGAAGTCTTTTCTTCCTGTTATTTTATGGGATTCAAACAGTTTCTTCTCTTAATTCTTCTTCGTCAGTGTGGTACTCTGTAGCACACTGTTCTTCTAGTTTCTTGGGTTGCAAAGCATTTTTCGCACGGAGCTCTGAAGCATCCTATTCCTGAGGTTCCTTTGATTGTAAAGAATTTTTCAGTTTCTCATTTTGTATCTTAAGAGATTTTACTTCGTTCATTAAATCCGATGTAATTTTTTCAATGTTACACAGTTGTCTGCGTAGTTCTGCATTTTCTATCTCAACATTTCTAGCTAAGGATGTTGGTGATCTTTACTTCTTCCAAATGGGTTTTCAGAGTTCATCACCTTTGAAGTATTGCGGTTATTGGATATCGACGACTGGGAGCCCGCTTGCTCACCCCTCAAAATCGCCGGCACTGGGTATCCGATTCCCTGCGCCGTAAGGTTTTGTCGTTTCGAGTTCCCCATAATATGTAGGGAACCACCCTTAGCTAGTTTTGGTCCGCGATTGGTATTTTATTTCCAATCTACTCACCAATAAGTCGGTTAGGGTTCTCCCTATCTGCCACCTGGGGACGCGCCCGATCGAAGTCTAGCAACCCCGCACGAGTAACACTAATGATAGGATGACGAACCCTTTGTATTTGGATTACACGATTCTGACAAAGTTTTATTGTCTAAAAATGGAACGACACAAACTTTCAGAAAATAAATTTTGCTCAAAGTAGGTAATAGTATATTGTATAACAAGTGAAGAAAACGAGTCATTGCAATACGAAAGTGAAATTTGCAGCCTGAGCGATAGCGAGGCTGTAACATTTATAAATAAGTAGAAACATAAAAAATTACAAACTTGTACGGATCAACACAAATTTATTAAACCAATAAAACATTTGGGTTTTCACAAATCGTGTAGCAATATTAAGAAATCGTTGTGTAATGAGAATATTTCCACACGATTTTAGTATACGACGCAAAGGCTCCTTTTCTTATATAATTTAAATTCAAAAATCATCATCGAAAGTATGGTTTACTGCACTGTCGTAGAAAAATATATTTTGCAAACTACGGTACTATTGCTACTACTAATAAGTGATGAAAGGTGGATAAATTACTTTTCCAACACTTTGCAATCTAAATTTATTTTATCCATAAATGTGAATATGTCACGGTTTCAAGGAGTAGTTGGGGGATCCCAATTTAAAATTTAAATTAATGGTAAGTGGTTGTAAAATGTTAATCGTTATGACATATAAAGAAATTAGAAATTCTTATACCTATGACACTCTGTGGGAAACTGTTTACGATAAATTGTTCCTGGCCCATTCAAAAGATCATTTCGAAAACATTTTAAAATAATCAGAAGGATTTTTAGAAAATTTCAGATCGTTGGTTGGGCCATTAAACCGGGCTTGAAACCGGAGCTGGTATACTGGCTCTATACCGCCGTGGTAAGACCTGTGCTAATGTACGGGGTGGGTGTTTGGTGGCCAGCTCTAGATAAGGTAACTTATAGAGGTATGATGGAGAAGGTGCAAAGAACGGCCTGTATGCTTATAAGCGGGGCGCTTAGGACAACACCTACACGCGCTTTAGAGGTTATGTTCCACCTTATTCCAATCGACCTTTATGGTAAACAGATGGCAGCCAACGTGGCTACGAGGCTCTTGGCTGTCTCTCAATGGAAGTGTCTTCAGGTGGGACACTCGACGATAGGTAGATTCGCTGGCGAAGAACTGGCGAATCTGGATTATATTACACCAACATTGTGCTTCGATAAGGGTTTCCGTACCATCTTTCCCTCAAGGGAATCCTGGAGAAACGGATCAATCCTGGAAAACGAGGCAGTGCAATTTTTCACGGACGGCTCGAGGCTAGACGATCAGGTAGGAGCCGGAGTCTTCTGTGATAAACTTAGTGTTAATATTTCTGTTCGTCTCCCTGACTACTGCAGCGTGTACCAGGCTGAAGTGGTGGCGATCGGGCAAGTCATGACATGGTTGAAGCATAATGTGGTATCCGGGAGGGATATCGCAATTTATGTGGACAGTCAGGCAGCGATCAAGTCACTTGGGGCAGTTTGTATGAAGTCGCGGGTGGCGCTGGATTGCCGATCATCTCTTAACGAGATGAGCGAGTATTTCAGCATCCAGATAATCTGGGTCCCGGGTCACTCGGACGTCACGGGGAACTGCAGGGCGGACGAACTAGCTAGGTACGGTACGACTCTCCAGATGCAGCCGGAAATGGTAGGTCTGGGGAGGCCTATGACAGTGCTAAAATGGGCGCTCAGTAAAAGGGCAATCGCCTTGACAAATGAGAGGTGGATCAACACTCTCACGTGCAGGGTAGCAAAGCAAGTTTGGCCAAAACTGGACTTGCGGCGCTCCAAGGTACTAATATCCCTGGGAAGACAAGAAATAGGATTGGTCGTAGGGATAATGACAGGTCACTGCCTTTTTGGGGAGCATGCGAGAAGGCTGGGGATACAGACGAATGACTTTTGTAGAAGTTGCATGGACGAAGAGGAGGAGGAGACTTTGGAACACTTCCTATGCTCATGTCCGGCGCTATCATACAGAAGGCATAAGTATTTGGGTGTGTACGGTATGGACAGCCTTTCGGAACTCGCGGACTGTGGAGTGCGAGATTTATTACGCTATATAAATAGCTCTGGTTGGTTTCAACGGGAGTAATGGGGAGATGGGATCCTGTGGTATCACAACGGGCCATTGCTGGCCTAAGTGTGCGATAGCAGCCACTTCAACCTAACCTAACCTAACCTTGGGCCATTAAAAGCTAGTGGGGTTTACATGTTCCAATTTTGATTATTCGAAAATCGAGATCTTTGATTTACCATATCCGACAAATAGCAAGACCTTAACGAAGCAATCATTTCTATGGTCCACGTTCCACCTTTCGAAAGTTGGCCAGTCAGCGCACATTTTGAATGGCTTCAACATGATTTTAGTAATAAAAAAAATTGATACGCCACGTTATTTAATTTTGATTATTTATACCATCAAATTTTAATCATCTCGTTCCGAATGAAAAGAAAGTTTTTTTTTTTATTTACTTTTCTACCAACAACAACACAAACGACAAATATATAGAAATGAAAATGATTACCGAAAATGAAGACGGCAGTAGAAAAAAAAAATTCTTTTCAATTTTTTTTTTTTTCATTCCTGAGGGGATTTTACTTGATATGGTAATTTCTTTTTATTCAAATGTTGAATATATACAAAAAAAAAAAAAAAAGCTGGAAGAAAATTCTATTCATTTTCATTTCATTTAATTTCACAAAACACTCAAACAATAAGTTAATTAGATTTTCATCCGAACAAAAACTAAAACGGAAAGAAATTTCCTTTTGACTGCGCGTCGTACCTCATCATCACCCTTGTCATTCCGTGCACCGCCGTCCATCCACCTTTATTTATCTGTGTAAATACAAAAATTTTCAATTTCAATTAATTTTAAATGTTGAAATGTGCATTTAATTGTTTGATTTTAAATGCAGATTTTTTTTTTTTTTTGGTTCGTCACCGAAACGAAATTAAATAAGCTGCCAGAGAGATCAAAAAGATTACCCAAAAGAAAATGATAATTTGTTGAGTGTAGTCAAAATTTAAATGATAAATGTAATTGGCGAGTAATTGTAAATTTTTTTTGTTTTTGGTATAGAGAAGAGGTCGTTTTATAGTCGAATATTGTTTTTTTTATGTTATGGGAAGATGATTTTGTATATAACGCGAACGCGGCCCTTTTAAATAATAAAATCCTTATAAGCTCATCGCTTTTGTAAAACACTTGATAACAAAACAAATTCCAAAAATTTGTAATATTAAAGAAAATTATATCTAATGTTAATCTGATTACCATAATAGCCCATAAGAAAATTCGTTTTTATCAATTTGCATATTAACGCATAACAAGACAGTCAAAATGAATTGAAATTTATTGTATTCAATTTCAATATACTTAAATATAACAACGCAATTTCAAACTTTCGTATATACGTATATATCAAATTCTAGGTATTAAAGGTCTAAAGGGACGGTGTATATGCTAGCTAAATAAATGGATATTGGTATTTTTATTGTCGGAAGATCATAAAATTCACTATTGAGAGATTTGCATAATATATCGTGGAATTTATAGTGCTTTGCAAAAAAATTGTTCAAACATATTTTATTACAAATTGGCGTATTGATTGCTAAAATTGCAAAATATTTGAAAGCAATTGGCTTATTATTTCATTTTAAATACATATATCAGCTAATTTAAACAAAAATTACCTGCAATTTAGGGGGAACAATCGAAAAATGCCAAAATATTCAAAATACCCTATTTGGATTGAAAGATTAAAGGGAATTTAGGCGTGGAAGTACTGGAATAAATTAAATATTAGTTTTTTTGTACTTTATTGTTTTATGCAACTTCTATCTCTAATATTAGTACTTTATTGGACCGCATTTTGCTTTTATTGCGGCGGTACATCCCCTCAAGTGCTGGGCATGATTGGTCAAACAATTACGTCATAGCATATAAGAGCGAGCTTGAACGAGCAACATGCAAACGAATTTCATCAGGCTTACTCGGAAAATGATTTGTTAAAGCGGGCTTACGAGCACTTGAAACAGGGGTTGATGACGTATTCCCGAAGGACAAAATCCCGTGGGACATAATCCTGAGGGACAAAATCCCGCAAATCAAAATCCCGAAGTTACAAAATCTCGAGGGTACAAAATCCCGTAAATTCGAGGAAACCCCAAAGAGTGGTATGTTGTAAGGGATTTTTTTTGCATTAGATAAAGTTTTATTTTTTATTTCATTATTATACAATTGTTTTACAATAATATTCTTTAATAAAAAAATCCATCTTAAAATGATTACAACAAGCACAAAAGATGCAATGACTGTGCAAGAGAGAGACATATCATTCATCTGCATACATACCTAACTTTCCATGAAAATTTAGAACGAAAAGGTTATTAACAATTATTAAATAATAAAGGTCCTATTAAGCTTCCTTAAGGTACTCCGACTCATATTTCAAGTTGATTACTTTGGTATTCGTTTATTTGTACGTATTGCATTCGATGCTGCAGGTATGATTTAAGTATTGTAAATATAAAGTATTTCCTTTAAATCGAACGTAGTTCAATTTTTTTATTAATATTTCATGATTCACAGAATCAAAATCTTTTCGCAAGTCTATAAAGATGCACGACACTATATTTGTATCCATAGACATTTTCACATTGGTTATAAATTGAGTTGTTGCGGTCAAAATTGATTATTGTTTATAATGTTGTTGATTCTAAGGTGGACATTCATACGTTGAAATATAATTATTTCAAAAATTTCTGAGTCATATGGCAATACCGATATTGGTCGATAGTTACTTAATTATGTGATAGTGCCATCTTTCAGAACTGATGTAATTTTTGTCACTTTTAAGTCTCCTCTCTCAATGCAGGTGTTAACAAGATATTAGAAACATCCAGCAACATAATATTTGAAATGAGAATAAAATCGAGTTGTGATGCCATCCACACCAACATCCGATCTTGTATTTAAAGATTCAATAGTTTCAATTATTTCATTTTCATCAGTTGGATCAAATTGAAATAAATATGATGAGTGAAAATTACTATTTTGTGGTAGTGGTTTGCCATCTATTGGAGGGGGACCAAAGTTGAATAGATAATTCTAGCAGCTCCGTAACCTTACAGTAGGGTGCGCATTATGTGAGCTGTTCTGGCCATGTATTAGGCAGCTGCGTGATAGATACAATTGTGTAAGGGTTAACCTGATCACAATTCGCAAGTGTACGTGCTGCCTCCTCGGGGCAACCACTCGTAACTGAAACCATTAGGCACTAAGAAATTTCTATTAAATTTAAATAGGAATACTTGCTTTATTTGAGTAAGGGCAAGATTAATTTTACATCAATTTTACTTGAATATAGATAATCCATATTCTATAGTCAAGCAAGAATATATCAAATTAATCTTAAAATTTATTCGAAATTGTACTTTGCTTAAGCGAGAGCACCTTGCTTGGCATAAACATAAATTTAGCAAAATAATTTTAAATTTAAGCAATGATATTTTCTATTGAATCTATAATGAGTTTCTTAAAAGAAGAAAACCCAAAATTTGTTTATGTTTTCAAGCCATTTTCCATTTAAACAAGGGGCTTGATTAGCTGAAAATCAAGGGTAAAAAGTTATTAAATATAGCAAGTTTTGTTTAATAATAACAATCTTTTTTTCTGTGAAGAACAAAAAATAAGTATTGAACACAAATACTTCACGTTTAATTTTTTGTTATAAACAAGCTTCCGGTTTGCACCTTGGTTAACAAGTCAAATATTATAAGACAAATTGTTATCTTAAAAAATTAAATTCTAACCTTAAAAAATTGATTGTAGTTAAAATACGTGAAGCTGAACGAAAATGTTAAATTTCAAACAAAAAGACTTGAAATTCATTAAAGCACCTTGGTATTCAAGGGAGTAATAAGTCTAATAATGTTTCCAGTTTTTCTGTTAATTCAATAAATACACATTTCTTAACCAAGCCAGTTAAAGAAGTGAATTTTCCATTGCCTGATGGTAAATTCTATTTAAAATATAAATCAACTCAACAATTTACATTGCACTGTATTGCCCCCCCCCCCCGCCCCCCCTCCTCCCCAATGATATTGCTTTAGCCAAAAGCATAATTTCAAATTTTTCAAACTAATCCTAGCCAGACTGCAGTTTCATAAATCCAATTTTGCTAAAGTCAATTAGTTACTCCATACAAAAACGCGGTTCACTAAAATTGAGCTTGACATACTATACGACTAAATTCAAAAAATCTCTAAATCAGTTTTATTAAACCGGGGTCTGGCCGGAGGATTACACTACTTTGTGGTTCAGATTAAGTATTTAATTTTATATTATAATAAATGAACAAAGACAAAATATTCAAAGTTTGATTAGACTAGAATGACTAAATCTATCATAAATAAAATAAACTTACATACCACTAAAATTATTCTTCAGATACAAAAGCACAATTTTTATTCCTTAAATAAGTTTTACCATTATTAATTTGGTACAAATTCATCGGAAAACTTGTAAATTGAGATATTTTCTTAATTTTTATACTATCAAATTTCCTCCCAATTTCATAAGACTGAAAGTGTTTGTGAAACTGTTTAATTTCAATCGGAAAACATAAGACGTATATATCATTACGTTCATAAAGAAATAATTTAATTTTAAAAAGTTCATAATTTAGATCTTTAAGAATTCCCAAATAATTTTCAGTTTTATAATTAGTTCCCTTATAGGTTATTAAAGTTGATATCTTCGCTACAGTATAATCGAAGCCATCAATTTATTCTATTTTGGAAAAATATTCTCCTTTTGTTAAATCTATTATATCGAAATCATTAGTTTCAAAATATACGGAAAACCCATTATGATATTTCATTAAAAAATTTGCAAAATTAAGGCCACATTTTATAGCTGCTGAATATGATGGATTCAATCTAGATGTAATGCTATTGAAATATATTTTTGCTTCTTTGTGCTTGCCTTCAAATCGCATTGCCCAAATAAATTTAAGAGGCCCACACATTTTAATTGCACGGGGGTAGTGCACTAAAAAATGATGCTTTGGTTTCAAATGTGTAAAAAGTATTACATAGAGCTTATGATGTTTGTCTATTAAAGTAGTCAATTTGTCCAAATCATTAGTAATAAAGCTTGATTTAAATAAAATATCAATTATTTCTATAAGTAAAGTGAGTAATTTCCAATATTTATTTTCCCGAGGAATTAAGTCTCCAATCATTAATGGTAGAAAATTTACAAAACATAATGTCTCACTAGCCGTCATTTTCAAGTTATTGATTTTTAATCTGTTAATATTTAGGGGTTGCGATGCGTTTCCTACATCAATTTCTCCTAACGGAAATAATTGTTTTCTACTATTTAAAGTATCCAACGAAATTATGTTACTATCGATTAAACTAAGTAGAATATTGCAAATGTCATAAACACATACTCCTTCTAAAACATCGTGCATTAGATCAAAGTAGAAATTTTCAGTAATATTAAAGCTGTTTAGCAAATTAAAAATACAGTCACTTTTAATACCTGTATTTTTACAGTCTTTTTCTAAGAGATCTTTTTGGTACTTATTAGTGTTTCTTAAAAAATCATCCTTTTCTAGTGTGTCTATCCTCATTTCCTCTTTAGTTCTTCTACATGATCGACAATAGCGTTTAGAATTAAAAGATTGCACAAATCCTAAGATACTGTTTAAACCTAAGTTATCCCCTTCCACTAAAAGATAAAAGCTGCGTGAAATATAAAATCTAATTTTGCTAGTAAATATTGTGGCCTACTATGGTCAATTATAGTAACACCCGCAAATTGAAAACATATGACTACCTAGCGGATTGTTAATTTGATAATCATCGAAATATAAATTATAGGGGATTACATTTTGAGACTGAAATCTTTCTTTTTTTAATTTGAAAATTTGGCCGTTTGCAAAATTATCAATATGATCTTTGTGAAATAATTCGTTTTAACTTGCAAAACTTTAGGTAATTCAAAAAGGCTTCTAAATTGAAATCTCAGTGGCATTAATTGCATACTTTGAGATTTTGGAGCTAATGTTACATTTCCCTTAATAACAGTTTCCGAAATCTCGTTCCTAATGGTAATAGATTTAGGATTGTCATTTTCATTTCCTTTATTATTTTAAACAAACGATGCTCTGATTTTATGTCTGCAAATGGGTCTTTAGTAAACTTCAGTATACAGTCTAAGTCTTCTTTTAATTCTAAATTTCCACTCGTGTTATTCGAAATTATTATTTGTATGTAACTTGAAATATTGTAAAGTAAATCAGTTACCGTATTTTGAGTTTCGATAACATCTTTTCGTGGCATAGAATTTTTTGCGTACAGTTTAAGGGATAAAGCTAACGCTTTTTTTTTGCAAATCTTTTACCATTACTTCAACAGTGTAGTTGCAATGATTGTTAAAATTTTGATTGGAAGAGCATGATGTCGGCATTGAAGACTGCAATGTAGATAATTCATTCGAATCATGCAAGGGCGTTTTAGTTTTTAAAGCAATTTTTTCAGATAAAACTTGTTCCTTCTTGTTCTCATGTGTTAATAAATGCCGTTTAAATGAATTAGAATTACAAAATACTTGTTTACAGTTATCTTGCAAACAAGTCATAAAGTGTTTCTGGGAAATTAAATGATCGTGTTTTAAGTGGCGAATAAGTTTTTCTATAGTTGTAGAACTTTTTAAACATTTGAAACAATGATACATTTTCTAGTAGTACCTAGTTACTTTAAAAAATATATTTGAAATTAGTTAAAATACAAAATAAGGTTAAGTTTTAATCCATGAAATTTAACAGAGATGAAAGGTTAGGAGACCTAGCATCGAATAAAGTATCTATCTTATAAAAGTATCTCTGAATGAAGGTCCAGGGAAGTTGACAAACCGCTGGATATTTCAAAGCCAATACCTGGTAAATTTTAAATGCCGCTTCCAAACAATCAATAAATGAATTAAATGTATACAAGGTTTTATCGAAATATACAAAAAATGATTTTAACTGATTTAAGTCACAACCTTCCACAATAAGAAGTGGTTGAATTGTGATCCCATTATAATAATATTTATCAATTATTGATTCAATTTGCCTGTTAAAATCATTCATAGACGACAATTTTAAAATAAATCCCTCGTTGGAATCTTAAATTGTTGGTCTTTTTTTATTACTTCCCCTGGAATCTTTTAATCTTGCAGAAGAAGGCAGAACCGAATTAAGTAAAGTTGTCAGGACATAGTCTTGACCATCTAAGGAAAATATAATAAATTATTGATTAATGCGATAATTGATTTAACTTACCAACATTTTTTGTTATTTTCGTCACGTTAAAAAGTGCTCTACAAGCAGGATTGTTAATATGTATATCATAAAATAATGTAATTTTTTTCTTGAAAGTGTTCCATTTACTTTTCAGTAGGTGATCTTTATTTGGATGAAGCAGCTGGAAATCAATATCAATCTAAAAAAATTAAATTATTTTTAATATATTAAATCGATAAATATTATACAAAAGTTACCAATTATGGTGCTCTGGAAACTTTAAGTTTCGGCCAAGCTTCTAGGAAGTCGCTATTAGATAACTTTTGAAGTTCTAGTTGACGTAAGGTAAAAGACTTTCTCCATTTTTCACACGTTTCATTCCAGTCAGAGTTTTTTCGCTGCAAAGCAGTTTTTAAAGCTATTGAAATTGTCTCGTCAACTTCTACAATTCTAGTTGCCTGGGTAGTTTCGGCTTCGTTTGTTTCTTCGCAGTTTGGAGGTTTTCCATCAGATTTGTGTTTTTTAGTTTTAGAGTTGAAATACTTCGCATATAATTTTCCTTGTGGACTTTTTTTTGGTTTCCGTGGAATATAATAATAGTCCTATAATTTATCATTACATATTAAATTTAAAGAAACAAAAAAACTTTAAAAACTCTTACGGAAACTTTTTTCTCATTTGGGAACAATAATATTATTTCTTGGAGAATGTCTGAAAAATCGGAAGGTTTCAAAATTACATTTCTGCATATGATGTCCTCTATAATTATTTGTATTAAATCATTTCTTTGTTTATCAGTGAAAGACGAATTTGTCTCGTAGTAATGTAATAAATCTTGGCCTTTGGAGTTTTCATTTAATAATGATGAGATACTCTGAAATCAAAATATATATTGTATATCATTTGTTTAGAATAAAAGATTTGATTTAATTAGGTTTACTTTTATTTGTGAACCTTTAAGCAACAATGGTGATGCTGGAGAAGGCGGATCACAATCATCTTTCTTTAACTTCTGAAGCCATTCAGACACTTTAGTTGAAATAGTTAGCGTATCATCGTCAATTTCATACTAAATTTCGAAATATAAATTAAAATGAATGTTTCTTGGCGTAATCATTTACAAATTTGTTTTAAAATATAAAAATTCTAAAGACTAATTTAGAATACTTACTTCCTTTTTTCTCCATATAAATAGTTTTTCCCTGAACTCGGCACGATATCCAAGAGGTTTTATAGCTTCTGCAATATCATATTTCTTCAAATATTTCAGAGATCTAAAAGTTATACCAGCATCTTGAAAGTTAAAAAAAATACAAAATAAAATAATGCCAAAACAAGAAGGAATTTTTCAGTTTTCAATAAGTAACGTTTTTTAATTGGTGTTTTCTCCTCAGGAGCATAACGTAATAATTCCTTAACCTAATACCAGAGACAATTGCTGCTTCTTATATGCGTTACTTTGGGCACATTCATCTCCACCAAATGTTGGCAACTTGTTGAGTAAAATCAACGTGGTGGGATCTGAACGCACATGATAAATTAAACATTGCATAACAATATGATAATTTAAATGTCATTGTTTTTATCATGATGGAGGAACTGAATGCGCCCATTGAGTGATATCAAATTTCACTCATCTTTCGTTTTTTTAAATTCAATTGAGAGATCTATGGTAATAAATTGTCTCTGTTAATCGGAATATAAATAAGCTGTGTTTTTTTATAAGTCTCGATAGATCTCAATAGATCGCATCCAGATGTTCTCTATTTTTGTGGTAAAACTGCAATTGATTCAGTTTATTTTAATCAAGAATAACATTTTATTCAACAGTTTATAGTTTTTAATTCATTTCCTTGAATTACATAACTTATTAACTGTACATGAAAATCTTGCTTTTTATCCAGATATGCTATCGAGACTACAGATTTCCCCTTTTATGAGTAAAGACACAAATTAAAAATTTGTATTTTAGCATGGACGCATACCAAAGTTAATTTTTAGTACATCTATCATACAATAGGAAACTAGTAGCTAATTTACATTTAATCTGTTGCTCTATTTTAAAAGACAGAATATGTACGATAAAAGTATTAATTTTATTATTATTTCCTTCCATTATAAAGATGCATATTAAAAATGTGTTATTTAATACTACTTACCACAATCCACAACTTTTATTAGCGAAAAAGAATTGAAAAATCGAAAAATGAACCTGTTTATCATTTTTCGTAAAAGTTGCTCAACATTTAAAAGATCATAGTAGCATTTTGAAAGAAAAAAAAAGTTTTAATGTGTCCGTCTCATTTTTATATATGGATAAAATGTATTCGCACTTTTCCTCATGTATTTATACTTTTGGAATAACAAAATATAATGAAAACAACATGGCTCAGCGCTGTCAAAATAAACACAATTCTTAGTGCTGCGAGTGCCAGTATTTTTAAGTGGATGATAGGAGTAGCTACAATTTCCCATTTTTTATTCTTGCAAATATCTGAATAGATCTATCGAGACTTATAAAAAAACACAGCTTGTGTTACTCGCATCTCCTTTTTATTCCGTTGGGTACGCCCAAAAATAACTGTTAGGTCATTCCACAAGGATTTTGATTTAGAAGCCTTTATTTTAACAATTACTTGGGACCGCGACCGCTATTATCTTTCTAAAGATTTAGAGATCGAAGTGACGATTTTGTATGATGCACAAATTCCGCATTTTTAGAAATTATCATTTCAAGTGGCACATAAGAATAAAAAAAATAAATTTTAATCACATCAAAGCTCCACAAAATTTTCACTATGAACTGTATTATCTTTGTGTAACTGTAACACAGTAAATAAATAAACGTCGGAAATAAATGTTGGAAATAAATGTCGGAATAAAGATTCATATTTAACATGCAAGTTTTAACACGAAATTTAAAATAATTTACCTTTCAAATCGGAATACAATATTTCTAAATCAAAGTCTACTAACAGGTTTATCAATAATTCGTCGTCATTTTTGTCCGAGTTAAGATTTAATAAATTATTCGGAGGAACACTTGAAATTTCGTTGTTAGACTCTAAATTTAAAACAACACTGCCGTTTACTAGTTCACTGTTAGTAATCATCCACTGCACTTGGTCACTATCGTTTAAATCTAAAATTTTTTCCATTTTTAAAGATTTGTAGTTTATTTTATTTAACAAATTTGCACTTGAAATACTTATTATGCTCACCTTCTAGCTACTAACACAACACTGTCCTGAAAATTAAAAATGAGTTCGCAATTTCGAAATCAAAAGTGCCATTTTACTTTTTCAAAGCAAAAAATATGAATACCATAAAATTTAATAGCGTTCTCTTAAAAACTAAATCATCATGTTAAAAAACTGATACAAAAAATGATTTAAAGGAAAATTTTTGTTTTAAATACGACTTATAATAAATCCTCTAAAATCATTTTTCGAAGACCAATGTAAAACAAATATGTCCTTTATAATATTAAAATATTTTCTATTTGAAAATAAATTAATAATTTAAAAAGAGTTAGATAAATATGTACAATGTATAATTTAACAGATTTGCGTTAAAAATTAATAAAGTGTGTTAAAAAAAATTTGCAAACAATATATTTAAAGTAACGCTTTTAACCTTAAAATGGTATTTTAGAAAATATTCTAATAATTTTTATATTTAAATACGTACAAATTTAAATTTAAAGAGTCTATATTAAAACCAAATATGTTTTGTAGAAAAATTAAATTGCAAGAACGTTTTGAAATTAAATACATCAGTATTTAATTATAGAATGGATTTTTTCTCTCAGTGTGAAGGTAAATGTAGTGTAACGTTTATTACTAAATCTAAGAATTCATTTACTTTTCCGAAATTTATCATAAATGGATCTGCCATTCAATTTGTTGATAAAGTTAATGACCTTGGTCTAGGAATTTTATAATAGCTTCACTTGGAACAATCACGTTGCATCTATTTGTCAAAAATATAATTCCACCCTTTATAAATTGCGACTTGCGCAACATTTTTCTCCACAAAGCCTTAGGCTTTACTTGATAAAGTCTTTGATCGTGCCTCATATATTGTATTGCGATGTAATTTAATCTAATTGCGATGAGATTTCGTTTCATCTGCTCCAAGTAACTTTGAATAATTGTGTTAGATACGTGTATAAACTGCGGAAATATGATCATGTATCGCATTATTTTGGTAATGTATTTGGTTGATGATTTATAGGTTGATTAATTTTCGTGAGCCAAATTATTTGTATGCTAAACTTCAGTTTTCCAAATCCCGAAGGACAAATATATTGATGTTTCGAACTAATAGAAAAGCTATTCTCAATGATTCAGGTTTACTTAACTACTTCAGGAAATGGAATGAATTGCCCAGTACCATCAGAAGTTTATGCTCTTTCACCAAATTTAAGCAAGAATCATTTAAATTTATTAGCAACATGACTTGATCCGGCTGCTATTTATTTTTATTTTTAAATTTAATTAATTAAATTTGATTTATTTTACTAATATTTATTTTAATCATTTTTATTAATATTTTTCATTTTATTTTATTGTTTATAATTTGATTTTGTTAATTTTTTTTAATGTTCTTTTACTATTGTAATTGTTTCTAAGTTTAGTGTTGTATAAGCTTAGTGGTTACTACACCAATTATTAAATAAATATAAACAATCAGTAAACTAAGTTTTTTGTGGAAGTTTTACAGCCTAGCATATTAACGATTGTTATAATGTTCAACATCCTTTGTTAGCTGTCATCATACGTGCAATATAATTTACATCACAAATGTGCAGAAATTCCATGAATTACATATTTCTAAAATTACTAAGATGCAAGAATACCGATTAAATACTTAATACAGTAATTTTTTGAAACATTTTTTTTAATTACGATACACACCATATTTCATTGCTATGTACATATAATATAAATATTCAGATGTCAGTCTAATCAACAGTTATAATATTTGTACTGAGTAAATACGAATAAAAAAAACATTTTATCATTTGTTTACTTATCAAGTACGTATTTAATGAGATAATCTACCGAATTAATTTATATACAGTACAATAAAAATATTAGTAGCGATTACTTTCGAAAGTTCTAAGAAAACACCTGGCAAATTGTTATACATATTCGTACTTAATAAATAAATAATTAAGCTGAAACTGATAAGAATGTTAACTACCGAATTTTAATTTTGTACAGGGAGAAATTGTGTTAGCCTAAGATAACAAATCTCATTGACATAGTGCCCTTTGTGTTGAACACTAATCAAAGTTTTCTGTTATATTTTAGAATTGTTTATTTTACGACTTAAAACACAATAAATGCATTTACATCAGCTGTCGGTTTTACTGTCTCGACTAAAACCCTTTTTAAAATATAGCAAATCTCAATTACGGTTGAAGGACCTTTTTTTGTGTGTACAAACAGTCTGTATAAAAGTCGTTGAGATCGTTGCTCTGAACAACCGACCAAGAATGCTTGATACATGGTTACAGGTAGATTTTAAGATCTATTGTCCCTGATTTGTTTTTTTTTTTTTTTTGTTATATAATATTTAAACCTAGTCGTTATAATGATGCTTAAGCTGCAACAATACGTATAACAATATTTGTTATAGACTCATTTCTATTGTCGTCTTAAATGTAGATCGTCTTACAAAATCGATTATCTTGTAAGTATGTGGGAATTTTTGGTCTTTTAACCTAAAAAAAAAATATTTTCAATCTCGCTGATAGTAGATTTATCTAGTTGTAAAAATTATGCACACTTTAATTGTTTGGTCTTCGTCTGGCATAAATCATTGTCAAGGGTGTACTAAATTTTATTACTGAATATGTGCGATAACAAATAATTGAAAAGTTGCAAATGCAAATAATTATTTTCACTCGATTGTTAATGTTCGTTTAAGTTTAATTTGGTTCACTTATACCTGGTACAGTTGGTAATGTTAAATTGGAAGTTGGAATTAAAAGGGTTTGTATTCCTTACATAATATTAGACTGAGAATGGATAGTTAATTCAATCGATTATTTTGCAATCGATTATTTTGCAAATACGCTACTGAACCGAATCGCGTAATTAAGCTTTTTCATCTACTTTTCAGTTTTGTAAGGGGAACTTTATATCGGCTAACGTTTTTATTTATTTTTTATTTTGTCATGACCACCACGAGAAATAATTTTTACTAGGCATCATTTAACCCAACTGTATGCCAATGGTGTTATAAATCTTAATATGACACAATGTGCGATAGTAAAAATGTAGTATCTCAAATCTGGTGAAAGTAGCAACTTTTAAAACGTCGAAATAACTTTAAAGTGCAATAAAAACCCAAGATAATCATTTTAGAATAAAACAAAAGCTTTTCTAATCATTTTATTGAAATTTTAAAATTTTAGCCCATTGCACGTCTGGTTGAGCATTTTATTTTTGATTATCTCATACCTTAAGGTGCTTTATTTATTTTTAATGTGTGCAGCAGAAGTAGTACTAGTTGCTGGAGGCCAAGAAGTAGTAGTTTTAACAATTTCTGTGGTGGTAGTAGGTACATCCACTGTCGGCGGTGTTGGTATTTCATGTGGTGGTGGTGGCGGTAATTCAATTTGTGGTGGTTCGGGTATAACAGCTGGATTTTCAACTGGTGGGGCGACTGGTGGCGGAATTGGTAAAACAGCGGGTGGAACAGCTCCTGGATTTTCGACAGGTGGTGGTACTGGTGTAACATTTGGTGGTACAGCTCCAGGATTTTCCACCGATGGCAACTCAGGAAATACTGGCCTATCAGGTTCTGGTTCAGTCACTGGAGGTTGGACAACGGGTGGATTTGGTGTGACCCATGGTGGATTTGGACTCGGTAAATCGATGGCTGGTAAATCTGGTGGACTCCAACCTGGTGGTAGTTCTGGATCGGATAATTGTCGTATTGTATTAGCCAATGGATGAATCCATATTTCAACGCTAACTAAATAAGCAGCACGAGGATATACGGTTGCACAATTCACAAACGAAACCGTAGCACAAATTAGCACAAAATTACGAAGTAGCGACATATTTGTTAAACGCACATTTATCTACTGAATCGATTATTGAGTGGTCTAGCACTATTAATATTTCCAAGGGGTTATAAATACACATACAGCTAAGATAAGCACTTATAATACGAATATAGATTAAACGAATAGATATATACAGTAAAACACTATATTACATTTTAATTACAAAATGATTTATTTTATTTATTTTCATTAAATAGTTTAATAAACCAGCCATTGATCCTCATCCAAACGGCTAACATCTGCAGATGGAGTAATAACAGGTGGAAGATGTACCGGATGTACCGGAGCCAAAGGTGGTAAAGCAAACTCCAACGGGAATGATAATACTGGTGTGTCTTGCAGTGGCAACTCTAACACTTCAAAGTTTGTTGGTAGTGGTATCAAGACAATTGGAAATCCTGGTATTCTCATGTATGATTCGTCGTCTTGGCACAATGCACAATTGACCAATAAGATGGCCAACACTAAATTCACAAGCAACAAGGTTTTCATTTCTGATGTAAAAATAACTTTTTTTTTAATACAGTTGCGAGAGAGAAGGAGCACCAACCCGGTTAAAACAATACTTAGAAATGAGTATAGCAACGCAAAAGTTTTATTCACTTTCGCTTGATCTGATTTGAATTTTAGGTGCGCGCAAGTTTTATCACCGCGCATCGTAAAACAAAATTTATTACACCGATTCAAAGATTAGGCCTGCGAAGGCCGAAAAACGCTTTTTCATTATCAAAGTATATAAAGTAAATTTTTTTTTGTATATTTTGTATTTTTTTATATATATATAAATAAATAACAGTAATAAATATCAGTATATAGATATATAAGTATTTAAGGCCGTATTGTAGTTTTGATCCAATTTACATATTTTGATATGCTCGTATAAACACCGGGCACACCTTCGGTACCACATTCATTCAATCCAAGACTGACAACACCCGTAATAGACCATCGCAATAAATTGATACGATCGTAAAACATTAATGGACTTCCACTGTCGCCGGGACATGAATCCTGCATTTTTTCACCGCCCGCACATATTTGATTTTCACCAATTTCCAATTGTTGCGGTTTAAATGCTCGTGAACATGTTTCCTTGTCGACAACCGGTAATTTTAATTTCAATTTAATTGGACTCAACGCATAACCGCGTTCCTCTCTGAATAGATCGGTTTTACCCCATCCGCATATCGAAAGTTGTGTACCGGCTACCGCTTCCGCTTGAAAATTTTCAGTCGGCAGGCAAATTGGTTGAATAAAATTAGTGAACGTTACATCCTCTTTGAGTCGAATGAGAGCAAGGTCATGATATTTATTCCAATCTGAGGAGTTATACATTTGATGCGGCATTATTTGTTCCACTTCATAATCGATTGGTTTATCCGCACAATCACATGCATTCAATTCTTGGATACAATCGATGTCCGTCTCTGTATTATACTCGCCTAGTCGTACCGATTTTCTATATACATAAGATGAAATGGAATTTAAGTAAACAGTTTACTATGAAAGTTGAGTTACTTACAATTCTCCCTTTTCTTCGTATTGTGGTCCTGTTACACAATGTGCCGCTGTTAAAATATAGCGACGACTGATTAAAGCACCACCGCATCCAAATTCTGTGAATCCAGCATTTTTATCTGTAATTCATCAGGTGATTAGTAGTGAAAATAAAATTTTGACTATTTTTAACTTACTGCTATAGATAAGTAGTGCCATCCATGGAAATTCATCAATTTCTGTGATTTCACCACCAATTATCCGATTCTCTAGTGATTTGCCGCATATTTCGTTGCTTGGTAGAAGATCACCGACGTCGTCATCGCCAAAGCGCGTTGAGACATCAGCGGGGGGCGCCTCATTAGTATTAGTAGTGATTGGCGTGCGAATTCTGCGTTTTTGATTAGGCACCAGCGTTACCGCTGGATTGCTGAAATAATATAAATACATTTTAATTATATACAGAAGATTTGTTAAAAGTGTTGAATGAGTGTCACTCAATGAGTGACTATTGAGCAAATAGTAGTTATTCTATAGTAAGCCTAATCATCAATCAACCGGAGGCAAGTAACAAAATATCTTCGTTACAGCAGCATTATTTTCACTTATAATTATCATCATTCAATTCTATTCTAAGAAATTCAACTATTTGATTTCATTGTCTAGTCTAATAATTAGCACACTTAATTTGTGCATATTTACTATAAAATCTCTTTCACTGAATTTTTGCAAAAGTATTTAGCAAGTTATAATCATACCAATGGGTGAAATTTGTTTCGTATTTCCGTATTTTCGTAGTTGCCTTAAGTAGCCCTAAGTTGTCCTAAATACGTCCTAAGATTTTTAAAAATCATGCTTTAGATTATTTAAGCTGGCAGAACAAATTTGGATTTTTTCTGGATACAGTGAAACATTTGTTCTTGAAAGTTGTGCTTCAGAAAAACAGCGAATGTTATACAATCAATGGCAAAAAGTAGCTGATGAGAAAAATCAGCAAAGCATTATTATTCTCAATTTACAACAACAAATTGTCGAACTAAAAAAAATTTATTCAATTAAAGCAGAATGAAACCCAAGCTAAGCCATCAATGAAGCAGAACCAGAATACCAAATTTAATTTAAACAATGGTATATGTCATGTAGCGTTACAAAGGAAACTCAGAAAATTAAAATCCAAAGGATGACTAAAACTCAAATGTCTGGTCAGGTAAATCGATACAAGAGGCAGACAAAACAAGAGAATGAGCAACCAATTGGCTGCCAACTAAGAACATGATGTTACATATGCCGAAGCAACGGAGGCGTAGGCAATAAACTCCAGCAAAAATCGATAGATGTAGACATCAGTCAAACATTACAAGATATTCTCATGAAATTAACAAAACTTGATAAGGGGCTACAAAAATTGAAAAAAAGAGCATTGGGAGCTAAACCAAAATCCACACAGAAATGAACAGCACAATAAAAATCAAGTCATGGAATGCTAATTGTTTGCTCCGGCATCAGCAAAAACTACACGCAGTCCTCGATATTGAGAATATAGATGTGTGTTGTATGCCATATCTTCAAGTGTCTAGGAAAAGGTTCATAATAGGTGGTGACTTCAATGCGAAGAATACTCACTGGGGTTCTAGATCACCTACAACTAAAGGAAAAGAATTACTGATTGCCATTAAAGAAAATGGATGTTAATCCATTTCAACAGGAAAACCAATATATTGGCCAACTGATCCAGGAAAAATACCTGACCTGATCGATTTTTTTATAATCAAAAATATTTCTAATAATTTTATGAAAGTTGAGGAAAGCCAAGATATGAGCTCAGATCATTCTCCAATAGTCCTACTCAACAATTAACAAGAGAAATTCAGAAATTAAAAAATGAGTCAATGAGTTAATTTCTACTTAAGTAATTTGACGAAAGACAGTAATACGTATTAGTATTATTCGCTCTGGAAAGTAACCAAAACTCTGAAAAGGCCAATAATGCCGATTTATCACATCAGGAAAATGGATGGAACATATGGACAAGGGAAAACAAAGAAAAAGCTGAAGGATTTGCTAAACATCTTGAAAATATATTTCAACCTCATGAATGCCAATTATGAGAAACATTGGATGAAAATATCATACAATTTCTCGAGAATGTCACACCTACATCGCCTACTGAAGTAGCAAACGAAATTAAAAACAATTTAAACTTAAAGAAAGCACCAGGGTTTGACCTGATTACCGGAGAAATAATAAAGTAGCTATACCGAGAGAAGCTACGGTTAAGTTAACTAATATTATTAGGTCTTAGGGAAGTAGGGAATTAGGGTACTTAGGGCAACCATGTTTCATATAATCTCTTATGATACATCGATTATGTGTATAAATGAATTTCCAAATTTCCTTGAGAAACTCCTGGGAAGCAGCCACCAAAATATAGAATATTCTAAGTTGTCTAAAGGTCTTATTGGTTCGCAAAATACTTCCGCTTCCTAGGGTTCACTCAAGAATATTTGGAAATATAGAAATTCGATGTTTCATAAGAGATTATGTCGGACATGGTTGCCCTAAATACCCAATTCCCCCAGTTTTTTTAAAGGGAATATTTATCGAATAGTTAAGATTTTATTACTATTTGCAATATAAGCCATTTTAGTAGCTATTTTCACGAAACAATTCGGAAAGTCACTTAAACTTATATTCGATGAAATATTCGAATGCATAGCAAACACGGATTTTCTGCCAGGTCCTTAATTAGGATTAGAAAATTATCTGATTTTATCCAGGCACCATCATAATGAATCCCGCTATAGCAAAAATCTAAATTTGTTCTTTAAGAGTAGTTACGAGTAATATCTATAGAAAAAAAAAATACTATTTTTGAGGTTATAGGTACATTCAAAATTACAGAGCATCGAACTCTCTTTCCATTGTAGTGTTTGTTAAGTTAAATGCACAATTTAAAAGATTTTTTTTAAATTTTAATATTTTTGCTCTTAACTCACAATGAAAATCTTGAATTGTCTTGCGCGAGAGGCGCAGGTTCAACATCTGCCGGAATTTTTTTTTTAATGAGGCCACAATTCGAACAATAAAAGACATGTCGAAATTCGGTCATGGGTGTATCAATAATCAGTTGCAAAATATTTCCGTACAGCAGGGATACTATTTTAGAAAATACAGAAAAACTTTTAGTGATCTGAATGGAGGAAGCATCATAAAAAAGAATTTTTGTATAGAAGGAAATACTATAAAGCAAAAGTCACGAGAGAAACTGAGGTTTAGGAACATAAATTGTATGCTACTAGTGACGGATGGTGCTACAGGATTTTAAAAAAGGCATGCATTCCACAATGTGAAAATAAAACTAATACAAGATGGTGATTACGCACCTGACTAAATATTTAACGCCGATGAAACGGACGTAATGAATTGTTTCTGCGAAAAGATACTGGCCAGAACATTTATTGCTAAACCGCAAAAAACTGGAAATGGTTTTAAAACAGCTAAAGATCGGGTGATATTTTACATTAAGTACATTGGATTGCAAATAAAAAGGCTTGGATGACCGGTGATTTATTTACCAAGTGGAATAATGAGTGCTTCGTTCTCGAAGTACGAAAATATTTGGAGCAAAAACAGCTTGAATTCAAACTCCCTTTACTTGTTCACTATGCGCTTGGCCACCTTACTGTAAAACATTCAAATATCAAACTAGAATTTTTGCCAAATATCATTCGAATTCGTAATATAGATTAATTCAAAATTATGTCGAGGTTCTTGGACAATTTCAAATATTTAAGAAAAATGGTATCTATTTAACTCAATGTCCTACACTTAGCTTAACTGTATATGTACTTAACTCAACGTTATGCAAACCCTAGAAAGCTTAAAAACAAAATTCTCTATAAATCAATAATTCTGAGAGTAATCTCGAAAAGCTCGTGTAATCTTCTGAATATAATGAGAATTCTAGAATAATCTCGATATTTACAATTACATTGATTTACAATTATAGAATAATCTTGAAAAATTAAGACATCCATGTATTCGCCAAACCATGAATAATCGCAAAAATACGATAATGACGATAATACGAATAACTTCGATATTAAGCTAAGCTACCTAACCAACGCTATATAAATCTGGAAATCTACATAAATTCAAAAATTTAGGAAATCTCTTCTCTGTTAGCTAATTCATTTGACTGCTAGGCCTACTCGAAACTCAATTCCAAGCTATACACGAATAATATCGAAAATCTCGAATAATATCGAAAACCTCGAATATCATTGAAATTTACAAAATTTCGAATATTGAACTAGATAGACGATCTTGGAAATTCTGGAACCTCACGAATCTTCATAACTCTTCTCAAATTTCGAGTATAAGAAAGAAACTCGAATAGTAATTTCGAATACTCTGAGAGTTCTATATTAATCGAGATATTCTCAAAAAAAAAAAAAAAATGGAATATTCTTAGAATAATCTTAAAAATCTCAAAGCTAAGTAATTCCAAAGAAAAACCTCTTTTTCGCAAGAATAACTATAAAACTTCGAATAATCTCGTAAATGTTGAGTAATGTTGTTAAGTTAGAATAAGTTAGGTAACAAAGAACTTACCGCTATTCAATCCCAGACATCTAGATTATCCTAAATATCTCAAATCGCGAATTTCGAAAATTTGTTATATTTCAATCCAAATTAACTTGGACACGCGACCTTACTAAACTAACTTAGTGTTCAATCCATTATTAATAAAATGAAAATAAGATTTTTAAAATTGATTACGGACTTTTCCGAAAATTTAAAAAATTAAATATCAGATAGAACTTTTTTTAAAGTTGACATAATTAAAAATAATTTAATAAAGTTCTAACTAGCCACATATGTCTGCATCGAGTAGACGTTTGTCATTGATATATTTTTTGAAGCCTTTCTCTTCGATGAGTCAAAAGAAAAGTATTCTAGCTGTTCGACTTTGTAGTAATTTTTGTCTTAGTTGCTCTTTATTCTTCACAGACTCTTTCCAGCTTTATTTTTTTTTACTACGACAAGAACAGCAGCTATGCACTAAGTATTTCAGGCGGAAATATTAGTTCTGAAAGATACTCGCTGATTGTTTCAACTGTGAACATTTCCAAAATATTCTTCGTTCCGGTTATGTGTGCTCCAGCGGATTATGATATTATTGATAGATTGCAAATTATCTGTAGGTTCCAAACCCAATAGAACACGCTGAGTGTAAACCACCCGAAAAGGTTAACACTGAGATACCAGTTTCTCTCAAGTAACTAGTAATAACTAGCAAAATCCTGTTACTTTTCTTAACAGATTTTAGAAGCATATTGTGCTTGTATTTGTTCAATTTTTGTTAATTGAAACCGAGAATTGCTTCTTCAGAAATTTGAAAACAGTTAATTTTACATCTAGCATCTATTCCAATTACTAACTGATTCGGAAGATATTACTACCACCGCCTTATCAAATTTTTCAATAAGCTATAATCTCCGGAGTATTGGCTCGTCTTTGGAAGAAGGATTTATTTAGTGAAAAGGCATTAAAACTTCATTTTTTTTAATTTTTGTTGGTTACAACCTTATTAATCTAGGGTCACACATTATAGAAATCTATAAATATATAAAGCCCAAAGTCGGTAAATACGCAACATAAAGTCAAAATTCGAGTCGAATAATCCCTATTACAATATAATTTCATTGTATGACATTAAACTTTGTTTTAGAAACTCTGTAAGATCACCCATATCCGGAAATCGAGACACCTGAAATTCAATATGTGAGAGACTGAGAGATAATAGATCAGCGGAGGTAAGCGTAGCAGATAAACTTAAAATTTGGATGAAATGGGATTAACTACAACTTGCTCTGAAATTAAAGCGCATTAGGCTGAGAATTTGCTTTGAGAACCAAATTTTTTCACACAATTTAATAAATAATTCAGTATAAATTGTTGACTCAGTATAAATTAATCGGTTAACCTGCTAATCTGTTTTAATATTTGTAACAGCTATGCGGTAAAAGCAGTTTTGTATTAGAGCGTTCCAAGTCACATTGTTAATATTTAAAATTGATAAATAAAACCAATCGATTTATTCGATTTCTACCAATGGTAACGATGAACTGCTGCCTCCAGCCCCCTTATTACTATTAGGAAGTTTTGTAAATAGAAAGGATCAACAAATTCGCAAGACCCTTCGAAACTTTTAAATTTTAAAAGCGATACACAAAAACTAGTAAATTTATCCTGTCCCTATTACATCGTAAGATACTGCAATGCTAAGCATCAAATATGGAACTGTCACAAAGGAAACCGAAGTGCGAAAATTTTACATAATGAGTCGATAATAAGAAATGTTGATATCCTTTTCCCAATAGAACCCACTCACCAATCCAAAAAATCTAATTACCCATCTACACTAGATCTATTGTTATCTAATCATAATGAAATGATATCCAATATTGAAACCCGGTATAAGCTTAGTTTAGATCACTTCCCAGTCTAATTCAAAACGCATTTAATGGAAATAGAATTAACAAACGCATCTTGTGCTAAATTCGACTTCAAGAATGCAAATCGGCCCTTATACAAACAAATAATTAACGGAAAAATCAATCTTAGTCTTAACACCATATTAAGCAAACTCTCTGATACGAGTAATATCGACAACTCCATACAAGAGTTCATTAATATTATAAATGAAGCTTCACAATCCTCTATTCCTAGAGGAAAATGTTTGAATTCAATAAGTAATCCCATAACTATCCCAAATTAACTTAAACGAAAACTTTCAATAAAAAATAGTCTAAGGAGGCAATGGCAGCGAACCAGAAACCCATAAAAAAAACCTTGTAAATTCCTTGATCAAAAGTATTAACTTAGAACTTGTAAATTTGCGTAATTCCCACTTCTCAAAATTTATTTCTAATATTTCCACAACGGTACCGCACAGAAAACAATTATTTCATCTGACCAAAATTTTAAAAATACCAGCAATACGTCACTTAGATTCACTCAACTTTAATTACTGACCTTGAGAAAGCTTCTGCTTTCGGCAAACATTTCGTTGAAATTCACAATACTAATGAAATTCTTGACACCACGTTCGTAAATACAATTCACGAAACAGTAAGTATAATAAATGATCCATCATATACTCACACTATAGGAGGCAAATTGCAAATATCATTGCCAGACTTAAACGAACAAAGGCACGTGGAATCGACGGAATAACAAATCACCAAATCAAGCATCTACCACGTAAAGTCATAGTCTACTTGAACTATATATTTAATGCTTCTCTAGTCTAAGTAACTTAATATTACAAAGAAGAAAAGCTGCAATATGATGTACTCTTAAAATGTCAACAATGTTAACAAATATTTTATTGTAATAAAGAGTTTTTGAATTGAACTGAAAAATAAGACCAAGCGCGATGAAGGGTAAAAATATGTCCATTGGATTGCAAATAAAAAGGATTGGATGCCCGCCGATTTATGTACCAAGTGGTATAATGAGTGCTCCGTTCCCGATTTGGAGCAAAAAGGGCTTGAATTCAAAGTCGCTTTACTTGCCAACAATGCGCTTAGCCACCTTACTGTGGAACATCTAAATATCAAACTCGAATTTTTGCCACCGAATACTTACTAGCCTGATCTAACGATTAGATCAAGGTTTTAAAATATACAATTATGGTTCAAACAAAACTATACAATATAAATGAAAATAACTCGAAACTTTTAATGGAGATGTGGCTGACTATCATAATGATCAATTAAAAATCAAGACTTTTTATAATTGCAATTAAAAAAAATGTTTGATCTTAGGTCAAATTTACTGCGATACCTCAGTGGATGTTGATATAGAACAGAACATTTTTATAAATATTATGCGTAAAACAAGTTATAATTAAAAATTACACAAAATTATTTGGAAAATTGAAATTAAAATGTTTATTAACAGAAATTAAGATTTTCACAAGGTGTTAATACTCACAGACAAAATGATACAAATTATAGTTCTAACAACACAGATACGGTTGTAAACTATTTAATTGAAGGGTTGTGAAAAGCTGCTCGTTTTTACTAGACTTTGGTAAATACAATTTGCAATTTTTAAAAAATGTGTCGATCTTCAAATATTTGGTTAAAGCTGAATATAAGCAAAATTAAGCTATGGGTGCGGTCCGAAATGTCCTAAGATATATTTCAAAAGACTGCATGCGTCACTACATTTAAATTAATCATAATTATCGATTAACCGTTTTCTCTCATATAGCCGATATCATAAAACAAGTGTACATAGCTAAGCTACCTACCCAACGCTATATAAATCTGGAAATCTACATAAATTCAAAAATTTAGCGAATCTCTTCTCTGTCAGCTAATTCATTTCGAAGCTAAATTCGAATAATATCGAAAACCTCGAATATCATCTAAGTCTACAAAATTTCGAATATTAAACTATGTAGAAAATCTTGGAAAGTTTCAAAAAATCTCGAAAATCTCGATACTAATTCTGGAACATCACGAATCTGCATAACTCTTCTCAAATTTCGAGTATAAGGGAGAAACTCGAATAGACTCGAATAATTTCGAAAAGCTCAAATAATCTTAGAGAGTTCTTTAATAATCGAAATATTCTCAAAAACATAAAAAAAATGAAATATTCGCGAAAATCTTGAATAAACTCAGATTCTTAGAATAAGCTAAAAAAGCCCTTTTCATAATCTTGAAAATGTTGATGATTTTGAATAGGTTAGGTAACAAAGAACTAACCGCTATTCAAACCCAGATATCTAGATTATCCTAAATATCTCAGGACCTCGAATTTCGAAAAAATTTTATATTTCAATTCAAATTAACTCGGACACGCGACCTTAGATTAAAATGGTTTTAACTTAGTGTTCAATCCGAGATATTGACTTGCAATGTTTTAAGATCAAGTGTTTTTATATTTCATTTGACTATTAAAATAACAAAATAAAGCATGTGAGCAAATTGATTATGGACTTCCCAAAAATTAAAAAAATTAAATATCAGAATAACAGCAGCTATATGCTTTAAGGTTCCAGGCGAGAATATTGGTTCTGAAAGATCATCGCTGATTGTTTCAACTGTGAACATTTCCAAAATATTCTTCGTTCCGATGATGTGTGCTCCAGCGGATTATGATATTATTGGTAGATTACAAATTACCTGTAGGTTCTAAGCCCAATAGAAAACGCTGAATGTGAATTACCTGAAAAATTAACGTTGATATACCATAGTTTCTCTCAAGTAACTAGTAATAACTAGCAAAAACCTGTTATTTTTCTTAACGGATTTTATAAGCATACTTGTGCTTGTATTTGTTCAATTTTTGTTACTGAAATCGAGAATTGCTTCTTCAGAAATTTGAAAACAGTTAATTTTACATCTAGCATCTATTCCAATTACTGACTGATTCGGAAGATATTACTACCACCGCCTTATCAAATTTTTCAATAAGCTATAATCTCCGGAGCATTGGCTCGTCTTTGGAAGAAGGATTTATTTAGTGGAAAAGCATTAAAACTTCATTTTTTAATTGTTGTTGGTTACAACCCTTTTAATCTATGGTCACGCACGCATTATCGAAATCTATAAAATCTAAATCCCAAAGTCGGTTCGGTAATATACGCAACATAACGTCAAAATTCGAGTCGAATAATCCCTATTGCAGGATAATTTCGTTGTATGAAATTAAACTTTATTTTAAAAGCTTTGTAAAATCACTAAAATCCGGTAATCGATACACCTGAAACTAAAAATGTGAGAGATAATCTATAAACGCATTAGGCAACGAGGAACTGCTGCCTCCAGCCGCCTTATTAGTATTAGGAAGTTTTGTAGATAGAAACGATTAACAATTTTTTTTCTTAGTTGAAAATAGTGACTATGCGAGTAATTACTTGTGATTTGGATGATTTTTAGCACTTCACGATATTGGCTAAACTCAGTCGAAAAAAAAAATTCGACATCAAAAGATAACGATTTGGTCGACTTTTGGTAACAGTTTAGTGTTTATACAAACGATTCATTATGCTTCATAAGATCCGAAATACGTCGGTCCTTCCGTTGAGACAGTGAGAACAAATTCAGAAAACACAAGTGGAGATGAATCGGACAAACATTGAGGAAAACATCAAATGATATAACGCGGACCTCATTAGGATGGAATCCGTAAAGTAAGTGGAAAGTGGGAAGGCCAGCAACGACTTGGAAAGAACGGTGTTACCTGAATCGAAAGAACTTGCCTTCTAAATGGAGATAACGAAAAAAAAACAAATGAAACTTAGCCACTTAGGGAGTGTTAATAACTTTTTTCCAATCTTACAGTTTTTTTTTACACAACAGCGATTTACAGCTCCGATCGTTTTCTAAAATAGCTCGACATCTATAAATATAGTTCATGTTCGCTTGATGTGTTTGGAAATTGTAGGGGTTCCATTAAAGAAATTTCTAAGTTTCTCCTCCAAATCCCTCATATTTTTTAACAATATACAAAATTTAAATCGCTCATTTCGTATAATTTCTTAATTAATTCTCGAAATTAATTCAACTTTCGTTTTAACCTTTTAAGTTTACTAAAACGAGACAAACAGCGGCACGCTTATAGTAACACCGTGACACGGGACATTCGATTCTAAAACTGGTCTGTCCCGTCGAAAACGCGAAGGTTGGCAAAACAGTTGATTTAGTACTACATTTAGAACGTAAAGCATCCATCTTAATACGTATGTAGCATTGATGTTGTTTATATACGCCAAACGAATTTGAAAACACGAACGAAAATAGCAAAAAAACGTCATTCTTAGGCCCTAAAAATGCTTCTTGATCTTATGAACAAGTTAAGCCATTTCACACAGAAATTGGCTTTCAGTCTTTTTTTAATTAAAACTTATTTCTTCCTATTAGCCACACCCTCCAGCCTCGCATTAATTAAAATTATCTGGTTTCGAGAGTAGGATTTAAGATATTGTGCTAATTTTAATCTTTAACCGCCATGTAACCTGTACATATAAACAACCTGAACATTCTTCAAATAATCTCGAGAAATCTATTAAATGTCACGATTTATATGTGTGATTCTGCAAATTTCCCCAACTCAAAGATTATCCCAGAATAATCCTAAAATTGTCGGAAATCTAAAATAAACCGGGAATAATTTTGATTGATCTCGAACAATTTCAATAATAACCAAAAATCTGGATATTAATAAACAATTTCGGAAAGCCTGTTATTAAAACCACGAAAATTTCGAAAAATTCCGAAAATTCGTGAAATTATAGAATTATTTGGCAAGGAGCTTAATGTTACAAATACTATTAAGAAAGTTAATTTAAGCTCAACAAAACGGTATGCAAAATTCGAATTAGATTGAGATGATCGAACAATCATATTCTTCCGACAGAC
Source organism: Tipula helvola (assembly GCA_963556165.1). Classification (NCBI taxonomy): domain Eukaryota; kingdom Metazoa; phylum Arthropoda; class Insecta; order Diptera; family Tipulidae; genus Tipula; species Tipula helvola. The sequence continues at coordinate 340,476,756 of OY744482.1, read as the reverse complement.
TCTAAGATTTTCGAGTAACATCGAACAATCAAATACATTTGGCAATCTCAAACATACTCGACTTGACTGTCTCGAAACTCAGAATGACGAAGTAAATTTTGAACATCACGCATCTCATTTCCATGCTAAACTCGAATAATCTCGAAAAATTTTAAAAAGTGATCAAAAGATGAACCGAGGAGAGTTTCCAAAATCAGGAGAATCTAACCGAGGGCAAACAAAAATAACTCCATCTGATTTACAGGTAGAAAGATCCGGTAAATGAAAAACTATAAGTCGAACGAAGGCTAATTCATTATAGAGACTGACTGGTTTGGCTCAAATATCAAACTGATTCCTTTTCTTAAAACAAAACCACGATTAGGTATTTTTCTAGGAAGAAACTTTCAACAATTTCTTCTTCATAAAAATCACAATGATTTCCTCGCAGACCACTTTGAAGCTTTTCAAATCGAATTCAACCTTTTCTAATCGAAACTTGATTTACGAAAGGTTGAATTTGTTTTGCAAAATGCTTAATTGGATTTGTAAAAGGGTGAACTTGAGGAGTAAATTTGAGTGCAAAACTTGTATGCAAATAAATTAGTCCAACAAACACTAAAATCATTATCATTTGATGACGAGCTTTGATTTCAAACGAGTTTAGTGAATTTTTTTTTTAAACTAAATGGCTGTCACAACTAAGAGGCTGCTGCTTAGAATTGCTTGTAATTACTCACACTTAACCTTCTGGAGCGAAAAAGAAATTGTTGCGCCTATCTTTAGAACACACCTAACAGCACAGGAACCGATAGAAACAATTTCGTTTTCGAAATGTCCAGTTTTGCTAAGTTAGAACGAAGACCTGATTTAAGCTTAATATAAACTACAATCTATCTAATCTAGATTTTTAATTTATATCAACGTTCAACGCTTGTCATCGGCTACTGGTGCTGCGGATACCTATTGTAGTTACGTCACCGCAAATTATATGATAGGGCAAGGGTTATGATGAAGCATCTTCAATGAGCGGACGATTGCATGGGGCACAACAACGACCTGTATATAATTTTTTTAATACTCTGAAGCGTTAACTGGTCTTACTACAGAATATTGAAAATATAATTATTATGGCGTTAGATGAAATTACATCTTGGCCTGATATAACCACAGCATGTCGAAAGAATTTCTGTCGATAAGAAAAAATTTACGCAAATGACGGATTTCATATATTACGGAAATTAGGTACTGTTCCACAAAGTTATGGCAAAATCGCAGAACTGATACTAAACAAAATCGGCAAAACTACTGCTCCAGAAGTACATCTTATCTTTGATGTATATAAATCACCATCTATAAAAGATGCTTTTCTGATAGAATCTGATTATTAAAAATATAGAACCTGACACGCACATTTTTTTTCACCTTCGAAAAATTTGCTCACATCGTCGAGTACTCGGGCCTCTGATACAGACGTTCTTATAATATTATTGGGCAACATGGACAAGATATCAGCAAAATAAATCTGGTTAACATCATCAGATACCACAGAATCGCTAAATAGCATGGAATTATTTGAAAATTTAGGCGCTAAGTTGTGTAAAGCTCTACCATTTTTAAACGCCTATACTGGTTGTGACTGCAACTCATCATTTAAGAGAAAAGGAAAAATTTGACCTTTCAAGATTCTGAAAACAAATAAATTATATCAACAAACTTTTGCAACATTGACTGACCCCGACGATATAAATAATATTGAAAAAATGAAAATTCAAAAATTTGATGATATCAATGCTGCAAGAGCATATATATTCAACAAAAAATATGAGTCACAACACAATCCACGAAAGGACCATTTTTAAAAAAATTCATTCATAACAGACATTAAGATCAATTTTTATTAATTCCATGTGGCTATCTGCCACTGAATTGAATTGCCAATTATACATCCCCGAAGATTGTGGCTGGTTGCTGAATACTGACACCGGTTCACTACAATCAAGATGGGTCGAAGGTGTATCAACTCCTTTGAGGGCAGAAGGTATTCAGATTGTTTTTTTTTACTTCCATGACCTTTTATTACATTTCCAGGTTCCAGCACCAAATGGACCACGTTTGTCAATGGATTTTAGTTACCAATTTTTCTTTATTTTACAAAGACGATCAATCCAGGCTGTGTACTAAGTCTCCAGTTTGCAATGCGATTTAAGATGTTAAGTTAATTCTTTAAGTAGTTCCTAATATAAAATTTATTAATTCTGACTCGGTAAAATTACTTCGGCCATATCATCTAAGGTCGAATTCAGGATATTTTTGGGTTGAAACGTCAAATTAAAAATGATATTCGCAAAATTAATTTGTGTACAGCTTATTCAGACTATCTCCTCAGTCTTCAACATTACATGGATGGAACAAGCACATTTTTCGATGGATTTTAGTAAAATTTATTATCTGCAATATTTTGTAAATTCTATAATTAGCCTAACATTTTTTTTGCCATACTGTAGGGCTGGGATCAGAATTTTTAAAATAAAACATGAATCAAAGGCAATTGTGTTATGATCGATAACCAAGACAATTTTCTTCGCCTCCAGCACCGAATGGAATACACACATTTGTCGATATATTGTAGTGAAATTTTGTTTCGGAGATGTTCAGCCGATTCTATATAAATAGTTCCTAACACTAAATATATTGAATCACGTCCTGAAGAATTTTTTGGTCCAGTCATTTGGGCTGGAGTTCAAATTTAATTTTGTTGAAATTATTATTTTTCTGGTGGCTCCTGAATTTTACACTGCCGTTAATAAATTTAGTTATGTAAATTAATATTATCTAAATACCAGGACAATGTAAGACATTTTCCAAGAAGCCCACACAAGTTTGAAAACCCAGCACATATCCAGAGAAACCAGAACGAAGATCCTACCTAGGGGTGAATGAGAATGCCAAAACAAAATTGAAAGGCAATTTCTGGTGTCAGAATTTAACATTGCCAGATAAGAAAGAGACTTCCATACAACATTCTAGTCTGGAATCGACTGCAGAAATTATCTTACAGTATTATTTTTATATAGGGGTCCTAGTCTAAGATTAAGGGAGGATTTGAGGGTACTGTAAGTTCAGAATTCCATTCATCATTTTTAGACGGTAAGGCTAAATGATCGCATAAATTTTGTATTCAGGAGGGTTTAATTTAAATATCGTTTTAACTTTATTATGATAATTTAAATATTTACTAAAGAGTAATCTTTGATGATCACACCAAGATAAGTAGGTATATTAAGTTACAAGATCAATGGGTCCATTATCGTAAAACAATGTGAAATGTGGTTTCTCCTCAGATTTATTATTTTTGTTTCGAAAAAATGGAAGTTTAGTTTTTCCGGCATTTAACGAAAAGGTCTAGGTCAAATCTTTTTTTTAATTTTGACAAAATAATTTTACATTTCAGAGTCTATACTGCTGAGTCATTTTCGTAGCATATTACCGCATCATCTGCGTAAAGAGTAATAATATTGCCAACCAGATATATTTTCGTGATGCCATTAATAAAAATATTGAATTAGGTTGTAATTTTCATAATATCACTTACTGTGTGTCCTTTTTTAATTTCATTAACAGTAATCCGTGGTCTACAAAACCGAAAATCTTTTTTAATACATCCAAAGTAACATTTTTTAATAAAAGTAGCATTCATAAAATTCACAGGTTTCAACACCGCCGCAGTGTGCTTGAATTTTTATTAGCCTCATTTACCGACAAGAATATATTTAATCTGTCTAGCACTACGCTTTCTAATATTTTATAATTGTAAATATGTTTTAGCTTAAAATTTTTGTTGGTGGCCCTCATTTATTATATTGTTCAACTAAAAAGAGTTATTTGGAAACTTTTTTCATCATCCGTCGGTATCTTGCCCTTTTGCCTATAAGACCCAGAAGCTTCAGTATTTCTTTTTTTCTTAACTACAAATCACTGATTACTTCATCTTTTAACGACAAATTACTGATTACTTCATCAAAATTTGATTCATTCTAAAATAAATCCCATATTGGGGGTTCAGAAATTATTTTATAGCCAGTTTCTGGTTTCACAAGTAAGGACGGAGAAGATTTATTGCTAATAGACATTGAAAGAACAACATTTAGCACATTTAAAAAACAAGTATTTTGTTAAAATTTATAAGTTGTAAACTCGAAATTATTTTGTCATAAGTTTTACCAATAAATCTTCAGGTTCTAAAAAGAGATATGTGCAGTTGAAATAATTTATTTCGCAACACATTCCTGCAAGAAAACCGTTTTAAATATTGTGTAAAAGTATTATTAGTATGGCAGTTATCAGCAAGCTGTATAGGCAACTGAGTGAAAACTCACTTCAGTGAAGTTTTCAATAAACACCAGGAAACTGAATACCACAAAGCCGTCTTTTCATGAGCGCAAAATCGATTGGCAATTGCGATTCATAATTCTGACGCCATTGATTTTTTAATAGATTCGGCATAGAAGCAACAAATTATTGAAAACTGAATTATAATAATTGACACCATTATTTTTTGTGGTCGGCAATGTATTTTTTGCGAGGTCTGTGGAGAAACCAGTGTGAATGATGGTAGTTTTCGATCTCTTCTCAGATTGAGATTGAAATGTGGAGATCAAAAACTGAAAAAATCAATTTCGGTTATCGGAGCGAAATTTATGTATGTGAGCCCTAAAATATAGGAAGAAGTAATTGGGGTCTGCGGCAATCTGATTACTCGATCAATTGTGATAATATATATCCAACATTGAGCATTCTGGTACTAATTAATTTAAAATCCGGTAAACTGCATAAATCGTTATACAACTATTAAGCCTAATAACTGGAGTCGTTTTCAAATTTTTAACTATTACTCATATTTAAAACTAAACTCGTAAATTTCAAATTGTGGGTAAAATTTTAACTCATTTCGCTCACTCGAAACTTTATTTACTAAAATTTTAAGATTAGATTAATGTTATTCCTCTCACTTTTAAAATTTTAAAATTCACCCAAAAGTTAAAATTTAATTCACTCACAACATCAAGTTTTTTCTTTGTATCGATCAATTTTTCTCACACAGCTGCAGACATTAAATAATTTATCTGGGTAACCTGTCGTTAAATTTCCAGTTACTCCTCAATTTTAAATTCGGTAAATTACGACCAGTACAATTCATTGTACATTATGCCTAATCAATTTCAAATTTTTAACTATTTTAAATCCAAAATAAAATTTAAACCTATACAATTAAATGTAAAATTTTTTACAATTACGTTGGTTCTGTGCTACGTGCTGCGAAATTACCATATTTGCTGTTATTCAAAAGATCTATGAGTTGAACTGTAATCGTGTCATGTCATCGACTAATTCATAATATTCTCAAACTGAATATAACAATGCCACATCTGACGTCATAGGAATAGGCGCATTAGTTGATTATTTCAAGTCGAAACTAAATAATCTAGATGGAGTTGATTCAGTAGCGTAGCTAGGTACCCGCAGCACCCGCAACCGCGGGAGGACCCACGGTTATTGGGGCCCACTAGATTTACCAAGCGTTTGAATATTAGTTCAAAGTTAAAACTAGATAGATGGTAGCTCAGATTAAGCTTAAAGTAGACCCCCCTTTCAAAATCGTAGAACGTAGGTGGTCTAGCTTTTAGAGAAAAAAGAAATTGTTCCTATTAAATATTTTCTTAAGACAGGCCCAACAATTTCTTCTCGATTGCTAAAAGTGAAGTGAATATCGGAGTAACTGCACGTAATCTGATTCCATAGAATAAAAATGGCTTTAGGTTCTAACGGATATTTCGATTTAAAAAGAGATTTGCTAAATTTGTTTGAAATTAAAGCTTTCGACATAAAATGATACCGATTTTAGTGTTTACTGTGTTGATTTATTTGTAATATGTTTAGCACTCCAAATTTACCTCTTTTGCACTACAAATTTAACCTTTCATAAATCATATTAAGCCTTTTGCCAAACAAAGCCAACCTTTTACAAATCAAATTTTGATTAGAGATGGTTGAATTTGATTTGCAAAAAAATTGACTGTGATTGACAACTGATTAAATTTCTTTTGCAAAAGGTTAAATTTGATTTGAAAAGGTGAAAAATTGTTGAAATTTTCTTCCTAGAAAAATACCTAACCGGAACGGAAAACAATTTTTTGTTTCGCCATTGTTTTTGGAAAGATAATTACGGATGCCTAAGCCAAACCAGTCAATCTTTATAATGAATTCGTTCGGTTTATAGTTTCTTATTTACCGAATCATTTTTATTAGCGGTACAAGGTATTTTCGGCCGGTTCTCTTGTTTCATATAACATTTTCTCGGATTTCAAATCACTTTTTAAAATTTTTCGAGATTATTGGAAGCTTGAAGGATTTCGAAGCAGTCAGGTTATTCGAGATTATTCGAGTATTTTTGCGATTGTCGGGTGTATTTGATAGTTTGATGTTACTCTAGAATCTGAGAGCTAATCGTAGAATATGATTGTCCGATATTTTCGAAATTGTCCGGTACTATTTGAGGGCATATCGTTTTGTTGAGCTTAATACTAACTTGCTTAGTAGCATTTTGCTTCGATATTTACACGAATTTTCGAAATTTTTGTCGGTTTTCTAGATTTTTTCAGGGTTTTCGAAATTAATCATTAATATCCAAATTTTTCGGTATTATTGAAATTGTTTGAGAGAGAAATTGTTTGATTCGAATTTGTCTGAAACAGAGATTTCCTTAGTTTTTCGACATTTCTAGGAATATTCGAAATTTTTAGAGATTTCAAATTTATTAATGTTCTGCGCTTAGTTTTGAGTTCTGGAAAATTACAGAGTTACACATATATAGATCTGAATCGTGATATTTAGTAGATTTTTCGAGATTATGCTAACATTTCGATATTTCTCAGTTTCATAGGTTATTCGAACTTAATCAAGAATGACCAAGTTATTTACGTTTTACATGGTGCTGATTACCGCGTATATAGCATTTCCTTTGGTTTTACTTACTTTCGGTTAATTCGATATTTGTCTAGAAAATTCAAGATACTTTGAAAATTCGACATTTTCGAGATTATTTCGAAATTCTTGATATTTTCCAAATCATGTACGTCCAAAATTTGTTATGCTTTATTGATATAATTCCATGGCCACAAGGAATAATCGTTTAAGTAAAATTAGGAAAAATTCTTTTTGAGTTACATAAAGTTCAATATCAAATTCATTTTTCCCTTATGCCGACTAAATCTACTACGGTTTGCGAGCACAGGTTTTGGCTTTATGGCATTATCACTAAAGTCAAATTTAGTGAAGGTAGAGCAGAGACAGAAATATTTAAAAATTTAAAATAATTGTTTTCTTAAGTCGCCTTAACCGATTATTCCTTGTGACCACGGATTTAGAAATCGTTATATTGCATTAAGTTAATTGCAAGACATTCGGTTTTATTTGAAGCCATTAAACTGTATTGTATATACTCTCAAAATCAGATAATTTTAATTAATGTGGGCAAAAGGAAGAAATAAGTTTTTAACTAAACACTTTATTTGTTCATAGGTATATACAAGAAATATTTTAGGGGCCCAAAAAAAAATTTGTGGGGGGGGGGGCAACATTTTTAGTTACGCCACTGAGATGATTGTCATCTACTACTTCCTAAGGGGCGAGATAAAACTAAGCTCACGTTCGTCTCATTTAAACTTACTTTGGACAGAAGTTTCTCAAATCAAGTATTATCACCTACTTTTTGGCCAAAAGGAGTTTTAATTCGACGTTTTGTACGTAAAACTGGAAGTCCAAAAAACGGCAGTGAAGTTGTCCTACCACGAGTAGGGATCGACGATCATATTTAGGAAAATCAACCTATTTAATTCCAATCCAACTTTTATCGTCTCTACATGCCATGAAAATGTCCTGCTACAGAAACTTTACCATTACAGTAATGACAACAACGATAATCATAATTCATTAACTTCTTCGGGCCATTGTAATATCAGTTATGTATTTAATTGTTGTTTTTATAATTTTTATGTATTACTCTCAAATGTTTTTTTATATTTTAGGTTTTTCACTAATTCTATTCTCAATCTGAACTCATCGCAGAAATGCTTATCTTCAACTAAAGATGCTACGATTAAGAACCGGAATGGTACTTGTCTGAATGTTGGATTTTTGAATGCTCGTAGTTTATTCTGCCATATTGATAAATTGAGAATATTTATCGATACCAAAGATTTCGATGTGTTTGGTGTCGTGGAAACATTACTTACAACGTTACAACATATTGAGATTTGACAGAACTCATAAGAGGAGTGGGCGTACTTGCATTTACTATAACAAGTGTTTCAATTTTAAAGTCGTTCATTCGTCTATGTATGGTAAAACTGAAGTTCTGATGGCTGAAATGATACTACCATCTATGACTATATTGATTGTGGTTTGCCACAATCCGTCAACTCCTACGCAATCCAATTTAGACGATTTTCAGGAATTTCTATCATCACACGTTCTAAACTATAATCATTTCATAATTGGATGCGACATAAATTGTAACATGATTGATCAATCCAATAAGCTCTACAATCTTTCAAAAACCGAACAATTTAATATCGATTCCATTTTCACCTACCCATGATCGTACTTGGCTCGATCAATTTATTGTCCCTGAATCGGATTACTCTATGATATTTTCGTCTAGTCAATATACGTTGCTTGATATTTCCGACCATGATTTACTGGCGATCTCTTATAAAGCTAAATCAAAGCGCATTATAATGGATTACAGGCTTATCTACGACTATAGTCAGTTGGATGCGGAAATTATTATGAATTTTTTTTCTGACGTTGACTGGAGCCTTTTGCACTCGTCCAATAATGTCAATTTTACCTTCCAGTGCTATTATGATAGCCTATATTATTTTCATAATAATTGTGTACCAACAAAAAAAATAGTTAATAGCCAACCTGTTGCTCCATGGTTTAATAGTAGTATTGCTAAAAGTATGCTAGCGAGGAATCATGCTTATATTAAGTATAGGAGAACAGCCGATGTTAAGGACTTAGTAATATATCGTAATGAACGCAATAGGGTAACTAGATTGATAAGAATCTCAAAACAGAAATACTTTTTTGGAAATAGTAAATTAACCATGAAACGAATTTGGAATAACTGCAGTTATATTGGATTACGGGCTGGTAAAGCTAGTTCTTTGACCGATTTAAACCCTTCAATCATCAATTCTTATTTCTGTAACGTACCCATTTTGTCGGTTGTTATTCCCTTACCTGCGTTTGAGTGCACAGGTAATCACACATCTCTCTCATTCAGCTGCATAAGTGAATTTGATATTTCCAAAGCTGTTTATCTTATTAAATCGAATTCATCAGGTCACGACAAAATCAACTTAAAATTTCTTAAGAATATTTTACCGTATGCTATATCACCTTTGACCTACCTGATTAATAACTATATTATGCGTTCCGAATTTCCAGATATTTGGAAAACGAATATAGCGATTCCGATTATAAAAAAGAAGGGCATTGATTCTTTGGATAATCTTAGACCGATTAGTTTAGTTTCGAGTCTATCAAAAAATTTTGAAATTATTCTTCGTGACCAAATCAACCAGCATTTAACTAAATTTAAATATCTAAATCAGTTTCAGTCCGGATTTCGTAATAACCATAGTACAACAACGACCCTTCTTCATGTTGTCGATCTTATCGGGCTTGTCATCTTGACAAGATAAACTCATTTGCTGTTCTTATACTTTTGGATTTCTCAAAAGCATTTGACTTAACCATGTCAAAGAGTTTGTCATTTGTTTTATTATGGCTCACCATATATATAAAGTTTATGTCCACAAAATTTGGTATTCGACTAGAATTTTAAAAGTTAGTCTTACATTAAATTTTGCCAGCACGATTAAAATTTTTTATTCAAATTTGGGATTAGAATTCATTGAATTTTAGAATTGATTATAGTTAGAAAATAAAAAATTTTTAGAATTACCATTTCATGGATGAGTTCTATTTTGTTCAAGTTTTTTAGAGAACTATTCATGTTTAACCAGCAGGTCTATCATGATTTTTTCTCGAAATTGCATCTTTCGATAAAATCGAATTGTCACCCTATAGGAGACATTTCCAACTTGACTAACACAACTCGTTGGTAGGTTTGCTTTTACTAGCACGGTTGAGCTGCGACTACTGTTTGGTAGTTTGGTAGCTTCAATGGCTTCAACAATTGGTTGTGTTTTCGCTACCTATATATGAGTGCACAATTAGAGATTTTCTTCAGTTCGTACTAGTTACTGATGTCACTGATATGGCTGTTGCTGAATTTATAATGTCAACAATAAATGAACAGGGAATCAATGAAAACTACATAATAGGACAGGGTTATGATGGAGCACTGTGCATCACACAATAAAAAATCGGTCAAATAGAACAACGATTATTAAAGCATATGCAAATACTTTTATCTTTTAAATGTATTTTGAGAGATAAGTCTGGTTTCTACTTAAAAATTGAGGAGGAAGCCAAAATTATATATTTAAGAAATATGAGACAATAACAAACTATGACTTCGAACAGCGATTGGGGGAGCTAAAGTTATTAAAAATATTTGTAATATTGTCCATTACAACGGCAACATCTGAAACGCCCTAAGAATTACCTATCAAATATTCATAGAGATGTGGATATATAATAGACGGTTAACCTATGAATTGGAGTTAGCCAAAGCCTCACCGTCACGACGAATTAATATAAAATTATAAAAAATTGAATTGAAATAAAAATATAAGAACCCCTCCTCAACAAATTTCTGTCTCCACCACTGACGCTACTATATTTAAACATTCATAGAAAAATTACTATTGAGTAGCAGGTTGACAAAATTGTTTATCTTTTTGTAATGTTCCAGGTTTAACTCGCAATAGGTGTATTTACACTATCAGAAAGTACCGTTGAAAATGACCTACTTGAAACATTATAGTTGGAGTTTGATGGACACATACCTATATATAATTTTGAATTGCCGAAGATTTGATTTAACGACAGTAATCTTAAAGCTCAAAATTACGAAGTATATGCGGCGATCACGTCAAAGTATTGTCGATTTTTTTTTTTGTTTTTTTTTTTTTAGAAAATAAACAAATTTCAAAATTATTTATTACTCTGCAACAAAATTATAAATCTATTGCTTTTAATAAATTTGGGTTTTTCTAGCAATAAACTTATTTGCGTTTGATAAATTTGACGAACGGGAGAACTGTGTATGGAAAATCCCACGAATTAAAAACAATTGTTTTTGCTGAACTCTATACATGGGCATAGGTAAACAATGGACTCCAATCAATATTCAGCATAACTTTTGACAGTGTGTCTATAACATTTATTCAGCTGCACTAGGTTACCGACGTACCACGACACATTAATGGCGATCGTAGCGTATTTGGTGTTTACCATTAAACAAAATAAATAAAAATTAATAATCGAAAATGTGATATCACTATTTGAAAACCTATTAGCAAATTATGTTAAAAGGAAGGTTGTTTCCTTGACATTTGCGATAATAAATGGAGGACATTTTGTGGTATTTAGATGAAATATGTTAAGTATAATGTGTGATTTCATATTTAAACAATGTAAATTAACCTTCCGCATAACACAAAGTAGTTATGGCAGTGTTATCTTCAAAAAAAAAATATTTGGAGACAATCTGTATTGGAAGAGCCCCGGAAAACAATCTTATCAGACACTTACAAAAAGTAACTACTTGTTATTGTTATGTAATTAGATACTTTAGTTTTTTTGTAAGAAGAATACATTATACGTTTACTGTTACAAACAATTTACTTTTACTATAAGATACGTACGTACATAATATACCACAAGTTGCAAAGTAATAGCGTAAAAGTGGATTACAAAAAGAAATAATTTATAATTAAAACAAACGGTTAATCATAAATTAAGCAATAAAATAAAAAAATAATTTCACTTTACCTGTACGTGCCATTATTGGTTGGGCAACAAACAAAAATTTTGTTACCAAGATGTTCTGGTCGAGCAATGCATTGAATTTGGCGCAAAAAACTCGTCACCTGCGTATTAAACGGCCGCACACTAAACAGTGCCCGATATTGTGGACACAAGTGTTTCTCAATGCATACACCTTTCATATTTTCGTTTGGTATTTGACACCCGGGCATCATTTCTGTCGATGAAAAATATATTTTATTAATAATATTCTAGATGTTTCACACAGATTTCGGTACACTTACCAGTTCTGGCATTTATTTCACTTAATATCACTATAAATGTGATTAACACAACACAAATATTTTTATAAAACATATTTTCAGGATTTGAACACTTTATAAAAAAAAAAATATCAATATACAATTCAAAATTTATTCACTTTATATATTGTTTATATTCTGTGACTCTAGTGATAAGAAAACAAGATAATAAAAAAACTAAAGATGTTCTTTCTTATAGAAAGACAAAATAATAACTGAATGTAATAAGCAAGAAGTGTAAATCTAAAATAAGAATATTTATTTATTGTTGATTATTCTTATATTGGAAATGTGTTTCAAATACAATTTATATATAAAAATTATTTCGAATTTTTATTTTTTTTTTTATATTTTGTTTCTGTTTCTGTTTCTTCAATGTTTAGATGATCTTCTTTTTTTCTTCTTAAGCACACATAAGATATGATAAAAGAAAAAGAAAATTATTGATTGTATACAATATTATTTGCGCGGATAGTGGAGGAGTGGGTAAAATAGAGGATGGCAGATAGATACACATACACGCAACCAAACAAAAAATGGAAATTTTACATTTTGCTTCTTTTTTTGTTTTTTTCGGCACGCATAAACCTTGGTCAAATGGGCGGGCCGAATATATTTTGTTAGATCACGACTCATCTCTAATCATTATAAATACAATAATATCATTTCAAGGTAAAAATATAACGACACAGATTTGTAAAATAATAAAACCAAAACAAATAAAAGCGAAATTATTTAAAAACGCCTAATTCGTTTTGCGTTGTTATAGTAGACTCACTGTATATTTTAATTCAATCTGGAATATATTAATTGTCATGTCTACAATGAGCCATCATAATGTTGATTTGGTAATTCCGACAAAGTTGAAACTCCGAAAATATTTTCATCATCAGAATCATTTATGATTTAGTATGGTCATTACGCATCTCACACTTGTGACAACGCTTGGGTCGTAAATATTACATTATTTTATTGTTTTATTTTCAAATTTTTTTCACGTATAATACGTATATGGTTATTTACTTTATTTAGCGAGATTTTGCAATTAATCATAACCGTTAATTATTGTGAATTCGTTGATAATAAAGGTAGTCTTTAACAAAATTTTAACATGCAACTCTAAAAATTACATAATTAATTAACTTTAATTAATTAATCTTGTTTTGCATTAAAATTTAAAAAAATGTTTTTGGCTAATTCAACAGTGATATAGTCACTCATTTTTTTTATGCAAATGGCCCATTTTTATTAGTGTCCAATAACATCTCGCAAATGGTCAAATATTTATTGATAAAATGACCTGCTAATTAATTTACGTGTTATGCACAAATTAGTACGTTTTGCTTTAATTTCATAATATTTTTATCATTACAAAAACATCAAGTGTCACTTGTGGTGGATACTGCCCCGATTAGTTTCTCTTGCGCAAATAAAATGTTACGCGGCTGTACAAATTACAACTATACATAAGACCAATGTTTAGTTTCGGTTTATTGAATGAGGTAACATTCCTGGCTGACGATAAATTAGTTGGCCCTTAATTTGCTGGTCACTACAAAATAGCTCTTTTACGTTTGAAGACTAGGGCATCCAATTTTAGACCAAAAAGTGAATTAATTCCGGAATTGTTTTTTACTAATCAATGATTAAAAATTAAAAATCAAAAACTTTACAAAAAACATCAAATTTCTTTTATTTCGTTTTAATGCTCATATGTATGCACGATACTAAATCGCAGTTACAATTAAGATAAACACATTTTATAGAATTAAAAAAATTTATAGAATTTTTTAAAGTTTATGGAATTTGTGGTAATTATATAAATTCTTTAAATTTAAAAATTCTTTAAACACTAAAAATTCTATCAATCCTATAAATTCAGTAAATTCTTCAAATTTCATAAAGCCTAAAAATCTAATAAGTTTCTTAAATTCTATAAATTTTGTAACTTCTATATATTCTGTAAATTTTGTAAATTTAATAAATCGAATAAATTCGATAAATTTTATAAGTTTTAATATGTCTATGGAATGGAAATGTGATTCTAAAATTATTTTTAGATAAAGTTCTTGAATATGGCAAATTAGGAAGGAATTTGGCCATTTCTTATCCGATTTTGATGAAATTCAGCATGTACGATGGAAATGGGATTCTAAAATGATTTTTAGATAAAGTTCTGGTATTTGGCCAATTAGGACGGAACTTGGCCATTTATTATCCGATGTTGATGAAATTCAGCATGTACGATGGAAATGGGATTCTAAAATGATTTTTGGATAAAGTTCTCGAATATGGCCAATTAGGAAGGAACTTAGTCAATACTTTTCTGATTTTGATGAAAAACAACACGTACTATGGAAATGTGATTTTAAAATGATTTTTGGATAAAGTTCTGTAATATGGCCAACTAGGATAAAACTTGGATATTCCTGAACAGATTTTAGTGAGATTTGGTATGCGCGATGAAAATGTGATGCTAAAATTAATTTCAGATAAAGTTCTGTAATATTGCCAACTAGGAAGGAACTTGGCCATTTCTTATACGATTTTGATGAAATTTAGCATGTATGTACAATGAAAATGGAGTTTTAAAATGATTTTTAGATAAAGTTGTGCACTCGTAACGTACACGTATTCACGTCAAATACACGGCTGTATTTACGACACAGCCACACCTCCACTTTTTTTTTAATAAACAACCTCTTATTTTATTTTGATTTGCATCACAATATTTGCCAATACAGAGGACATACAGATTTCAGTTCGGTTAGTTTTCATTGTACCTACATCGTTATTTTATAGCAGTTTATGCTCATTGGTCGAAGGAAATAATTATATGGGACAAAACTTAAAATGCATTTATTATATTCATTAATAAAAAAATAATAACAATAAGTACATTTTAGTAGTTTGTATGACTTCCATTGTTATTAATAACATCCATCAATCAACGTGGCATTAAGTTTATTAACTTTTGGAAAACAGAAACGTCAATTTTTGTCCATTCTTCTTGAATAACTGTCTTAAGCTTCGCTAAAGTATTAAATTGACGTCCATTTTTGTAGACTCCCTGGCTAAGAATGCTCCAGAGATTTTTCATTGGATTTAAGACCGGACTAGTAGCAGGCCACTGCGATACTGGTATATTTAGTGATTGAAAAAAAATCTTGGTTCACCAAACAGCATGAATTGGCGCATTATCCTGCTGAAATCTCCAACTTTCACCGTACATTTCCTCCAAAAAATTTATTAAATCGTCGTATAATAACTGCACATACTTCCCCGCATTGATTTTATGGAAAATAAAACAACTTGGGGTCTTGCTCTGATAGCAGAAACCACCCCATGTCATAAGTGACTCTCCTTGAAATTTGCGGGTATGACGCGTTTGAAGTAACTCGCAAATTCTATTCTCAGCAATTTATGGCGTAAAAGAAATTTAAGTTTACGCACTCCCTTCTGATATTTCAGGTAAATATTCTCTTTTAAAATCTATTGTATCCTTCGTTTAAAGTCGTCCAGACACAAGTTACGCTTTATTTGGGATGGACTAATATTTTTCCTGACTGCAAGACGCCTGATTTCCATTTTACCTCTTGCGACAACTTTAGACTATGGTCCTGTTATTCTTACTGTGCCTTATGTTTGGGGATTTTTTTTTAAAGTTATTGGTGGCATTTTACTTTCTATATGTAGTTTTGTGGCTATCTGACGAATGGTAACGCCAGATTTCCTACAGCTTACGATCCTTGCCCATTCATCGGTCGAAAGTTGCGTTCATTGTGGCATAATTCTTTAAAAATTGCTATTGAGTCATAAAAAATATTTTTTTTAATGTAGACAATAATTCTTTTTTTAGTTAGAGAAAAATAATAACAATAAGAGCTATATTAAAATTAACAACAAAACGCTTTAATAATCAAAAACCGCACTTGTCCCATATATGTAGCTATTTCCTTTAACTGGCGGTTGTTAAAAACATTAAATCAACATAACGATATTGCGAGAAAGGGGTGAACGAAAATTTTAACTTCAGTTTGTTGAGTAAAGTGCTAACTATACTTGGAATAAGAAAATTAAAAAACTTAACTTTGGAGAGCGAGAATGGGGATCTGCGTGAACGCGCTCATACTTGAAATAAAAAACTTAAGAAGTCTTCGTTGAGTTTTGGCTGCCACTTAAAAAAATTAGTACGAGCGAAAATTCTCGTACTGAATTAAGGAAAACCAACAACAAACGTTTTGTGCTGTGAGTGAGTGCGCTCGAAAGACGAAAGCATCATAGAGATGAGATGAGCCGGAAATACGAAATTGAACAAAAAATGTTAATGCTTAAACAAAAAAATGTTGATTTATTATTTGTGATTATTTCCATCGAGCGGAGGCATATCCCATTGTAAAACAAGCGGCTGAATCACATCTAACTGGTACAATGGATGAACCTAGTATTGAGGGTGTAGCATCTTCGCACGATATTAATGCGTTGAAATACAACATGTGCTGACGTATTCAAAATCCAACGCATGAAATGATCACCGATTTAAAGAATATATTTAGATGTCTCAATTGGCTAATTTGAAGATGTACTAAACATTGGATTTTTTTTTCTCCGCTGGCGCTACATCCCATAGAGGGATTTGGCCGCTTCATATTGAAGTTTCGTAATCATTGTTTTAACGGACAATGAATGATTAATTTATTGATCCTAATCCTACCCTTAACCAGCCCTGATTTTTTCAACACCCGCCGGGAATCGAACCCGGGACCTCCGGAGCTTAAAGCAAGCATGCTAACCACTGTGCCACTGGGCAAACTAGTTCCTAATTTTAAACTAATGAATAATAATTATGATAAATATCTATAATAAATTTATTAAATATTTTAATCTAAAGATAAAAACAAACATTTTAATTGCTACACAAAACTACCCTGTCAACTTAGAAATTAAAGTAAACTTATGGTTGGAATGTAAAAACGAAATAAAAATTTGTTGCTTCGTTCAATTTCTTATTTTTCTTATTCCAAGTATAGTTGGCCCTAAGCATTGAGAAATTGTTCCATGCAACGTAAAATAAAATCAGCGAATGCTTTTGAAGAAAACAGTACAAATTGCTTTGTCCCATTTTCGCATAGTTTATGTACCGTTTATTTCGAAAGTGGTTTTAGGGGGGAACCTCCTCCAGATATTAATTTTTTTGCATTTTTTTTTTCTTTAAAAATTCATTTAGTATCTGAAGAATATATTTCCAAAGTTTCAAGCCCAACAGAAAGTCCTAAAGATCCATAGGAAGTCACCGAATTAATGCGTTCTCTTCAAGAACGAAAACTTTAATCGAGTTTTTCTTGAAACGTGTTTTTTTGCGCGCCGTGGAATGTAACTCAAAAAGTAATGGACCAATCAACTTAAAATTTTGTACACGTATTTTTGAGCTTATCGGCCTTTGCATAAACCTAAAATTTCGTATAAATTGTTTAAACAAATATTGGTTTTAACGAATTGTTTATAAAGAAAAACGTGTTTTTTTTCTTTTTGACCTCAAATTTTCAATTTTATTTTTTTTTTTGCAACTTTTAGGTTCATGCAAAGCGGAATGAATCATTTTAATAAAAACAAATTGTTTCGTTGATTTTAGTTAACTACCATGATTCTATAAATCCCAGGTTAGCCCGATTTTTCAAAACACGTGTTCGTGACGCCATTCAATTCTTTTTTACTTTTCGATTTTTTAGTTGTTGTTGTAATTTATATACGTATTGAGAATTGAGTGACGTCAAAAAAAAAATATGGCCATTTGTTTATATATTTCGAGCTAACCTTGGTTTTATTGAATCATGGTTAACTACAAGGACCTGGGCGTTCCACGGCGCAAATTCTAGTAGCCTAGTTCGAGCACCTCTAGCGCCGCCATTTTGTTTTGTTTCACTCATAAAAAAAATTGTTTGTATTCATTTAAACGTCAATATTATTATGCAATTTGTTTCATTGCAATAAATGCTCTCAATTTTTTGTAAAAAATGATTGAAAAACCAATTGTCTGGAGGAGGTTCCGCCCTTAAGTTTATATTTTGTTGAAATGAGATAATGAAAGAATTGAGAATCAATACATAAAAAAGTAGGTATATGGGATTTTGAATTTTATTATTTTTTGCATAAATTTTAAGGATTTAATTTTTTTAATTTAACTATATATGTTGTTTACCGGTAAAATCTCTATTGTTATCATTAACTTAATTTTTTGGAAAAATGGAATTAAACCACTTTCAAAATAAACGGTACATATGTTTATAAGCTCTATAAATTATATAAACTCCACAAAATCTATTTATTTGATAGATTCGTTAAATTTTATGGATTATTCGTTAAATTTTATAAATTTAATAAATTCTCTATATGTTTTCTTGTAACCAAAACGTTGTTAAATCAACGTATAATCTTTTTTTTTTTTTTTTTTTTTTTTTATTAAAATAAATTGTATTTATTTATTTAATGTTATTACAATCTAGTCTCCTGGACTAATGAGCAATTTGTTTCTGACTTAATTTACTAACTTAATATTAATCTATGGCTTCTTCCCATTGGCGTTCCATAGAGTCTGGTAAATTGAATTAAACCACATCTTTGTAGTGGGCTTTACACAGCACAATGCTGTTTAAGCTAACAATTACACCAACTCAAAAGGTTTGGTTCTTTTAAGTCTGCGTGTTAAATTCGTGTTGCTTAGAAGCTGAGTTGCCTCAATGTTCACATGATGCCGGAGCCTCTCTTCATGTCTCCGCGCTTTCTCCTGAATTTCATTTACGATGAGGTTCATTTTAAGGTCCCTATGGAGATCATTGTTCCTGACATACCAAGGTGCATCGACGATGTTCCTTAATACCATATTCTGAAATCTTTGGATGATATTTACGTTGCTCTGTTTGGTACACCCCCAAAGTTGAATACCATACGTCCAAACCGGTTTCAATATTTGCTTATAAAGTAGCAGCTTGTTGTATGTTGATAAAGAAGAGTTCCTTCCCATCAGCCAATACATCTTTCTGTATTTAATTCTTAGTTCTTCACTTTTCTTCTTGACATGTGCTTTCCATCGCAGTTTAGCATCCAGGGTCATGCCGAGATACTTAGCTGTGTTCGCATACGGTACTATTTCTTGATTTATGGTAATCGGGATATTTTTGAATCTCCTGTTAGTGAAGTTGATGTGAACGGATTTAGTTTCATTTAGTTTTATTCGCCATCTTTTTGTCCATTTATAAATTTTAGTTATTGCTGATTGTAACTTTTGTGTTGACTCTTCGCTGCTTGTGCCAACAGCTAAGATCGCCGTGTCATCTGCAAAAGTCGCCACTGTATTGTTTTCTAATGCAGGAAGATCATAAGTGTACAGTAGGTATAAAACCGGCCCTAATACACTGCCCTGTGGAACTCCTGCGTTGATTTCTTTCAATTCAGAGAAAGTATCATCTAACTTAATCCTGAAGAATCTATCTTTTAAGTAAGATTCCAGTATATTAGCAAATTGGATTGGTAGAAGATTTCTTAATTTATGGTTAAGTCCTTCATGCCACACTCTATCAAATGCTTGGGCAACGTCTAGAAATATTGCTGAACAGATTTTTTTCTCCTCTAGTGCTTTCTCAATTATACTGGTTATTCGGTGAACTTGATCAATTGTTGAGTGTTGGTTACGAAAACCGAACTGATGATTTGGGATTAAGTTTTTACTCTCGATTATCGGATTTAACCTTTTTACCAGAAGCTTCTCAAAGAGTTTGGACATGACTGGCAATAGCGAAATTGGCCTATAAGATGAGGTTATGTGTGGTGGTTTCCCAGGTTTTGGGATCATGATTACTTCTGCAATTTTCCACAAGCTTGGTACATATTTGATTCTAAATGCTGCATTTATAAGATTGGTGAGCTTTACCAGAGCTTTCCTTGGCAGTTCTTTTAAGATTTCTGCAGTAATAAGATCGTAGCCAGGAGCTTTTTTCATATTCATATTAGTTTTTATCTCACACGCGACTTCTTTTGGTGTTGTCGGTAGGATTTCTTTACTTTCTTGCACAGCTTGTTCAGATATTATCTCAGCTTCTAATGTTTCATCTTGATGTGGCTGGAATATTTTTTCAAGATGTTCAGCAAATTCTCGAGCTTTGTCTTCATTATTCCTAGCCCATTTATCACCTGCTACTCGTATTGGAGGGTTCTGTATTATTGGTCTTTTAATTCTTTTGGTTGCTTTCCAAAGAGAATAATCAGTACTGCTATCATTAGTTAATTTTCTTAAATAGTTGCTAATTGATTCATTTTTCAATTCTTGGATCTCTCTTCTTAATTGTTGAGTGAGATTGTTCAAATTAGTTTTATCTTGGGGGGCCCTTGTTTGTTGCCATACTCTTCTCGCTTTTCTTTTTTCTGCTAGGAGTTCCCTAATTTCCAAAGGGTAGTTGTTTCCCTTGATTTTCTTTTTAACCTCAGGGGTATTTTCCCAAGCTGATTGCTGTATATCATTTACAAATTTGTGAACTTCTTTGTCTAATTGCTCCTCGGTCTTTAATGGAACCATTAAGTTAATTTTTTCTTCTAGCGATAGTCTAAAGCATTCCCAATTGGTGTGATTATTTACTAGAAAAGGGTTCCTTTCTTTCTGAATAATTTTTTCACTTAACGTTAAAAGTATCGGTGAATGATCAGAGTTTAGGTTGTGGCTTTCATTTACTTGTATATAATTTACAGATATCTTCTTTATTATAAAGAAATCAATCAGATCTGGTACTTTATTTGGATCAGTAGGCCAGTAAGTTGGTTTTCCAGTTGAGAGAGCTTCACAACTGCATTTCCTAATGGCTTTTAGGAGTTCTTTACCCTTAGTTGTTGTTAATCTGGAGCCCCAGTGGACATTTTTTGCATTAAAGTCTCCTCCAAGTATAAACCGTTTTCCTAATTTACTGAGGAACTCGAGATAATCCTTTTCTTTCAACGAGTGCTTCGGTGGGCAGTAAACACCAGCAATACAAATAGAACCATTTTTGGTTTTGACGTTAACAGCAGTTGCTTGTATTTCTTCTGTTTCATATTTTAACTCTTCATAGTGATGAATACTATTTCTGATTATAACAGCACTACCTCCTTTAGCAGTGTTTTCCGGATGAATGGTATGATATATATGATAATTTTTAAATTTAATGATTGTTTGTCTAGTGAAATGTGTTTCCGTGATGAGACATACATCGATTTTTTCTGTGTCCAGGACCACTTGCAATTCTTGTTGATGTTGCATAAGTCCATTGGCATTCCAACATACGATTCTAAGATCACCGGCCATTTTTCTGTTTAGGGATGGCTCCCTTAGTGCTGTATTCTAATTTCTGTAATCGCTCATCAAATGTATTGAGCCTGCTTAAAATTAATTTAAGTGTTTGACTTATATCGTCATTTTGACCAGTTTTCCCTGGATTCCCGTTACTCATCGTTACTTGGGCATAAGTCATTTTACCCAATTGTCCATGAGTAGTTCCCAACGCTCTACGATTTACTTCGGGTTGGCTCATCTTAATTGCCTGCTGCCTGAATAATCTTGGATTTTTAGCAATCACATTCCTATTTTTGATGTTTTGCAGTTCAATGGCAACGCTGCATCCTCTGTAGTTAGCCGGATGGTTTTCTCCACAGTGAACGCATTTAGGCTGAACATTTCTATCTTTTACACAATCTTTGGTATGATGTTTACCTAAACATTTGACACACCTGGGTTCCCTGCTGCAATATTTTTGTGTATGTCCATAGGCTTGACATTGTTTACATTGTGGTATAAGTTTAGACCGTCTTAGAGGCTGAATAACTACTTTGCACCCTAAGATGTACTTAATTTGATAAATTTTTTCGATATCTTCATCATTATCGAAGGTCAACATAAACATGTTGAGAGGTACTTTGCCTCTCCGTTTTAGCTTAATTGATGCTTCAGTAGCCTTAAATCCTTTTGCTTTCAGATCATCAATTATTTTTTCTGGTTTACACGTAGAGTGTAGATTTTTAGCCATAACCCTTATTGGTCTGGTTTGTTTGTCTTCAAACGTGTGCCAAGCACGTTTTTCTTCATTTAACATACTTGTCATTTTTCTGTAAGTTTCACCATCTTCCAAATTTATTTTGATGGTGTTTCCATTCATCACCTTTGCATTAAACTTATCAGTTGTAGTAATTTTTTTTAATTTCTCATAGAGTAGATCATAGTCTTTGACTTCATCTATTACTATTGGTGGTGGTGGAGGTATTTTTTTTGATGATTTCTGAATAATATTAGGAACATCATCCTTTAATTGAGGTGGGGAGGGCGTATTATTCAATTTTCTTTTTTTTCTAGCCCCTTTAACTCTTATCCACTCAGTTTCTCGAGCTAGTTCGTCTTCATCCGTATGGTACTCTTGTTCAGATGTAGTCTGGCTAGGAGTATGATAGATTGCTTCCTTTGGCTTAAGAGCTTTAACTTCGTTTTCAAGTGTTTTCATACGTTCCTGCAACCATGTAATTGTATCATTCAGTTGCTTGTTAATATTGTTGGCTTCAACTAGTGCATTATTAGCTTTACACAATTCATAATGAAGCTTTTCTTCGTTTGTAGAACCAATGTTCTTGTTGCTAGCCCCAAAAGAGGGACTACCGCCTCTTATAGGAGAATACGATACTTTCTTACTCCTCTGGAAGGGATGTATAGTATTATTTTCTGATTCGCTCAGTTGAGCTTGTTTATTCACCAACATATCTTGGGATTGGTTTAAATAATTGTAGTATAGCAATGGCAGGTCTCCCCCAGAATCCACGAGACCGACCTCCGAAGAGGGTGGATTTACCTGATTAACAGGTGTACCACCTGGGGTATCATTTTC
The DNA here is from genome assembly GCA_963556165.1 of Tipula helvola. NCBI lineage: Eukaryota > Metazoa > Arthropoda > Insecta > Diptera > Tipulidae > Tipula > Tipula helvola. The sequence continues at coordinate 340,453,556 of OY744482.1, read as the reverse complement.
CATATTCGTTGCGCTCATTGCTCATTTATAGTGTACTGCACTCGCATCTAGTATTTAGCCGACGTATTCACATCGTTGCCCGGGTGTTACCACTTGGAGGTATACTAGACACATTTGGTGGTTTCTACATAGTTGCAGCGTTGGAATATAGACCACGAGATACATGGCTATAGACGGTCAACACCTACCCTATTGAGACGCACCCAACACCCAACGTATAATCTTAAGATGAAGAATAAAAAACTTGCAGACTATGACTTTTTGTTTTATTGGTAACAATTTATTTTTAATTAATTTAGTTTTGATTTTTTCCACTTATGAACTGAATACATCAAGAGTTAATGAGAGAAGAGCGAAGTTGTTTTATTTTGTTTTGTTACAACTCATTTTTTACATAATACTTATAATTAATGATGGTAGATGGCCATTCGTAACTCATCGAGCTACTACAATGAAGTTATTAATAATTATTAATTTTAAGTCTACATTATTAATTTTAGGTATCTATGTTTCTATCTGTTATTACTCCGTAATGTCAACAAAGTTTTATCAACAATAGAATTTTATGTGTTAAAGTATAAATTTTCATCAATTAGATTCTAAGATAAGTATTCTAATACATTTTAAATCTTTTTAATTATATAACTACTTAAATAGCCTTTTATCTGATTCAGTTTTAGGTTACAATTTAAGGAAATTCATTTTACGTTATGATGTGCCAACTACAATTTAAAGGTTATGTATAAAATTATTTTGCATACAATTTGAATTTATTTTATCTTAAGATTTTTATTTCAGATATCAGCAGCTTCATCAATTTTAGAACACTATATATAATTCTAAAAATTGTATGGATACAATTTTTAAATTCAGTAAGTTCTTTAAATTCGAATCAAATCTAATAAATTCTTTAGTTCTTATACTGTAAATTCGATAAATTCAATAAATCTGAAAAGTTAATAAATTCGATAAATTTTATAAGTTCTACAAAGACAGTATTTATTAATTATAAATTTTAATATGATTATAAATTCTTCAAATATTAAGGGATTTCATAAATTTCATCAATTGTATAAATTATATAAACTCCAATAAATCTATAAATTGTATAAATTCTTGAAATTTTATAGATTCAATAGGTTCTACGAATAGTTCAAATCTGTCAGTTCTATAAATTCTACAAATTCAAATTTGACTTACTTTAAAAATTCCATAATTTGTACAAATTCAATAAATTCGATAAATTCTACAAACTTTAGTATTTCTAAAATTGTTTTAATTTTTATAAATTTTATAAATTCAATACATTCTTTGAATTCAATAAATGGAATAAATTCTGTAAATCCTCTGAATTCTACAAAGCCTAAAACTTCAGTAGGTTAGGTTAGGTTAGTTGAAGTGGCACATAATTTATCCCCTTCATCCTTACTGGAACCTTTTAAAGCTACTTAGATAGAATAGAACATCTCGCACTTTACTGTTTTCGAGATCCGGCAGGTTGTCCATCCTGAACTTACCTAAGTATTTATGTCTTCTGCGAAGGAAACGAACCAAAACCCCTTCCTCCTCTCGTTCTTAATTCACGAGAGCTTAATGTTTTGGTGCGCCAACTCTAGTTTAAACTAGACCTGAATTGCTTCACTACAGGTGAGGGTGCGTCAGTCCATCTATTCAGATTAAGCGCTGTGATGGGACCCCCAGACTTGCTCTTTCCGGTTGCAGATGGTGGTTCTAAAAACTTTATAAATTCAATAAATTTTACGAATTTTGTAAATTCCTTAAATTTTTTAGATTCTATAAGTTCTATCAATTGTTTTAATTGACTATAAATTATACTATGTAACTTAAATTATTTTCCATTTTTATTTTTATTTGTTTTTCTAAAATTCCCCAATTTTTATAAATACTATAAATTTTATAAAATCTTTGAATTCTGAAAATTTTATAAACTCGATGAATTCTATTAATTTCATTATTTCTACAAATTCTTTTAACTCTGTAAATTCCATAATTTTTATAAAAGCAATCGGTAATTTTGTAAGTGTTAAATCAATAAAACGATTTTAAGGAATTTTTACCATTTTATATCGTCACCAGCGACTTTTTTATTCTTTCCGTTTTTGAATAACTGATCAAATCATGATCCTTAAACTAACCACCTCCACAGATTAACGAACTGATTTCATTTTGTCCGTAATAGTGACTTTAGAGAAGTTTCCCTGAATATAGTTTTTTTTTAGTTCAAGTAGGAGCTATAATTACATAAAATTATATTGGAATTACTTAAATTAGCATGAATAATAGAAATTCATTAATTCCGGAATTAGTGTTTTCAATTTCGAAATAATCGAAACCAAAATATGGGTCGATATTCCGGAATACCGGAATTCTGAATTCCGGAATTGGATGCCCTACTTAAGAGTCATTGATACGAAATTATTCAAAAATCTTGAATATTATTAATTGTCTCGATGAGGGCGGGGTTTTTAGTAGTTAATATGTCAGTCCAAAAAAAACTATTTTCTTCATAATACTATTTTATAATGTCGACCCAAAAAAGATACTATCATGCATGGGAAAGGAATATACTCGAATATAACTAACGAGAACTTTTTAAAATTTTGCAATTCAACTGAGTAAAATACTAAATTGAAAATAAAATGCTAAATTGTTGGAACCAATCTTCCGATGATTTTATATTAGACCTATACCGGTTGCCAAGTGAAAAATTTTCAGAGTACTAGCATGGTCAATCATGGCTGCACAGCTCGTGAATCGCATTTTATTTGATTTTCACAATTCAACTGCCAACTGATAGGTCTAACAGAAAATAATCATGAAATCGGTGGCAACTAGGGAATCCAATGACCAATACCGATTATCTACTCGACTATCCAGATAATTTGATCGATTCGGAGGCACGAAATAACTCCGCGAGAATTTAATCCATCGAACATTTTTGGTGGCGAAATTAAATCCATTTTCAATATGAATTAAATTTATTTTCAAAATTTAAAAAGCATGGATTTAAGATTTAACTCATATTGAAAAAGATTTAAAATGACGCAGATTAAATTCAAATTTATCGGGCAAATTAATTCATTTCTAAATGAATTTAACTTCACCGATATATACAATATACATATATGAATTATGTACCGCCTTGAAATGAAGTGAAAGTCACACATACATTATATCTTCTCGAAAAGGAACTAAAAGGCTTATTGGATTACAAAAAATTGAAATGAATTTAACGTCTTTAATTTAAATTGGAATATTACACATACTTTAGCTTAGTGAAAAAGTACTAAAAAACTTATTTCGATTTGATTAACTATTGAAAGTGAAATAATTCTCAACAAAAAAAATGAATTAATTTTGCCCAGATTTAATTAAGCATTTTAGTAAATTGACGTCTCTGAATTAATTCATAATTAAAGACGAATTAACATAATTCCTCGGACTTACGGAGCCATATGATATTCCAACGAAAGATCGAAGAAAACTAAAAAAAGTAATTATTTATAATTAAAATTTTGAAAAAAATATAAAAAATAATTAAATTTCAATAAAGTGTTATTGTGATCTTTGTTGATCCTGTTATTGTGATCTTTGGAGGCCAGTGGTCAATCATCAAATTCCATCAGCATCCCAAAATATTGTTGCCATTATCTTGCCCGCAGATGGTTGAACATTAAACTTTATCGGTGGTGGATTTCCCTGCGCTATCAATTGCGTGGACTCCTGTTTCGATTCTGGATCATAGTGATGAATCCATGTTTCATCATCGGTGACTATCTGGTTTATAAATTTAACCGGATCGCCTTTTTCTTAATACTACTTTTAATTGTACTCGAGTAACCCGGGTATTAAAATTAAAAAAATATTAGATTGACCGAGTACTTTAAGGCCCGATTGTATGAACACGGATAGATTAAAAAAAATCCGGCGATACAGATTAATCTTCAACCGACGATTTTTTTTTTCGTCGATTGTATAAACACGGATAAAAAAAATTCCATCCTCTGTTTATTGAAGTTTTTATTGCAGTTTATTTTGGAGTGTCAACACTTTTTTGACTTTTCAAATTTAATTTATTGTTTATTTACATTCTTATGTATGTACTTATTGTACAGGAAAGTATTTTTTTATGTTTTTCTACAATAGAAAAAAAAATTCGAGTTGGGCATTTGAAATTTTACGTTTTTTCGATTCCATTCCGATTTTTTTTTCAATAAACGCAACAACAATCAAAATGTTCCGCCGCGCCTATTCAAACAAATAAAATTAAAATTATGTCAAAAAAAATAAACAACATTTTCTATCCACTGTTTTAGACAACAAAAAGAGAAGATAAAGACAGTGGATAGAAAAGAATCCTTGGATTAATTTTCGTATTTATCGTCGTTCATACAATCCAAGCAACGATTAATCCGCCGATTAATCTTCTATCCGCGTTCATATAATCGGGCCTAAAACACAAGTAATTTGGGTACCCTAGTGCCAACAGTACAGGATTGGAAGAAATGTTCAGCTAAACTGCGAATATCAAATTAAATACGATTCGGACAGTTTAGTAGATACTCCTGATGATGGCCTAATAAGCCGAAATCGATCGAGTGATTTTTTAAACCTTTTGTAATTTTACGAAATATTTAACAAGTGTTTTTAAAAAATTTTAAAAATGTGTGTATTAAGTGTGTTTCGCCAAGTGCCTACGGCAGAAAGTATAAGAAGAAATAATATTTATGTTGTTTTTTACGCTAATGGCTAAAAGAAGTAATAATTCAAGACAGGTCATTTCCAAGTGCATCCAAAATTTTGAGCCAATAAGAACGATTTTATAAGTGTGAAATGTATAACAAATAAGACGTTATTTTTAAATTTTAGCGGTTAAATTTTACTTCCCAATCTCACAAATTTTAGCGTACGATGAAAACGAAACTAGGAAACATTTAGAGATTTGTTTAGAGAAATAGCCACATTTTTATACCACGAAAAACCCATGGGTCCATTAATTTTATATTTAATAGTTATATATTAATTCAGCCTTTATTTCCAAAATATCACAAAACAATTTAAGAAATAGGGTAAATGTATCCTCCAGAATTCATGGATTTAATCGGAGTTGGATGATAAAGCTTGCATGTTCAATTGCATATCGCTTTTTCTAGTGGAATATTCGTTTAAAGATTGAAGGCATTTACCCCCTTTCTTAGACCTTTTCAACTCTTTTTCATATAATTCAGCAAATGATTTTTATTTTGAAACCTATGTCTGCCTCCTGGGCCTGAAGTCCGATTTGGGCCCATATTCCTGAAATTCACCGAAAAAAGTCACCGGTGACTTTAGTATAAAGTAATTTAAATTTTTGACTGAAATGACGTATTTTACTAGAAACTCACCGGTGACTTTATCAGGTGAATTTCAAGAAAACGGACCCTGCACCTACTGTGTATTCCACAATAAAGTAACATTAACACACCGATTATAGAAATTTGTCATGACATTACATTGTCTATTATTTTTGTGTCATGATAGTTAACTTTGAATCATAAAATTTGAAGTAACCATGTGCATATCACTGAGATATATACAGTGCATATAGAATATGGGTGACTGTATCATGATTTAAATAGCCAAAAATAATTATTTTCAATTGAATTAAATTACCGTGTTGTTTGTAATTTCTCCATAAATAATTATGAGAACAAATTTGTGTGCACAAATAATTTTGTTAAAAACTAAATTAACTGTAATTTCTCGTAGAACCGAAATATTCATTTTTTTTTTTTTTTTTTGAAAATATGGAAACTTAATTATTCAGTTAATTAAATAAAAATTAATATTTAATATTAAATTTTACTATTTAAAATAAATATTTTAAAGTTGTTTATATTATATTGCATAAGAAAAATTGAACATGCACAAATAGTTTTGTGACGGACTGTACAAAATCATAATAGGAGGATTTTTGGTCTTAAAATGCTTCTCTACAAGAAAGTGTATATGTGTAGAGTTACGGTAAATTTTTTTTTTGGAAGGTTCACAATTTAATAACATTTATTACTTTCAATGAGAAGCAATCATAATCATCAACAATTTGAATTTAATTGTTCTAAATTCCTAATGTGCATCCAAAGGCGAAAAAAGTAACTGTATTTACATTTTTTTTAAAGTTGCTAGAGAGTGGCCCAAATGTAGGCCACTCTGGTAATTAGACCTGTAGCAGACATAACGACTTGATATTATCGTTTAATATTATAATGCCCATATTATATGATAAAAATAATTGCGTATATATGTATGTAGCTCTCGCCTACTAAAATCACATTTGCAAAAAAATGGTGTGGTGATGATACATAGACGACAAAATCACATGGGTGAAATCACAAATGAACGATAAACACTTATCGAACTCTGACATTTACAAAATTTCTTAACTTTACTATTTAACCAAAATCTGGAGGCATTTAATCTTGGCAGTTATGAATGTGCCCAAAATTTGATTAAAATTATAAACAAATTTGAGATAATATCGGAATATTGGGATAATTTTTTTGAGAGAAAATAAGTTCTAGGCATTTCAAATATTTTTCTAAATTCGGCTATTTTAAAATATCTGAAATTTTATCATTTTCTTTAATTTAACCGGCTAATATTCTCAAATTTTAAATTTGTTTAAAAACGTCTGGTTTTAAAATTTCGTTAATTTGATTGTGATTTAAACTAATTAATGCCAAACAATTCCAAAAAGTTTAAAATAATAAAAATTTTTAATTTTGATAAATTGAATACTAAAAAGATACTTCTCGATAATTTTAATTAGATTTGAATTTAAATGAAATTTTGAAATTGTTTGTACAAATTTTGAAAATTTTTAAATCCCAAATTAATAAAATTAAATAATTTTAATTATATTTCTTTGAATTTTTAAAATTACAAGTATACTAACATTCTGAGGTTTCTATCAAATTCTTTAGAATTCGTAAATTTTGCCAAATTCTGAAAAATATTGTAGGTATTCTAAAATAATAACAAATTCTGCATTTTGGTAAATTAAATTGTATAAATTCTGAATATACAATTTCATAAAATTTTGATTTATAGAATTTTGCTAACTTTTAATGTTTTCATTCTAAAATGTTTCCAAATTCTAATACATTTCTCAAATGCTGAAGTTAATCGATTGCTTGAATTTGTTTTGAAGTTTAGTACAAAATCTGACGTTTTAAAACTTGAAATACTTGCCAAATGTTTAATAATTTCTATATATTTATAATATGTTCGATTTTACTTTAGGATTGAAATTTATAAAATTAATTAAACGATTTTAATAAAAATTAGAATCGTAAAGACAAAATTTGTAAAAAATAATAAAATTTCGTTAATGTGATTTTAATTGTTATATTCGAAGAATTAATTTTGATTTTACATATTAAATATTGAAATTGTCTGTACAAAATATTAAGATTATTTTTTTCCGAATTCTAAAATTTCTTTTCTATTAAATTTTTAGATTTCGTAAATTTTGTCAAATTATATTTAATTTTGATAAATTGAGTTTTATAAATTTTAATTAAATTTTTAACTTGTAGGAATTTTGTTTTTAATTTCATCTGTCTATAATTTGAAAACACCGCTATTAATATTGAATTTTGGCAAATGTTAATGTTTACATTCGGAAATTTTATCAAATTCTAATAAATTGCTCCACGACAGTATTGATTTTCATCGTACGTATTATGGAATTGATGAACCAGTCGCGCGTACTTCAAAATATTTTAATCAATATTCAGAACTTTTCGATTTTAACATTTCAAGAGATCATCTTAAGGGGTTATATAGCGGGCGAAATAACGACATTGTTCAATTTTTTTTTTGATAGCATATAATAAAATTTATATTTAATATTTATTTAAAAACTGTTAACAATATCGTTTAGTACATGTTTTGGGGTACTTGTTAAATTTTTTTCATAGAAAAATACTTGAAAATAAAAAACTTCAGCTGTATTCCAGAAGCGCCTTTTTTTGGGCATCACTTGCAGTGGACATGATAACTCGAGAACGGTCAATCTGAAATCAGAATTTCAAAAAAAATTCGTTAGTGTATATTGTATTGTCAATAAATTACGGATCTAACCTGGTTCGAAAAATTTTTCAGAGGCAGCCTAGAACTAAGTCACATTCCTAGTAAATCGACGGAAGTGAAGATTGTATTTTATACCTAAGGCGGGAAAACGCTCACACTGCAGTCCCAAAGACCTTAGATCGATTAGCTTGTATTCCTTCTTTTTTAAAACACTGGAAAGACAAATAGAAGCTCATATTAGAGGCACGATTGTGCCGGAAGAGCTTGTTACGTTAAAGTCTCCGTCTCGCATGCATTTCGGTTAAGCCTTAATGTTTGTTTTTGCCTACGCGATGGTTGCGTTTAACGTAAAGTGTATAAATTTGAAATGTGGTAATACTGGCAATAATTGAGCAACTAAGTCTATTTTCCCCTCGATTCTTAAAGTGGGGATTTGGCATTGGCTATAAATTGGAAAATTTTTGACTGATCGCGAGAGTTTTTGATTGAAATTTTTTGTGGCATGGTCGATTGCAGATTGAATATAGTGAGAATAATTATGTTGTATTATGGAGTTTAGTTAAACGAAAAAAAAAAATACTAAAATTGTAATAACATAAAGTTTAAATTAAAGTTAGTAAGAATTATGATAATATAAACTGATCATAAAATTTGCAAATTGTGGTGTGGTCGATTTTTTTTTTTATTGAAAAGATATTTGGTATTAGTGTTTTTTTTTTGTTGGTGGACAATGATCGAAAAAAAAAATAATAATACCGTTGTCATAAACAGTAGTGACGCGTGAGAAGTGATTGTGCTAATAGTTAATATGATAATAAAAAAAAACAATTCAATTATAATATTTATACACTAATTAAAGTTCTGTTATTTGCAAATTGCAACTATTACATTTAATTAAATATTAATACCCATTATGTCAATTAAATTGTCATAAAAATAACAATAAATCTCGAACTTTAAATGCACTAAAAATCCACCTGTGTAGTGCTTAATAAGAGACTAATATTAACAATAATCTGCATCATAACAGACAAATAGAAATATAAGTGTGGTGCAAATCAAAGCGTTCCTAGATATCCTCCCTCTTTAAATGGTTTCAGCTTGTCTTTTATGAGGCATAGTTTCTGGGTCTCGTTTTGGATAGCAAATTAAATTGGAAACCTAACATTCTGAAAAAGTAAAGAAAGCTACGGTAGCACTATCTCTTGGAAAAATGGCATTGGAAAATGTTGGGGACTGGAGCCCCGCATGGTACATTGGCTTTATACCGCAGTAGTCGACCCAGTTTTTTGTAAGGGGTAACAGTTTGGTGGCCTGCTCTAGACAAAACTGTCAACCATAAGCTGTTGACGAAAGTTCAGAGAACAATCTCTCTGTGGATCAGTGGTGCACTGAGGAGTACGTTATCCAAATCTAGCAATCTTATGTGCTAATAATGTATGATTTACACAATCGAAAGCTTTCTTTAAGTCAAGAATTAAACATGAAGTTGCATATTTGTTTTCCAGAGACTCATAGAGTCATTCTACAAGATTTAAGATAGCTGTAGTTGTGATCTAACGTGTCATGAAACCATGCTAATTGTAATTGATAAGTTTATTAAAATTTAAATGGTCAGGTAGCGCTTTGTGAATTATTATCCTCTCGAATAGTTTGGAAAAAACTGAAAGAACGGAAATTGGTCGGTAATTGTTAACAAAAAATCGATCACCAGTCTTAAATTTTGGGGAATACACGAGCAACTTTAAAAAAACCAGGAAATACTCCTTCATTGATCCAACAGTTTATGGTTTTACCTAATAATGGTACAACCATAGGCGCCAGTATTTTTAATAATTGTGTTGTAACATAATCATAACCAGGATATGAATTTAATTTCAAATTGCTTATTATGATGTTGAAATCTTTAATATAAACAGTATTAATTGTAGAAAGATATCTATGCACATCTCCCCTTACAGGGTCTTAACTAGATATTTTTAATACAGTAGCAGAAAATGTGTTAAACTCATTAATCAGTTGTTGGTTAGTGATGAATGATGATATCATTGATTTTAAATTCTACATGAAGATGCTGTTCATTACGCTTATGGAAAGACGCATCGTTAGTTAAAATCTCATTTATTAATTTCCACATTTGCTTAGGATTTTCCATATTTTCCTTTATGTAATTAGTATAATAAGTTTTTTTGACTGTGTTTATCAGTTTTTAAATTCCTTGTTTAGCCTTTTAAAGTTCGGTCGAGTATTCGTCTTTAGTTGATTAAATGCTAGATTTGATTCTCTAAATAATTCGCTATATTTTGATAATGAAACCAAATTATCAAGTGCATCAGAATACATTTTGTGCATACACACATTTTTAAATTTTTTTTAAAAACACTTGTTATATATTTCGCAAAATTTAACAAGTGTTTTTAAAAAAATTTTAAAAATGTGTGTATTAAGTGTGTTTCGCCAAGTGCCTACGGCAGAAAGTGTAAGAAGTACATTTTGTGCATTTTAGAAATTGTCAAATCACCATGAAGATATTTTCTTGATGTATCACGTCGTTTGTAGTGACTGCACAGGACGTAATCCTGTAGCAACAAGGCACAACGTAATAACTCGTGTTATTGTTTGGTACTGAAATGAGTTAACATCAGCAGTACGTTCGTTAGTTAAAGAAGTATATTTGAGCTTTTACCGTTAATTTCTACGGAATGTTTCATTTTGCCTCAAATTTGCTTTTGGAAAACCCGGAATAACTGAGTTTTGTTTTTAAATAAAAATATGACCGCATTTGTTTAGTATTGAGAAATTGTAGAAACAAATGCAACGAACGTGTAACTTGAAGCTCAAAAAATTATATTTGATCCGTGAGTACTTGGGAGTTTTAACCTTCGCTTGCATTTATGTAATAAAACCAAAATAAAATGCAAACAATTGTACTTGGGAGATCGCTGTATTAACACCATTGATAAGAAATTTTGTCCTCCTGGAGCAGTTACCAGTTTGGATCTTCGTGAAAAAAGCAATACCAAATAAGCTCTCTGAAGATAAAATAAATAAAGTGCGGGCTCATATTAACGCATTTCCCGTCTAAAGTGTATTTACTATTGGGCCTTCTACCTATTCTCATAATGTTGGAAGAAGATATTCCTTTATTTTAACATTTTTAGTTTAATTCTAATTAATTCACTTTTTTAAGCTTTATGTTTTTTAGCTTAATTTTTAATTTTTTATTAATTATTTTGTAATTTATAAAATCCTCAATTTAACCGAAAAAATTTAAGTTATACAATTTGAGTGACAAAATTTAAATGTAGAAAATCTACAAAATGTTGTCGTAATAATTTAACAAATATTTGGAAACTTCCTGGATATTTAATAAATTTTGAGATAAATTTTGTTGTTTTTTGATGTAAATGCTTTCCAAAATTAATCTTTTATTGAGATTTAGCTCCTTATCAAGTATCTCAGCATCATCTATAGATAACGAGTGGCTACTTAGTAGATAGTATATAGAAAGACTAAACGACCTTAATTTTCAATTTCGCAAGTTAATTTAATTCGCGGGGTAAAACTATGTTGGACTCATCAACATTAAATTATAATTTTCCGAATTTGGAATAGCCGCAATAATATCGTCCACGTACCGGTAACAGAAGATAGGTTTGACTGAAGATGTTTTTAATACTTCGGTTTCAACGTGTTCCACTACTAGGTTAACCAGTTAGCCACTGTTGGATTAATTGACGAACCCATCGGTGAACCAAACACTTGCCTGAAACATCTTCCCCCGAAACTAAATTCAGTATGACCTAACACTAATTTCACCCCTTCTACAAAATGTTTCGTCTCCAGATTTGTGCTACAACGAAACTATTACCAAAGATGAGTCAACGTTTGTACAGAACGAGACTACATCTAACGACACTAATATCTAACCTGTTGGTAGAGACACATTTTTAATTTTATTTCTAAAATCTTTCGCGTTTTGTACAGCCGAAAGTTATTTCCCACATAATGATGCAAAATGTTTGGATAAATTGTATAAAGGCGAACTTAAATAGCTTACAATTGGTCTCAAGGCAATACCAATTTTGTGTACTTTCGGCAGACCATACATTCGTGGGGTTGTACCATGATAATTTATAACCCATTTTCGCCCGCCGTACTCGTTTGAGTACACCACTTTATAACGTAAATTCTGCGATTCTAACGGATTTAAAATATTTTTGTTTCTCGATTATTGGTCGTTCGATTAAAAGAATCGGCCTTGAAATCAAAAAAATATCATCATTTGACCGACAATGATGAAATTGGAATTTCTAAAGATGTTCAAAGTATGATCGCTTATAAATATGCTTAGGAAACAGTTTTGCCAGTAAATTTATTTTTCACAAGTATGACTCAATTGACGAATCCCAGCGGTAAGCCAGTGTGAGGCACGGGTTTACCAAAATTGGATCATAAGCAGTTCGAGTGGATAGTGTTGCGCCTTCGACATTTATTGTGGAAAACCAGCAGACGGAATCAAAGTTAAGGATGCTAATTTTTTCGCGAAAACAAATAGTTTTTCTTTGAAATTTTTGTTTTATTTATGTTCTTTACTTATTATCACCCTGTGATCGCAGTTTGAAAGTTTTTTTACAGGTAGTTATTTTTTGGGCATTAATATGGGTTAAGAAATTTTGCCAATTTTTTCTCAATTTTTCCTAAACGTTCCTAAGTGGCTGATTACATTTGATTTAGATTGCATTGAAGAAACACCAACTTTCCGAATTTCACTGTAAGTGTTGTTGTCCGACACGAGTAATTCCATCTTTTATGAATATTGAATTTTTGGCATAAGGACCGTTATGTTAACCCTGTCAGCTTTCAACACATACAATTCGGGGTGCTTACTGCTAAGAACAATAATTAGATACGGTTAGTAAAAAACATAAATCATTAATATTTAAGATTAAAAGTTTAGAAAGTAAATAAATTGCAGAAATTAAAACCACATTATTCGAAGCAAACCTGTTCAAATAAAAAAATAGTAATGACAAGCGTAAGACCAGCGCGAGTCACTAATTTATCTTACGTTTGTGTTAAAATGTTTTATTAGATGTCATTGGTTTTTTGCCGATACTATTATCGATTTTGTTTTTATTTGGTTTTCTTATACCTACCTCCACGGCCTTGTCATTATACGATTCATTAGCTATAATATAATTATTACACGTGAACGTAAGAAAATATTTTATTTATTTTATGACACGGTATTTCAAACAGGTTGGTAATCTGAATCGTGTCTATACAGAATGTTGACTCGGTAGCACACAAACTAGTAGAGAGTTCATCAAAAAAATGTTCTTTATTCTTGGAATTACCATTCGCATTAATTCTTGCATAATATTACGTCAACGAGAAAGGGTTGTTTGTTTGTTGCTGGCTCTTTATTTGCCATTTCATCTCGGTTTGCAGGAAAAATGCTAGTTGTTTACGCAAAGTGCTAATTGGAAATTTAAATTGCCAACAAATAATTGATGGGAATATCAATTTTTTGTGAAGATTTTAGAAATTTACCATCTTAATCATCATCGTGGACTCTGTTCCTAAAATATTTTATAAATCAATCGGTAATATAATTAGTGTATCTAGTTTTAGATCGAATTTATGCCACAGTACATTATACAGACCAAATTACTATAATTACCAATTTTCAGAGTATAAACAACATTAGTAATTTAAAAGCCATGTGATACATTCAACATTTTGAAACTAATCACAATATGACTTATCAACTAGTTTGAGAGAGAAATAAAATCTGAATCGCTCGAGTTAAAAATAAATAGTTAGGTCAAATTGTATTTTGTTTAAAATTAATTCAATCTGGAAATTCCCCTCTTTGCCATTAAATTTAGTTATCAACTAATTTAAGAAAATAAAAGAAATGCTCACTAATGCTCACTAACAGTTCTTGGTAAACTAGTACCTTGTTAAACCAAAAGAAACAAAAAAATGTCAACCTTGTCGAACGCCCCGAAAAGGTACTTGGCACATCTATTCTTCTTTAAAACTCAGCTACCTAGATTCGAGGAAAATCCTATAAATAAAGGATTATTTTCTTAACCACAGATGTGCAACTTCATCCCGTGCATAAAACTGTATATCATTAAATTTTATCTCACTCAATGGGTAGTATTCGACCGTCGAACAATGTTTAGCTAACTCTTTGATATCATATCCACGGTATACGTACATTTATTTTTTGGATGTTTTTCATAATGGTTCTTCTCAAATATAGCCAGACCAAATAGCGCCCATTTGAATATCCGTATATGAAAGCCTTGTAAAGAGAAAAGAAAAAGCTTCCGAAATAATAAAATTTGGCTTTCAGTTAGTCACCATATTTGAAAAATAAAAAGCTGCTTGCGTCTCGGGGTTTTAACGTAAAATGAAACTGACACATAAAAGTTACTTTTACACTATGATCTAAGCCAAATGTTAAAACTAAACAGATCATTTTAATAATGAATTGTACAAATCTCCCGTATTCAAATATTTACCGTAATTAAGTTAATTGATCGAAATATTAGTTGAATTAGTAAATAGTGTAGTATACTACGGAAAAACCATTTAAAAATATCAGACTAACAGAACATTTCCAAATTATTATAGTAAATACATATGAATTGAATTCCGGTGTGCTAGAGAAGTGTATTTCCCAGCCTTAATATTTGGCCAAAAAAGAGAGCGCTTAATAGAATAACTATGATACCTTCAACATTTCATTACTAAACACCATTCAATATTTCATTGATATTTAATATTTATCCGAAAAATTATAAATAATGACGCTTAAGACCAACAAATGTGTCGTTACTACCTAAGACCGTGTTTTAAGACCAATGACAACCATGACTAACCAAACCAAAAGACTGTGACTATACATGAATAAGGCCTATAGAAGACGAATAATTCATGTAAAATAATGAATTTATGAACAAAGCGCATTTGAGTTTCATTGCCCAAAAATATTTATGAAAATCCGGTAAACTCATTTAGTTCAAATATTGCATTCCCTAAATGTTTCCCCGAAATTTCAACTTGTCTCTAAATAAAATAAGATAAACAGGACGTGACAAAATTCGATTTTCAAAAAATTATAGGCCAGGATAACTTCAAGTAATAAATTTATGATAAAAAATCGAAAATTGTAAAAATGTAAAAATTACAAGAAACTGAAGTCATGAAATGTCAAAATTGAGGTTCACATTTTTCGTGCATGAGGTTAGAAACGCAGTGGAAAACATGTAGAGATAAATTAGCGACATTTATATTCTAATAATTATAAAAACTCCAATTTCGCTCGATTTCGCTTGTGACATTTTTTTATGTAAAATAAGATTTCGCTTCAACTGCATACTAGGCTTCAGATTCCAAAACATAGTTTGCAACGAGTTTGCACAAATTATTGAAAACTGAGTTCCCTAAATTTAAAAGATTTATCAAAACTTATTAAATTCAAACACAACCTACGAAATCTAAAAATATGACAGAGACTTCAGAATTTCATTATCCTTACATGCAATTTTAAAAATTAATATTTACTCATTTCAAAATTCAGAATTTTTAAAATTTTCAGATTTTCGATTAAAATTCAGAAAACTAATCTTTGGTATTCTGATTACTTTAGTACAAGTATATACAAGCACTTATTTGGGAATATTTTAATGTTCTCAAATTATTGAGAAATGGAGTTAAAAATTGAGGTCTTAAAATATAAAAAATTATAAAATTCGAAAATAACTTACGAAATTTAAAATATGATAAAGATTTCAGAATTTCATTATCCTTACATGCAATTTTAAAAATTAATATTTATTCATTTCAAAATTCAGAATTTTTATAATTTTCAGATTTTCGACTAAAATTCAGAAAACTAATCATTGGTATCCTGATTACTTTAATACAAGTATATACAAGCAGTTATTTGGGAATATTTTAATGTTTTCAAATTATTGAGAAATGGAGTTAAAAATTGAGGTCCTGAAATTTAAAAATTTATAAAATTCGAACCAAACTTACGAAATCTAAAATATGATAGAGATTTCAGAGTTTCATAATCCTTACATGCAATTTTAAAAATTAATATTTATTCATTTCAAAATTCAGAATTTTTAAAATTTTCAAATATTTGATTAAAATTCAGAAAACTAATCTTTGGCACCCGAATTACTTTAGTACAAGTATATACAAGCAGTTATATGGAAATATTTTAATGTTCTCAAATTATTGAGAAATGGAGTTAAAAATTTAGGTCCTGAAATTTAAAAATTTATAAAATTCGAACCAAACTTACGAAATCTAAAATATGATAGAGATTTCAGAGTTTCATAATCCTTACATGCAATTTTAAAAATTAATATTTATTCATTTCAAAATTCAGAATTTTTAAGATTTTTGATTAAAATTCAGAAAACTAATCTTTGGCACCCTGATTACTTTAGTACAAGTATATACAAGCAGTTATTTGGAAATATTTTAATGTTCTCAAATTATTGAGAAATGGAGTTAAAAATTTAGGTCTTAAAATTTAAAAATTTATGAAATTTGAAAAAAAATTACGAAATCTAAAATATGATAGAGATTTCAGAATTTCAATATCCTTACGTGCAATTTTAAAAATTAATATTTATTCATTTCAAAATTCAGAATTTTTAAGATTTTTGATTAAAATTCAGAAAACTAATCTTTGGCACCCTGATTACTTTAGTACAAGTATATACAAGCAGTTATTTGGAAATATTTTAATGTTCTCAAATTATTGCGAAATGGAGTTAAAAATTTAGGTCCTGAAATTTAAAAATTTATAAAATTCGAACAAAATTTACGAAATTTTAAATATGATAGAGATTTCAGCATTTCATTATCCTTACATGCAATTTTAAAAATTAATATTTATTCATTTCAAAATTCAGAATTTTTAAAATTTTCAGATTTTCGATTAAAATTCAGAAAACTAATCTTTGGTATCCTGACTACTTTAGTACAAGTATATACAAGCACTTATTTATTTATTTATTTATTTATTATTATGTATATCCTACAGTGATTACAATCGGTTATACAAACATGTTAAAAAAAAATTATAAAATTATTTTGTAAAAATGAAATACAACACAAAAGGAATAAAAGATAGATAGAAAACGCCGACTATTTAGTTATTATTACATAAAAATTTAAATAAAGCTTTCTTAAACGACTCTCTGGACAAGTTGAAATCAAAAACATCATAAACTGAATTAAACTCTCGCGATGCTCTCAAAAGTTGTTCCGAAAGACCGTAATTAGTTGATACCTGGTTAATGAGTAACAGTCCATCGCGTGGGCGCATTTGACGTATCGGAGCGTAAAGATTTAAGCGTGAAAGCAGCTCAGTACAATCGATTCGAGAGCTGAAAATATCGCAAATGAACAATGCCGATGCAACTACCCGTCGACAATCTAATCGGTGCAGATTCAATAGGTTACAGCGATCTTGGTAGGGAGGAAGAACATATTCCACAGACCGTGTAGACGGTAGACAACGAAGTGCATACAAAACAAACTGCTTCTGAACACTTTCTATTCTATCCGAGTGACAGTGGTAAGATGGTGACCACACTGGCGATGCATATTCTAAAATAGAACGAACAAAAGAACCGTACAGTGATGTTAGAGTAATCGGGTCGATGAAGTCCTTACAGTTCCGCTTAATAAAACCCTACATAATGAATGCCTTATTAATAATGGTGTTAATATGTCTAGTAAAGGTGGCATCAGCTGAAAAAATTATACCCAGATCAGATATAAACTCCACTCTGACTACATCCTCACCATACAGACGATAACGATGGGACAGAGGTGATCGGGTACGATAAAATGAAAGACTCTTACACTTACTCACGTTGAGTCCCAATCTATTGCGAATAGACCAACTGCAAAATTTGTCCAAATCATCTTGCAGCTTTACGCAATCGGACACGCTGTTGATCCGGGCGAAAATTTTCATATCATCGGCAAACAGGAGGCAGCTGGTAAACTCAAAGCAGTCAACAATATCGTTGATAAATAATATAAATAATAAAGGGCCAATATGACTTCCTTAAGGTACACCAGATGTCACGCGAAATAGCTGTGAACTAGAATCCAAAATCCTAACGGATTTCCAACGGTCGGAAAGGTAAGACTGCAACCATTCAATTGGAATGCACTGACAATTTAAGTTCTTTAATTTAGAGATCAGGATCGAGTGGTCAATCTTATCGAAAGCTTTCGCAAAATCAGTATAAATAACATCCAGTTGCTGCCTGGAGTTTAAACTGCTAAATAACTTGCCACAAAAAGAAACCAGATTAGTCACTGTGGATCTGCCTGGATAAAACCCATGCTGAGCAGAAGAAATTAATGATTTGGTATGGAAAACCAAGACCTTGTAAACCATAGATTCAAATAGTTTGGGTATAACGGAAAGAATGGAAATCCCCCGATAATTACTTACTTCGTTTCTTCTACCAGCCTTGAAAATGGGATGGAGGCATGCAATTTTCCAAGGCTCAGGAAAAAATCCATTACGTAAACTTTCATTAAACATGAAGGTAATTGGGAATATTTTATTGTTCTCAAATTATTGAGAAATGGAGTTAAAAATTGAGGTCTTAAAATTTAAAAATTTATGAAATTTGAAAAAAAATTACGAAATCTAAAATATGATAGAGATTTCAGAATTTCAATATCCTTACGTGCAATTTTAAAAATTAATATTTATTCATTTCAAAATTCAGAATTTTTAAAATTTTCAAATATTTGATTAAAATTCAGAAAACTAATCTTTGGCACCCTGATTACTTTAGTACAAGTATATACAAGCAGTTATTTGAAAATATTTTAATGTTCTCAAATTATTGAGAAATGGAGTTAAAAATTGAGGTCTTAAAATTTAAAAATTTATAAAATTCGAAAAAAACTTACGAAATTTTAAATATGATAAAGATTTCAGAATTTCATTATCCTTACATGCAATTTTAAAAATTAATATTTATTCATTTCAAAATTCCGAATTTTTAAAATTTTCAGATTTTCGATTAAAATTCAGAAAACTAATCTGTGGTATTCTGATTACTTTAGTACAAGAATATACAAGCAGTTATTTGGAAATATTTTAAAGTTCTCAAATTGTTGAGAAATGGAGTTAAAAATTGAGGTCTTAAAATTTAAAAATTTATAAAATTGGAAAAAACTTAGGAAATTTAAAATATGATAGATTTTGGAATTTTATTATCCTTACATGCAATTTAAAAAATTAATATTTATTCATTTCAAAATTCAGAGTTTTTAAAATTTTCAGATTTTTGATTAAAATTCAGAAAACTAATCTTTGGTATCCTGATTACTTTAGTACAAGTATATACAAGCAGTTGTTTGGACATATTTTATTGTTCTCAAATTATTGAGAAATGGAGTTAAAAATTGAGGTCTTAAAATTTAAAAATTTATAAAATTCGAAAATAAATTGCGAAATCTAAAATATGATAGTGATTTCAGAATTTCAATATCCTTACATGCAATTTTAAAAATTAATATTTATTCATTTCAAAATTCAGAATTTTTAAAATTTTCAGGTTTTTGATTAAAATTCAGAAAACCAATTTTTGGTATCCTGATTACTTTAGTACAAGTATATACAAGCAGTTGTTTGGACATATTTTATTGTTCTCAAATTATTGAGAAATGGAGTTAAAAATTGAGGTCTTAAAATTTAAAAATTTATAAAATTCGAAAATAAATTGCGAAATCTAAAATATGATAGTGATTTCAGAATTTCAATATCCTTACATGCAATTTTAAAAATTAATATTTATTCATTTCAAAATTAACAATTTTTAAAATTTTCAGGTTTTTGATTAAAATTCAGAAAACTAATCTTTGGTATCCTGATTACTTTAGTACAAGTATATACAAGCAGTTGTTTGGACATATTTTATTGTTCTCAAATTATTGAGAAATGGAGTTAAAAATTGAGGTCTTAAAATTTAAAAATTTATAAAATTCGAAAATAAATTGCGAAATCTAAAATATGATAGTGATTTCAGAATTTCAATATCCTTACATGCAATTTTAAAAATTAATATTTATTCATTTCAAAATTCAGAATTTTTAAAATTTTCAGGTTTTTGATTAAAATTCAGAAAACCAATTTTTGGTATCCTGATTACTTTAGTACAAGTATATACAAGCAGTTGTTTGGACATATTTTATTGTTCTCAAATTATTGAGAAATGGAGTTAAAAATTGAGGTCTTAAAATTTAAAAATTTATAAAATTCGAAAATAAATTGCGAAATCTAAAATATGATAGTGATTTCGGAATTTCAATATCCTTACATGCAATTTTAAAAATTAATATTTATTCATTTCAAAATTCAGAATTTTTAAAATTTTCAGGTTTTTGATTAAAATTCAGAAAACCAATTTTTGGTATCCTGATTACTTTAGTACAAGTATATACAAGCAGTTATTTCGAAATATTTTATTGTTCTCAAATTATTGAGAAATGGAGTTAAAAATTGAGGTCTTAAAATTTAAAAATTTATAAAATTCGAAAAAAAATTGCGAAATCTAAAATATGATAGTGATTTCAGAATTTCAATATCCTTACATGCAATTGTTAACGCCGGAATCGTTTACCAGCGTTCCTATAATAAATAGGAAATTAATTTAATATGAAATTCTTGAAGCCAAGGTGTATCTAAAAATTCATACGAAACAATGTTAAATTGTAGTAACATTATTAGTTGATATAATTCAATTTATTATACTTAGCTTACACTTAAATTATATAAATAACTTATTCATAAAATTATTAATTTTTATTAAACATAAATTATGTAGATAATTGTAATAACCAAAAATGTAATAGTTGGTTTGTTTACTTTACATTTTGACAGCTACCAACATTAAAATAAAGATTATAATTCATGCAGTTGGTAGCCGTTCATGATAAAATATGTACTGTAGGTTTTGTAGACGAGTAGTGTATTCTCGCACTTTTGTATTGTATTCTTGTAGCTTGAATATTTGATTGTTTTGTAATTTTGCTTTTTGTTCCATCTTCGGCGTTCGTGAAGAACACATCTATTTATATAAAATAAAAATGTTTTATAATAAAAGTGTAATTTAATGGAAATAAAAATGTGACATAAATAAATAAAAAAAATAATATAAATAAAAACTAAATAACTAATAACAATGTTAATTTAATAAATATTTAATAATAATAAAAAATGGAGGTGTGGCCAACACACGACTTTCTTTTACGAACAGCGAATTTTGAAAAACTTTTATAATTCAAATTTCCCGCAAACTTAATTAAGATTGTTTTTATTATTTCATGTTTTCTGTAAATTGTATATTTTTGAAATATTTGCAAAATAAATTTTCTGTTTTACGGAATCTGGGAGCTGGGAACTGGGACCCCAAAATTTATGTAAAAAGTTTAAACATGAAGTTGCAGTTTGATTGCTTAAACCATTTGGACTACAAATTGACAGTCATATGTATATACCAACAGACACCACTTCAAAACTCAATTTTTTGAACTCATTAGTACACACGTAAAAGAAATAAAAGGTGATATTTATGAATTTAAATTTTTTCTTTTAATTTTTTGGAATTTGTATTAGTGATTTTTTGTAAATCTTATACTTTTTAAGATATTTGCAAAACAAATTTTCTGGCCCAAGGGAGTGGCCACTTCCGGTGGACCGATTTGAAGTAAAATTCACTGGGACCTCCCAATTTATCCAAAAAGCTTAAATCTGAAGTTTCAGTTCGATTGGTTAAGCCATCTGGGCTGTAGAGAGGACACAGACTGACAGACAGACGGACTGACAGACAGACATCATTTCGAAACCCACTTTTTCGGACTCAGGGGACCTCAAAACAGATAAATCTTCAATAATCTCAAGGTCGAAAATTTTCATGATTACTATACTTTATTTTACTTACGTAAAAGAAAGTAAAAGCAAGATAATACAGTCCGCTGATTAAAAAGAAATATAAGTCCATTCTAGTGGCGAATTCATTTCCAGCGTCGCCAGCAATTTTAAAAATTAATATTTATTCATTTCAAAATTCAGAATTTTGAAAATTTTCAGATTTTTGATTAAAATTCAGAAAACCAATCTTTGGTATCCTGATTACTTTAGTACAAGTATCTACAAAGAGTTATTTGGAAATATTTTAATGTTCTCAAATTATTGAGAAATGGAGTTAAAAATTGAAGTCTTAAAATTTAAAAATTTATAAAATTCGAACAAAACTTACGAAATCTAAAATATGATAAAGATTTCAGAATTTCATTATCCTTACATGCAATTTTAAAAATTAATATTTATTCATTTCAAAATTCAGAATTTTTAAAATTTTCTGATTTTTGATTAAAATTCAGAAAACCAATCTTTGGTATCCTGATTACTTTAGTACAAGTATATACAAGCAGTTATTTGGAAATATTTTAATAGTCTCAAATTATTGAGAAATGGAATTAAAAGTTGAGTTCCCTAAATTTAAAAATTTATAAAATTCGAACAAAACTTACAAAATCTAAAATATAATAGAGATTTCAGAATTTCATTATCCTTACATGCAATTTTAAAAATTAATATTTACGAGTATTCATTTCAAAATTCAGAATTTTTAAAATTTTCAGATTTTCGACTAAAACTCAGAAAACCAATCTTGGGTATCCTGATTACTTTAGTACAAGTATATACAAGCAGTTATTTGGAAATATTTTATTGTTCTCAAATTGTTGAGAAATGGAGTTAAAAATTGAGGTCTTAAAATTTGAAAATTTTTAAAATTCGAAAAAAACTTCCGAAATCTAAAATATCACAGAGACTTCAGAATTTCATTATCCTTACATGCAATTTTAAAAATTAATATTTACGAGTATTCATTTCAAAATTCAGAATTTTTAAAATTTTCAGATTTTCGACTAAAACTCAGAAAGCCAATCTTGGGTATCCTGATTACTTTAGTACAAGTATATACAAGCAGTTATTTGGAAATATTTTATTGTTGTCAAATTGTTGAGAAATGGAGTTAAAAATTGAAGTCTTAAAATTTGAAAATTTTTAAAATTCGAAAAAAACTTCCGAAATCTAAAATATCACAGAGACTTCAGAATTTCATTATCCTTACATGCAATTTTAAAAATTAATATTTACGAGTATTCATTTCAAAATTCAGAATTTTTAAAATTTTCAGATTTTCGACTAAAATTCAGAAAACTAATCTTTGGTATCCTGATTACTTTAGTACAAGTATATACAAGCAGTTGTTTGGAAATATTTTATTGTTCTCAAATTATTGAGAAATGGAGTTAAAAATTGAAGTCTTAAATTTAAAAATTTATAAAATTCGAAAAATTTTACGAAATCTAAAATTTGATAAAGATTTCAGAATTTCATTATCCTTACATGCAATTTTAAAAATTAATATTTATACATTTCAAAATTCAGAATTTTTAAAATTTTCAGATTTTCGATTAAAATTCAGAAAACTAATCTTTGGTATCCTGATTAATTTAATACAAGTATATACAAGCAGTGATTTCGAAATATTTTAATGTTCTCAAATTATTGAGAAATGGAGTTAAAAGTTGAGGTCTTAAAATATAAAAATTTATAAAATTCGAACAAAACTTACGAAATCTAAAATATGATAGAGTTTAGACTTGCATGCGATTTTAAATATTAATATTGTTTCAATTTAAAATTCAGAATATAAAATAATTTCCAAATTTTGTAGGACATTTTGAAATTGATATTATTTTAGAATTTCATACTTTTCTGAAATTGATTTTGTTTTGGAACTTCAGAGTTTGGATTAAAAATTCTGATTAATTCGCGACAAATTCCAGCAGTCAATTAACTTTAGCATTCGAGAAATTTATTAGAATTTGAAAGAGACTGTCAAAGAGGGGAACATTTCTTGAATATGTTAAATCCTGCTGAAGTTTCCTCGAATTTAATTTAATTTGCCAAATATTAAATTCAGGAAGATATTCTATGCAACCAAACTATCAGGCTTATTGCGAAATTTTAGTTTCCCAGATTCGGCTATTAAAACTGTACAAAAAAAAGGCAGCTGTACCACGTTAAACGACCGCTTCCTGTATATCACATATATATTTACAAAGCTTAGTTTATACAGAAGTCAGCGCCCTTTATAAATCCATATCAATACATTTTAAAACTTTATTACCAAAACGTACGTAAAATTGGACAAATGACTAATGCCCTTGTGTTTTGTTTCCATTAATTGTCCAAGACGTCCGCGAGTCATGTGATTTTTGGTACAACAGTAAGTGTAACCGAAAACAAACAAAAACTACAGGTAGGAATGCAAATAGAGTTTTATATTATAATTTCGCACTATTTAAAAATAATTTATTGATTTTATTGACCATGGATAAATAAGCGACGCGGTGGTCACGAGGCATAAGGCATTCAAATAATATTGTTTCCTAATCAAACTACTTTACCTGAATGTTATTTTTTAATGATTTTTATGACTCAGACGTGTGACGAGAATTTTTTTATTTTTAAATTAGAGTCTCGTTTTGTAAATTGTTGTTGTTTTCTGTTTGGTTGATGTTAACCCAAAGATACTACGTCCACCTCATGATAATGGTGATGTTGATGATAATTCAAAATGTTAGAGAAATTCTGTATACGATAATCTTGTGATTGTGACTAAAGACAAAAAAAATAACAAACAATTCTCGTGGAACAAATCTTATCAAACTGAATGATTTTATTGACGAGACTGTTTATTCATTAAACGGTACTCTATTTATAGAGTTTATGAATTAGTGGTATTATGATTTATTACTAATGTAGATTAGGCAACAAAAAAATAATTTATAAGCGCGGTGCGATAAGAAAATTATTTGAGTACTTATTTGGAAATTTTAAATTGTATGTAGTCTTGATTAGATTATGGATTAACGAGTGTACATATTTATACCACGTTCTTAGAACACGATTTTTTCTGGGAATTTTGATTTGTCTTTTCGTTCGTGTACCCAACACATAAGAATTATGATTCGTCCAAGTATATAAATAACCTACGTTTGGGAAAATGAAACTAAAGTAAGCAGAAACAAAACAAAACAAAATTGGTAATTAAAAACGAATGAATGATTGTTGACGTGTGGTGGAGAATGAGGTGTAATGGAATACACGTTTTGGAGGTGCGTCAGTGGAAATTAAAATAAAATTGATGATGGTAAATTATGATGGTCATATAAAATACGTATCGTTACGATTAACGTTTGGTTATAAATATAAAAAAAGTCTCGTGGACCGAAATATTCGTTTCACAATCCTTGAAGTCTAGAGCTATGTTTAAATATGTCGTTTCGAATGTGTCATATTGTAGGAAGATATCACATTTATGAATCATGTGACAGTAAGGAGGCAAAAGCTCCTTAAAAAATTACCTGTTCACAAATTTTGGGTTAAAAAGTCCTCAAAATGGTGCCTCACGATGCTTGTGACCTCCAATAAAAAATTTTGCTACCTGCAACTGTTGTACCAATTCTCAGTTGAATCGCTAAACGAAGATGTTAACACCAGGGCTATAGTTATGCATTATCAAAGTATTCGCATTTTAATAGGCCATACATAACCATAAATTAAAGTTAATTATCATAAACAAACAATTAATAATTGTGCTAATACGAACGCGCTATCGTCTCTAAACATGCTCGTATTTTACAAAAACACTTAGTAATGCCTCATGTCACAATAAAATTACATCACTGATAACAGAAAAGCAAAACAAAAAAACTATTAATAGTGCAAATTCAAAAATTCCCACAAAAATAGTGTTGAACTTATTACCATCGTGTCCATATGTATCTTGTAAGCTATGGGAATTTCCGTATATACCGCAATCATTGGATTATTATTAATAATCAATGAACTGAATAATACGTCAATAGCGCAACGATTAGACTGCATTCCAGCGCAGTATTGTGGTTTAGTATGGATTAAACGATTACCATGTTGTGAAAGCGCCGAATTGCCGGAATGTGGACTTGAACTAAAATTTCCAGTGAACGCAAAAATTTATAGTGATGACGAGGCGGTAATCGGTGAATTCCCATGGATTGGGCAAATTTTTTACCAAAAATTTAACACAAGCGAATGTATTGGAAGTTTAATTACACAACGGTTTCTTTTATCGGCGGCACATTGTGTGGCCAAACAAAATATTCGATTCGCTGGAAAACCGTAAGTTAAGAGTAATCTGTGCTTATATGTATGTCAAAGCCATAATTGTAAATGTTATTTTCAGTATTTTTGTTCGACTTGGCGAACATAATACATCCTCTCGAATTGATTGCGTCAAGATAAATAGCCGCATAACTAAATGTTCAGACATTCCAATTGATATAAAAATTATTTCATTTGTATCGCATCCCAAATTCATTGAGACATCTCTAACTGGGCATAATGATATCGCAATATTAAAACTTGAGAATGAAGTGAAAATCTCAGATTTTATTAATACAATCTGTTTACCTTCTGAGTCATTAAATGTTGACAATGAAAATCTCAAATTTGTGGCGTCCGGATGGGGTGAAACTCGCAAGGGTACTAGGTCGCGTGTTAAACTAAAAGTTACGTTGCCAAGTTATGATTTTACAAAGTGCTCGGAATTATATAAAAAAAAATCCAAAATTGTTTTGAGCGATGGACAAATCTGCGCGGGGGGCGACGAAGGTCGAGATACATGTCGAGGTGATAGTGGTGGACCCTTAATGCTTTACAATAGAGACAGCAGTCGATGGATAATTGTTGGTGTTGTTTCGTTTGGCTCCAAACGATGTGGATCTAAAAGCTTTCCGGCCGTTTACGTTAATATAAAAAAATATTTAGTATGGATCACAAATAACACTAAAGACTAATAAATTTTTTATTTTTACTTATTTGAACACACAGCCTAAAATTTACTTTTTGAATATACCTACATACATGTTAGAATCTAGTTTTTAAATAATTGTTGATAAGATCCAATCCGAATATGAATTTACGCGAGTATATACTCCCGAAATACCATCAAGTCCACACATGCTAGGTCCAAATGAGACAAGGCCTTCAATAAACCAAACTCCATTTAAAAATACCATTAGTGGTCCGCCCGAGTCGCCGTTACACGTATCTTTGCCAGCTTCAGCACCGGCACATAATTGTGAAGCCGAATTAATTTTTACCGGGTAGAAGTTGTCCAGACAACGATTAAAGTCAATCACGGGCAATTTAATTTTTTGTTTTATTGTAGCAAAAGATTTGGGCCCTATTCGTCCCCATCCAGAAGCACTTAAAAACGTACCAACCGGTGATTGCTTATCCGGAGTCAGCAAACAAATTGGTTGAATAAATTCGGTCGTATTAATATCGTACGCCAAACGAACCAACCCGATGTCATTGTAAGGCACAACCCCAACTTGCGTATAATTTGGATGAGGAATTGCATTTTCAACAGCGACATTGATTACTGGATCTGCACACACTTGTTGTCCATTTTCATATACTTCACAGTCCACAGTTGTATTTAAATTATGCTCGCCTAGCCGTACATTAATAAGCTGTCCTTTAACCCGAATTATTGTTCCGGCGGTACAGTGTCCTGCTGTTAGAATATAACGTCGATTAATTAGAGAGCCACCACACGAAAATGATTTCTCATGTGTGTGCGGATTTTGATATTCTAACAATGCCAACCAAGGGAATTCACCCAACTCAGCATTAGTACCGCCAATAATTCGATTTGACAGCAAATCTGCACCACATTCATAATTTAATGGATTAGGTAATGTATTTTGTAAATTAACTCTCTGTGTATCAACCGTTTTAACGGTGGATGGTGCTGTTTCGGTGGGAGTCACGCGTATTCGATTTTGCTCGAAAAATGGATCATCTGCGGCACAACAAACAATCGATCGACCATATTCATCTTCGTAGCATTGTAATAAATTTATGAATTGCTGTTGAGCACGAGACAAAGTTAGTGTTTTGTGTGAGTCAAGGAATTCATATACCGGGTCACAATTATCCAGCAGAATACATTCAGCTCGTACGCCGTTTGGTGTTATACACTCTAAAATTACAAGTTTTGTACATAATATAAGAAATACAAATAAGGAAATATTTAACGTATTTGCAACATACCTTGGGCAAATATTGATGGCAGATTTATTAGTGTGATGAAAAGCCAAGGTCGCATTGTGTATCAAATCTAAAAATAATCGCATACAAAATTTGATTGATATGAAATCGATTAGCTGTCAATTTGTTTAGTATAGTAAACATAAATTAATTACATGTCAAACCGGGTGGAAACCAGTTTTTTTTGTAATAAACAAGTCACTACAAATCGCACGAAAATCAACAACAATCCACACACTTTGATTATTATCAATAAAATAAAATTTCTATTTACCTTGAATTGTAAATACACTAATCTTAAAATTGTATGCTAATTTTATTAATTAAATGTATTCACACGATCTTAGACATGCAATTTTAAAGAAGTTGTGATATCCTTCCTTCTTAGTACGATAGCCGCGCGAAACTAAAAGTGTGTTACTTAATTTTTAATTTCTTATATATGTATGAACTGAGTGTGAGAGACACGATCTTTGGTTGAGAATAACGATTAAGACGAGTTTGTTTTTATTGTTGAGCTATAATTTAACTAGTTTTTATTATTCATCTTTTTTGAGGAGGGGACTCGAATTACTTCGTTATTATTTTACCGATGGCACAGACATTTTAATAGTTTATTTCGTTCACTGTACAAAAGTGTTTCAATCATTACTTTGTAAGATCAATAAATAAAACGCGTTCTTCTTAAGTAAATGTTGATCGCGATAAAAGTTTATGAAAGATTCTATATAAAATTTTCTTGGAATGAGTAATCGAGATACCTTAATGTTATTAATTATTAGAATAGCGAGCATGACTGGGTTAAATTAAAAATGTATACGTGATTTGACGGCTGTATTATGTTTTTTTAAAATACTGTAAATATAATTTTCAAAGCTTAATCCAAATTCGCATGCAATACTATAGAAGAAATTTGCACATAAAAATATTTGATCGAATTTTGGAATGCTGTTTTAACCATTTGAAAACCGTGGTCTTCGTTTTTCGTTTGAATTAGTTTTTCAGTGCTTTTGTGAATCTATAAAATGCAGGAAGCTGACTATATGTCAAGTTTGTTTTTATTTTCCCAAAATTCCCATTAAACTTGTGAAAGATACGTTAAAAAATGAAATATCGCTTAAGTGCACATAAATAGTTTTACAATTGCAAGGTTGAACTTAAGTACCGCAAAAATTTGAACTTAACTGGTTGTTCCGCTTTTTTATATTAGCAAAATAAAAAATTTTCACGGCACACAAACAATTCAGCACGGCAGACTAAAAATTAATATTAACGATATAAAACATGAATAAAAGAGTATCACAAAAAATACTTTTTATAAATTGCCAACATTTATAATTTGTTGGAACTATTGGAAGGGGCCGATGTGAACTTGGCCCAAAAAACCGTCCCGAAACAAAACCTTTTCAAAAAAGTTATATGTGTCCTCACTAAATTTAACAATAAAAGGACTCAGCACGAAAAATATTATATTGTGTACAAGTACATAGAAAATAACACTTCATCCCGAATGTTAATTTAATTTAATTTTTACTTGTTCTAAAAAAACAACGCTAAAGGAGTGTGTATTCATTTCACAGATGATGAAAAAAAACTCTACTATTTGTCTTTTCTTCTATTCTGATGTTATTTCTAAGAAAACTAGATCCGATTTTCGAAAAATCCATAAATTTGTACGGAATTTGTTTTAATGAAATCGAGTTTTCATAGGAATTTAAAATATATAGTTCCATATACACTCAATACTGATTGACCCCGGAATGCTCGCACGCACTAATACATAATATTTTTACAATAAAACTAGCTGACCCGGCGAACTTCGTCCCGCCCCAAATTACTTCGTTTCAAGCAAATACTTATGTCCTTCACGAAAATTGATTTTGATGATAGAAGAAATCAAACAACTCAACTCTATTCTCAATAGATGATTGAGTTGAGTGGACATTCCATTCCATTTTCATCGAATTCAACACTAATCTATCCGATTTTTCCACTTCGTTTCCCAATTTTTCTCTTCTAAAAGATAATCTGGTTTGGTTGCCCGCCAAATCTCGTACAAAAACATAATTTTCTAATTTTCCGAGTTTTCCGACTTTTCCAAAGGATTTTCCAAAAATTTTCTTTTGTAAAAATCATCTCCTGGCAATTTCAAATACAATAAAAAGATTAAGCCAAATCGGTCATCAAAACATACAAAAAATTCATAATTTCATTGAAAAAAAAAATTCAATTTTCTTCGGGTTTTTCCGGAAGTTTCCGAGTTTTCCACTCAGATTTTCCAATTTTCCTCTTCTAAAAGACCATCTGGTTAGCTACGCGCCAAATCCTATACAAAAACATAATTTTTCGATTTTCCGAATTTTCCGACTTTTCCGAAGGATTTTTCCAAAACTTTCTTTCGTAAGAACCATCTCCTGGCAATTTCAAACACAATAGAAAAAGATTGAGCCTAATTGAGCCTAATCCGTCATCAAACATACAAAAAATTCAAAATTTCATTGAAAAAAAATTCAATTTTCTTCGGGTTTTTCCGGAAGTTTCCGAGTTTTCCACTCAGATTTTCCAATTTTTCTCTTCTACAAAACATCTGGTTTTTACCATCTGGTTAGCTACGCGCCAAATCCTATACAAAAACATAATTTTTCGATTTTCCGAATTTTCCGACTTTTCCGAGGGATTTTCCCAAAACTTTCTTTCGTAAGAACCATCTCCTGGCAATTTCAAACACAATAGAAAAAGATTGAGCCTAATTGAGCCTAATCCGTCATCAAAACATACAAAAAATTCAAAATTTCATTGAAAAAAAATTCAATTTTCTTCGGGTTTTTCCGGAAGTTTCCGAGTTTTCCACTTCGATTTTCCAATTTTTCTTTTCTAAAAGACAATCTGGTTTGGATGCGCGCCAAATCCCGTACAAAAACATAATTTTTCGATTTTCAGAATTTTCCGACTTTTCCGAAGGATTTTCCAAAAATTTTCTTTTGTAAGAACCATCTCCTGGCAATTTCAAACACAATAAAAAAAGATCATGCCCAATCGGTCATCAAAACATACAAAAAATTCAAAATTTCATTGAAAATAAAATTCAATTTTCTTCGGGTTTTTCCGGAAGTTTCCGAGTTTTCCACTTCGATTTTCCAATTTTTCTCTTCTAAAAGACAATCTGGTTTGGATGCGCGCCAAATCTCGTACAAAAACATAATTTTTTGATTTGCCGAATTTTCCGACTTTTCCAAAGGATTTTCCAAAAATTTTCTTTTGTAAGAACCATCTCCTGGCAATTTCAAACACAATAAAAAAAGATTATGCCCAATCGGTCATCAAAACATACAAAAAATTCAAAATTTCGTTGAAAAAAAATTCAATTTTCTTCGGGTTTTTCCGGAAGTTTCCGAGTTTTCCACTCAGATTTTCCAATTTTTCTCTTCTACAAAACATCTGGTTTTTACCATCTGGTTAGCTACGCGCCAAATCCTATACAAAAACATAATTTTTCGATTTTCCGAATTTTCCGACTTTTCCGAAGGATTTTCCCAAAATTTTCTTTCGTAAGAACCATCTCCTGGCAATTTCAAACATAATAGAAAAAGATTGAGCCAAATCGGTTCAGCGTTCTCAACTGATGTGCGCACATACATTTTTTACACCATTTTTAGATATAGATATAAAGATATATAGAAAATTTTTTATTTTTTGATTTTTTTAGCTGAACTTGGGGGTTTTTCAAATTTTTTTCTAAACCATCCCTGAACTATAGCAAACAAAACAAAAAAAAAATTTTGAAAATCGGTCCAGCCGTTTTTGAGTTTTAGCGAGACTAACGCACAGCAATTCTTCATTTTTATATATAGAGATGAATACCATCATTGTTCCTTCGCATTGGAATAATGTGAATCAGTGTTACCACTTTGATACAATTGTATCAAATTTGGTACATTTTTCCACCCCAAGAATTTCGGTACGTACCTTTTAACTTTGGTACATTTCTTTGAATACTTCTACTTAATTTGTGTTATTTAATTACATACACAAGAAGCTCGTTTTTTTAACACGGTTTACCATATAAACTTATGCATTCACTACCAAAATTGATCCAAACTGTTTCGCCTAGTTCAATAAAAGCGCAACAAATAAAATGTGGTCGCACAGAAAGTCCACAGAATACGTAAACACAATAATTTGGCCGTATACCGCAGAAAAAATCAGCAAAATTCTTCAACAGAAATTTTCACTTATTATAGATGAAACTACCGATCTAACGACAGAAAAATGCCTGGCAATAATTTGCAGATATTTCGATCCAACATCTCAAAAAATTATTGATAATTTTTTCGGCTTGATAAAATTAAAAAAGTCTACCGCGACAGAAATTTTTGATTTATTGAAAGTACATTTTCATAAATTTAATATAAATTTTGAAAATTTAATAGGCATCGCCATAGTGATAACGTGTCAGTTATGGCAGGTAATTTTAACGGTGTTTATGCAAAAATTGAAGAAGTACAAAAAATGTTTTCTTTTTGGCTGTACATGCCACTCCATTTCTCTTTGCGTAAACGCCGTCTTAAAACATTTTCCCCGAGGCTATCAAAAGAAACATTAGAAACGTTGAAATTCGACCTTTGTTAAACAATTATCCTTTTAAAAAAACGAATGTCTCAATTGAAACACTAAATGAACAGTGGCGAAGCTTAATTGGAAATAAAAATTTGTTGACACACATGAATTCTGATGACGCTGTTCAAAATTGGATCAAAGTTAAAAATTTAAAAAATAATTTAGAATTTCCTATTTGTACAGAATTAGCCGACTACATCCTAACACTGCTGTCGTTGCCGCACAGCAGTGCAGCAGCGGAAAAGGCCTTCACATTAAATTTAATAAAAAATAAGAAAACAGATCATCTTGATAATAATATTTACTATTAGTAATGTGATGTTTACTAGAACATTAGTTAAAGTAAATATGGATACAGATATATACCGGAAGAAGATTTGGGAACATTTGCTGCGAAATTATATTTAAAGACGCTGCTTTTGAGCCATATTAAGTTTCATTTGTTGTATGTTTCAACTGTTGAATCAAAACTGATTATATTTGTGATATGTACTACGAAAATAATTGTGATTTTTGCAAATAAAAACCTTGAAATGATTTTATATTTTTGCTTTCTTATGATTTTATTTTTGGTACTTTATTTTCAAAAAAATGTATCAAATTTGCTACTAATTTCAAGTTTCCAAGTGGTAACACTGATGTGAATATAAATTAAATATCATTCTTTTAATTTTCTCTTTTGAATAATTAACCTCACAAAGTGAGGCGACGAAGAACTCGGCAACGGTCAACTCGGCGACGGACAACTCGGCAACGGTCAACTCGGCGGCGGACAACTCGGCGACGACCACCTCTCTCTTTCGAATTATTTTTTGAAGAAGAGAATGGCGTACTATGAGAATTAGAGAATTGGCACAAAAGAGGAAAGTTTTAAGAGATTTGTCTAATCCTCTGGAGCTAAGCGACATCATGTAAGTTATATATATTTTTATTTTTAGCAGCTGTAATTGAACGTTTATAATTGATTTTAGTTTTATGAGTATATCCGACTCTAGAAAGAAGCCTTCATTATGTTGTTGAAAGATGTGGAGCCAAACATTTTCAGAGATTTCTGAAGCGGTTGCCATTAATTCCCAACATCTTAAAACTGGCAGCTGCCTTAAGATTCTTTTCTGAGGGGAGCTATCAAAAGGGAGCAGGAAATTACTTTTTAATTGCACGGGCGCAACCCAGATTTCCTCTTTATCTGAAGGAAATTTTAAATGTACTTGAAGAAAACATTTGTGCAAAATGGATTACTTTATTTTTACAGCGGAAGAAAAACGTGCGTGTAAAATGTAATTTTACGATAAAAGTAAAATTCCTGGCGGTATTGGTTGTGCAGACGGTACTCATATCACGATTATCAAGCCAAAGAAGGAACTCCAATATCTTTATTTAATCGAAAGGGTTATTTTAGCATTAACGCAATGGTAGTAAGTATTAAAACAAAACGTTAAGCATTTAACTAATGTTGATAAACCCCTGTTTATTTATTATAGGTTTGCGATCATCAAATGAAGATAATACATAAATGGGAAACATCCGGGTTCATCACATGATCCTTTAGTGTGCCTTTGATAACGGTGATAAAAACTCATGGTTGTTAGGTATAATTAACAATTAGTAAAAGGTAAGAATTAATCAACAAAAATTAAGAAATTGAACTCACTCAATTTTTTCAAGGTGATGCAGCCAATTTTACTAACACATTTTCAGGGTCGCCTCAGTGTCGCTATAACGACACTCTAATGGGTGGAATATCGTGGAACGCACCATGGGAGTTTTAAAAAACAGATTTCGATGCTTGATAGGTGCGCGATAACTACACTACGGGGCAGAAAAAGTAATACAGATAATTAATGTTTGTGCAGTGTTGCATAATATTTGCGTTCACTATAGAGTGGAACTGCCACCAACACCAAGTGTATTAGATTTTGCAGAAACGATTGAGCTAGATCAAGACGAAGATGGCAGGGACACAGATGATAGTGCGGCCCAGATTATAAGAAATAAAATTGTTAGGTCGTTATAAGTCAAATTTAAATTTAAGGAACTTAAGTGTCATAAAGTGTATAAATCATTTAAAAAAGACAGTGCTTTTATTGCAATAATTGAAGTGGATGGTAAAGCTTTTAAGCATATTATTGAAAGTGGGAAAGTAAACATAGAATGGGATAGATGCGTGGTCTATGAACATTGTAAATTGTTAAGATGCTTTAAGTGCTTGGGATTTAAACATACAGCTAACAATTGTACTATAGGATCTTGCTGTTATAAGTGCGGTGATAAAGGACATATAGCCAGTGTTTGTGAATCCACAAAAAAATCGTGTTTAAATTGCTGCAGAGTAAAGGAAAAATTGGGTCTTCTTGATCTTATCATTGATCATGATACAAAAAGTGAGCATTGCCCAGTTTATAAAAGACTATTAAAACAAAAACAAAATCAAACTTTATATTAGAAATTAAAAACTATAACTTGTGGGCATCTAAAGCTTGTTAATACGGCAAGCATATTAAGTAGTGTGAATGAAATTGTAGAGGTTGAGAGAATGCCGCTGTCTGCACCTATCACTTAACCTGCATTACCGATTTCTGCTGGAGTTAACCATAATGACACGTTATCCATTTATTATCATAACTCTAGCGGTATTCGTTCAAAATCACATGAACTGTATTTATCATAAGTGTTTATATTCCATGTGGGTCCTCAGCATATATGTACGGAGAGTTGTCTGCGTGTTTCTCAAACCAACTTGCAGCTATAGCTGCGGAATTCGATTCTATGATGATTTTGGGTGACTTTAACCTGCCGAAAATAACATGGCGTGCTGTTGATGATGATCTTCTGCCACTAAATGGCGATTTAATCTCGGGCCTCGTGATTGATTCTATCTGTTCTCTTGGACTAAGACAGATTAACAACATTGAGAACCAGAGCTGCAATATCCTTGATCTAGTGTTCATACCAGTGGAATTACATGGCACAATCATTGCTTGTGATGATTTAGACAGTAGTGAGTCTTTCAACTTTAAAAAGGGAGACTATCCTGCTTTAAATGAGTTTCTGGACAATATTAATTGGGATCAATATAAGATAGGTAGTTTGGACCCTTACATTGATCAGTTTTATAAAATAATGAACTCTGCAATTGAACAATTTATTCCTCGGTCGCCGGTAGTTTTGTCGGCACGGAAGCCGTGGTTTAATCGTCGCCTGACAGGCCTAAAAAATCAGAAATCTAAAGCTCATAAAAGGTATAAATTGAATCCATCCGTCGTAAATTATGAGATAATTATGAGATATTTAGTGTCTAAGAGCTCAATTTAAAGTTTTAAATCGTTTCTTGTATAATTCATATATCGTTGAGATTGAATCGAATATTAGAATCAATCCTAAATGTTTCTGGACCTATGTTGATTCGAAACGGAGCTGTAGAGGTATTCCCTCTCAAATGTCTTTCAATTCTGTGACTGTAAGTAATCCACATAGTATCTCTGACATGTTTGCAGCATTTTTTGAAAATGTGTATGTCCCATCTTCAAATGATGATTTCGACTTTGATTTTAGTAATAATTCTAACATTCATATTCAGTTTAGCACCGATGACGTTCTGCAGGCGTTATTGAATGTTAATGTGAGTATGAGTAGTGGCCCAGACAAAATTCATCCTATTATGTTAAAAGAATGTGCTTATGGTTTGATTCAACCGCTGACGTACCTCTTCAATTTGAGTTTGGCGAATGGAGTATTTCCTTCAATTTGGAAATCCAGTTTCATTAAGCCAATTTTCAAGAGTGGACGGAGATCAGATATTTAAAATTACCGAGGTATTTCAATCTTATCGGCTATTCCTAAATTATTTAAATCGATGATCAAAGACCGAATCTTTTACTTAATAAAAAATTCCATTTCTGAAAACCAGCATGGGTTTTACCCGGAACGATCAACTGTGACTAATCTTGTTCTGTTCGCAAATTTTTTGACTTTGGCATTAGAAGGTGGTGACAGTGTTGAAGTTGTGTTGAAATTGACCATGTCTTACTTGTAAAGAAACTAGAACAATTCTAGTGCGACGTTCTTCCTTTAAAATGGATTTTGTCTTATTTAACGAACCGTACTCAAAAAGTTCTTTTAAATAATATTTTATCTATAGAGATATAAATGTTTTGTCTGGTGTTCCACAAGGTAGAGCAGAGAGAGGTAGATTAGAGCAGGAATAAATTTCTTAGATTGAATATTTCAATGTAAATGCTTGACATGGAACTTCCATACATTTAGTGATGACACATATAATTTTTTTGAAAGGGGTTTTCTTCGGGATGATGGGCCAAGTTCACATCGGTAAATATCACTTAAATAATATAAATATATATATGTACAATATATACTTACTCTCTGAATTAACTTTTCATCAGTTAAATCGGCCGATATAATGAATTAAGCCCGAAAGTGTAATTGTAACAAATCTAATGTAACAAGAAACGTACTTTTGATGTGAAGGTATAGAATTTCGAAAAATAATTAAACGAAAACAAAAGCCGCCAAAAGTCTTGCTTTTTTCGCTAAAATCTTCTGAACTTTGATTGAATGTACCCAGTCTGACAACTGTTCGGGTCCACCTCCATGCAATTTTTAAGATTCTTTTTGTTTTATTGTTGAGATAATTTTAGGTAACTCTGACAATAATTTTTTTTATGAATTTGTTTTTCCTGACAACTGTTTGGGGGCACGACTGAAAAATCCTAAATTTTAGACAAAAAACTTCAATAATTACCAAAAATAAGTAAA
The DNA here is from genome assembly GCA_963556165.1 of Tipula helvola. NCBI lineage: Eukaryota > Metazoa > Arthropoda > Insecta > Diptera > Tipulidae > Tipula > Tipula helvola. The sequence continues at coordinate 340,415,815 of OY744482.1, read as the reverse complement.
ACCATTATGTTTAAGTTTAATTTATTAGTAATGAATTTAACTTCAAAAATTTTATTTGAAACCGAAGTTCTATGTTTTTATGACATCCCAAATAATGGTATTGAAATTTCTTTTAATATTGTTTTCTAGATCGGTTTTATGGTATTGTGTTCCTCTTTAGCTAACCATAAACAAAAATCTTCAATAATATGTAGGTCAGGAGATTGCGCCAGCGAGTTCAAAACTTCAATATTATTTCCCTAAAAATGCTCCGTTACTATCCTTGTAGTGTGAATTCCGCGCATTATTTTGCTGGAATATCTATTGCCTCCCACTAATCCAAAAATTGTGTTGATTTGTGATTCTAACAACTGCTTGTACTTTACGGAATCCTGTTTCCCAATTGGTTTCACAAAATCTGGACCGTCATAATAGTAAAAAACTTCTCATAACATAACCAAAACAATTATGCTATGACGCCGTTTCAGAGATTTCGGTTCCTTTCTCAAATTATGAAAATAATGCGACCGTTCGGTGCCGTCCAGACAAAATCGATTTTCATCCGAAAAGATAATATTTCTCCATTTGGTATTTGCATTCAACATTCCATTTGGTATTTGCATCTTGCCAACTCTAATCGTGCTGTTTGATGACGTTGTTTAGGTAAGATTCGACAAAATTGAATTTTTCCGACATTTCATTCGTTACATTTTTCGCTCGGATACCTACTTGCCTTTTGCTTTCGATTTTCTGTTGGTGATAAGGAAAACATTTCAGAACTAAATTCAATTTTGTATTCAACGGCAAGCTTGTCAGTCAATTGGAAAAGAAACTTTTTCTGGACATATTTAATCCTGTGGTTTCTTTGCATAGCACCTACACCATGATTGCCACTAAATCTAAAATATTGTAAAATATTTGCAGATGCCACCTGCGAGACCCTCCTTTTATGCTGTATTTTGCCATTTAGTTTTGTTTTTACTTAATAGTTTCGGGAAGACGTTTATTTGTGTTTTCAATCGTGACAAGTCTATGTTTTATACTTAGTACTATTAGCTTTTTTAGGGTTTGCACTTTTATAAATTTAAAACTCAAGACCCAGATTTGTAAAGTAATGTGAAGAACCGGTTCATTGTCACTATATTCATCACTCTTATTTTTTGCTGTTTTTAGGCATTTCCGTTTTGTTAGCCCGTTAGTTCCAACCACAGTCGTTTTTCTAAATATTTTTTTCGCAAGTGCCATGCTTGTGAATAAATTATCGGTGGTTATATTTCTTCTACGCCCTAATAATGAGTTAGCAAGTTTGAGAACTATATACGAACTCGCTCATAGGTACTGAAGAAACTCAGAGTTCAATCTATATTTATGTACGGGAAGTCATTTAAACCTAATAAATCGAAGCGAATATGAAGCCTTCAAAGATCTGGCTTCAGAAGCTCTTCGTGCATCCAATATAGGTATAAAAACACGTTACTGTCACCTTGTTATTATCCATTTTTTTTTTTTTTTCAAAAATTGAACTGCTTATATGCTTATAGCGAATCCGCTATAATTACTATATAAAGCATAATATTTCGTTTGGCGTAGGTAGTTAATCTGGCACATCTGGTGCATTTGTATGTTATGAAACAATTTTTTGTTTCTATTTACCAAGAAAATATTTAACCCGTCAATTTGACGGGTTTTCGGAAAAACAGGTATACCGATATTCTATAGCTTCTAGGGTCTAAAGGTTTATGAATTAGGATATATATTCACATAATTAAATCTATAAAGGTCAACATAATTTTAGAAAATAATATGTTAACATTTTTTTTCTTTTTAAAGATTAAATTTGAAATCCGTACGCGAAAAATACTACCTACGCTATTACAATAAACAAGGCTCAAGGTCAGTTATTTGATCACGTTGGCATTAATTTGGAAATCGCAGTATTTTCACACGGCCAATTGTATGTGGCTTTGTCACGATCAAGAGTTGGAAGTCAAGTGAAGGTTTTTATTGAATTGAATCCACGGCAAGGAAAATTATTGAATGACCAGAGGTAATTCACAATGTAGTTTTTCAAGAGGTTTTTGGTAGATATACCAAAAAAAAAAAATTTTAATTTGCACAAAAATAGAAATGAATCGATTTTTTAATAAGTAGTTCGTGTATCAAATTTGTTTATATTCATTATTATTAAACGGGCGCCTTAGGCGCGTTACAACTAACTATAGTAATAGCAGAATAGAAGATGATATAATCGCTAACAAGACAATGAAAATACTATCGATAAAAATTGGTTCGCAAATATTTATTTCACATGAAAATTGTTTGTTTGCTAAACAAACGTGTATCTGCCTCAATATTAAGTAATTAAAAGCGTGCTGAAGCAGAACAGTGCGTGTTGAATTCAATGTAGGCATCGAATTATTCATATTTTTAATAATTATTAAAAATTCTGTTACTTTAAAATAATTTTCCGATACTGTATGATGTATACATAACAAGGATTTATATTTTATTTTTCATAATATGTATCAGTATCCTGTTACAACACCATTCCCTTGATATCAGTGAGTGAGTTTAGCAAAAATAAATCGTAAAAGTAGTAGTACTTGTTAAATATTTAGTTTCAAATATTTACTTTATCTTAGTAATTTGAAAGAGCATTTTTAATTCCAAAAACGGCCCTGTCAATAAAATACCCGAATTCTAAATCAATCGAATCAGGAATTCGAAGCCATTTTATCTACAAATCAATTGATACTATCACATCAGTAGTACAAATAAGTTTCTCTACATATATCTGCATTATTTCCACAATTTATTGGAGCTACCAGTTATGCGGCTAAAGGGTTGACAATCGAACAAATCCACATTTGCTCTCAATGGAAAACCGAAAAGATCATGTACGAAAAATCAAGAACCTAAATATAATAGATTAAAATAAATTTTCTGAAAAAATATAAACCTTAAGATACCTGTTCATATTGGACATAGTTCAAGATAAAAAAATCCAGCAGTAAAATGTTTGGACATAGGATTGGTAGCAGTTAAAATACACACAGGTAATGATTTAAAAAAATATTATTTAGTGTTGAAGTCTTAAGTTTGCATAAAAAACTCTCACTCGGAAATTATTTTTATGTTCTTGTTTATATTTATTGTAGGTATGTGTGTATACTTAACAGGTTTTCTCTAAACAAGGAACAAAAATCACAATGCCACGAAGAGAATGGATCAAATAAAATAATGCTTGATGTAAGCAATTTGATTTTTGCTACAAATTAATTAAAGACAAAAAAGAAATCAAAGCGATGCGTTTAACGTGTGAATTTGATACCAACAGTGTAAATCAATTTGTATAAAACCCCCACAATAACATTAAAGTTTGCAGGCGTATACACAAAAATTATTTTACAGACAAATGTCGTTGGGTATCCACCGATACAATTCAATGATGTTGACACAACTTTATTATTTGGTGATTCACTTTTTGTCTCTCTACAAGTTCAATAAAAACAAGTAAAATCTTGTATTTGGTATTTTATTTGCCTTTGAATTTTATGCCAATCTCAGCAGTAAGGCGGAAATAGAGAATAAAGGGTAAACAATACTTAACGGCTCTGAAAATCGTGCACATTCAAGAAATCTATGGGAAAATGGCTGCCGAGTAAAATAAACATGTGCGCCGAGTGAATCTAATATATAATTACCCAATTCAGTCACTAACTCCGGAACGCTTTTCTTATATTTCTAATTTACATTTCCAAATATTATAACTGAGTAGCCTAAATTAATAACAAATTTCGAACGGAAAATATCTCGAGTTCCAAATTTCATTTTTAGTTTTATTTCTTTTTTCTTTAGTATTCATTTAATGACCAAATATTTTACTATAAATTAAATATTCCGCTTTATAATTATTACAGTAATTATAGAAGAAAATACGTGGTACAAGTTTATTTTTGCGCCTAAATGTATGCGAACACTACTATAAGTTATTTAAAAACTTTTATATTGAGTTGTAGTAAGCCATGAGAATTTGTTGGTAAACATTTTTTTCCTATCATAAACTTCATAGCATGCTATGTTTGAAACAATGCAACTTAAATAATTTAGGTTGGACGTGGCTTAGTAGTAACGTATTGGACTAGAGCGGCTAAGGTCTGGGGTTCGATTGTGCCCAATTCATTTTAGTTTAGTTTTTCCGCATGTTCAGAAAATTGAAACGAAATTTTGCCTTTGGCCGTGGGCAATTACTGTAAGTATTACTTTTAATTTAAATGTATGATTTCTTAGGTTGGTCCTTAGGCTTCAACCTCACGCAAAATATTATTGCAACGACATCATCAGGCGGCGAGGCAAGCCGGGCCGCGAACCTCGGATTTCGCGTGATTTAAATGCTTGAACCAGAGAATGGCTCATCCGATCCGAGCAATTCTAAAGTCAAATTTTGCGTAAAGCAACAGTGGTGGTTAATTTATTTTAAATTAAAATAATTAATTTCCACACTAATTTTAATTTAAATTAAATTTACAAAATAGAGATTTACAGGGTTTGACTGCACTATAGCGAGATGATGCTAATTTGTGATAAAAAAAACTGTGGCAGATAATTTATTTTAAATTAAAATAATTAATCTCCACATAAATCTTAATTAAAATTACAAACTACAAAATAGCGATTTACAATGCTTGTAAGCAGTGTAGCGAGAAAACGCCTCTTCTGATCGAAGCGATTCTAATCTCAATTTGTGAGTAAAGAAACTGTGGTGGATAATTTATTTTAAATTAAAGTAATAACTCTCCACATAAATTTTAAATGAAATTGATATCTTCAAAATAGCGATTTACAATTACAATATGTAGTTTAGAGAGAGAATCCCTCATTTATTTGTGCGTAAAGAAACTTTGGCTTATAATTTATATTGAATTAAAATAATTAATCTCAACATCTTCAGCCCACCCCGATTTTTTTTTTTTTAAGAAAAGCACAGCTCCCGCTGTTTGTCGGTCTGTAAGGTTTTTTGTGGGATGCCCCAACATATGTAAAATCATCCTTAAAAGCCCTTACTCTTTGGTTTAAAGTTTATTTCAGGTACAATATTCCTTTAAAGCCTTAAATCACGAGCTATTCCTACTCGGCTAAAAATATATCAAATGTTCAAATGGTGATTGTGACAGCAACCACTGGACATCACCATTGTCCATTATATATAAATTGTATCCATCCTAGGACGGGCTGTATCCCCTAGTATTTAAATAATTAAATAATCTATGAGGTTTGATATAGTCCTAGTTAAAAGTATTTAAATACAAATTGTATGAGCTACTGCTGCATTAATAGTGAAAATTAGTTCTAGTGTTAATGCAATATATTAAATAAACATTAAAAAATAAATAAAGTGAAATATACAAAATTGTGATTGAATACGGTTTGTTGTTTAAATGCTTAAGGGACAGTTTTTAATGTACATATTGATCAATGGCTGATAAACACAACAAGTGCAAGTGTACAAAATTTGGAAAATCCAACTCCAAAAGAAATTATGGCCGCCATAATAGAAAATGGGCACACGATTAATAAAATAATTGCGGTACACTTAAAATTATGCGAGAAGATAACAAGTTGTTAAAGAATTGGAATGCAAATCAGTGGAAACCAGTAAAAAATTAACTGAAGTTGATCAACGATTAAATACTGAATGTGTTACAGTGCAACAGTGATAATATTGCATACTCTAATACAAAAAAAAACATGCCTCAAACGTTACTAACAATAGTAAAATTCGTGAATTGTGAATCTAAAGATGAATTGATGCGGAAAATAAGACTTCAAGGACCAATTTATTTAAATAAATAAATTACAACTTTTTCAAGCATTAAAATGCTAAAAAATGAAGATAAAATTCATAAATATTGGATTCGCTATGGAAACGTGTACGTGAAGCATAATGATTATGATGGTACACCAGTAAAAATAAAATCAGCTGATGACCTTGGAAAATTGCATACTTCGAAATAATACATACTCTAAAGCTCGATGACATCGTTCAACATTTTATTGTTTAAAATTAGTATTAATGAATTTTTTTGTTTATTTCTTTTTATATCACATTCCCGTAAAGGTTATATTTTGAAGAGTAATTAAGTATCACTGTTTATCTGTCTAATATGTTTATATGTATTCTCAGTTTAATATAGTTAACGTTATGCAAAACATAAGTGTTAAGTATTTGTGAAGTGAACAAGCGTGTCAATTTACATGAAGCAAATTTTTTCTTATATTGAACCTAAACTCAAGAAGCTTAAGAGGAAAATTATTCAAATTAACTGAAACAATTGAAGCGGTTGATGAAGTATGATCCACATGTAATTGTAATTACGGAGAATTGGTTTTATGAGAATGAGAAAAATTGTATAATCTTAAAAGTTATAAATAGTTTTCACTGTACAAGAGATTGCAATATGGATGGCGGTGTAATTGTTTTCGTTCATAATACGGTGATGGCTTCTGAGGTTTTACAAGTTACAACTGATAATGTAAGTTTTTTATTAATAAATCTTTTGTCACTAAAGTTGCATATCTTAGGTGTATAAAGATCATTCTGACTATATAACAAGTTTTTACTTAAATATTCGAAACTTTTTGTTGTTGGTGATTTAAATAGTAATTGATTAGATGGCACCAATACTAATACTATGCGATTGCAATCAATATCTTTATCTAACAGGTGGAGTGTTCTAACTGGTTTGTCATTGTGTGTCATTGTGAGGAGTTTAATCGGATTTCAGACTTTATAACTATTTCAAACTTTTTAATGTGATACACCAAAATTAGTTTGGATTAATCGATACGTCTTTAACACAAAGCGCAGGAGCCAACATTTTAAATAACATACTTAATGCGATGGATCAAAAATATTTCGTTGCCGTGCTTTTTATTTTCGTTAATAAATTAAACCTTATTCAGCAATTGTCCTTAATATATGTAATATGTAGGCGATAGTTTACGTCTGTTAATGGGTGTAACAATGATTATGGATACGAAATTTTGGGTGTACCACAGGCCGCTAGTTTTCGTATATTATGTATATAAATTTCTAAAGTTTTCTTGATTACTTCCTTACTAATTTGGTTAGTCCACAGAGAATTTTCATATAAGTAAGTTTCCATTTTAAGCAATTTTCAATTGTGGTATAGCGAGAAATTTTTCTGACACCGAACATGATATTTTATTGCCCGGAAAATGGAATGATAGCGGTTATTTATATTCATATTATTAACTCATACAATGCTCGTGAATAAATTCGACAATACTTTTAAATTTAAGTGGATTGTAATTCTTTTAAGTTAATTAAAATAAAAAATGCAAATTATTTCTACGATGAATTTTTTTTATTCTTCTTTATTCAACCGCAGTCAATTTGTAATGACGCTCGAGAAAAAACTGAACACCAAAAATACCATTTTATATTTTACTCTCCTCAACCAAAGCGTTCCTAGATATACAAGCCGTCAGGTTAAGATTTGAACTTTCAAATAAAAAACCCTTTATTTACAAACACATCTTTATGTCATGACGTCATACCATTTGTTCGAATTTTTTTTATAATAAGCCATTAGTGCCACCTACTTATAAACTCGACTAATTAAATATATTTAAAAAAACAAAATGGACGTGTAGTTTCTGTGTTTGAAATCAGATGGCGGTAATAAAAAAAAAATTGAAATATTTAAATTGAAATTTCAGCAAAACAATCCAAAATAATGTTTTAGCAAGTTTAACGATCATGCGAATGTATTTCATAATAAATACGCTAAAAAATATTCTAAATATAATCAGCTGAATTTAACAAAGATGATGGCGTGGCCAATTCGTAGGATTCTGATGCAATGTAGTACCGAACGGGAAAGCAATGATGGAAATACAGAGCATAAATTCCATCCGGACAACACTATCGAAATTTGCATTTGGTGATTTAAATCAGTGGTTCCCAACCCAAACATGATCGCGGACCGGTGAATTTCGCGACGTGAATATTTTAAATAAATATATAGTTTAAGTACACGTTTATGCAAAATTTCATACTTGTTGTTTCAATTCCATATACATACAAACAAAAAAAATATAATATTGCAGAAAATGCCGATTCACCTAAATATGTTGTTGCAAATGGTAACATTAATTATGCAGCCTTTTGGAATGATATTGGGTATTCTTCCTTTATTTGTATCAAAAATTGAACTAACCTCATTTTTGCGAATAACGATTCTAAAATTAAATCTAAACTGAGTTCAATGAGCTGTAATTTTTCTTCATATGTCAGTTTATTGGTTTGGTGTTCCACAGAACGATTAGGAAAAAGTTTTGCGGACCGTTGTAATTTTTTCGCGGACCGGCAGCGGTCCGGCGGTTGGGAACCACTGATTTAAATCGAATAAATTTGTGAATGATATTCCTGGACGGTGGAAATGAGTTTAACAAAAAGAATTCATCAGCTCAAATATAAACAAGGAAATTCATTCAAATAGAAGGTGCCATTCGTCAATTAAAAATTAATTAATTTACAAAAAAAAAATTTGTGATTTTAATAAAATATTGTATTTATTTATTCATTTGTATAATAACAATAATTTATTATTAAAAGGAAAAGCACACATGGAAGCAACAAAAAAAAAACAGAATAAAAAATTAAGATTGGACGATTTTATGTGAATATCTCATTCGCCCTATGTATGTTTGACTACAATTACAATGAGCTCGATTTTGCCGAAGGTAGTGATGTATCAGTTGCAGCACTATCCAAAAAAACAAAAATGCTTATCAATTTTGATGTAGATGACAAAAATTGAAGCTCATCGAATTCGGATCCTAATAAAAAGTTGAACGACCATGCCAATCTACTTCATAAGAAATACGCTAAAAAAATGTTAAACATATAATCATCTGGATTTAAAAATATGTAGATGGTGGTGTAGCAAATTCGTATGATTCCGAGCTAGCACCGAACGTGAAAGCAACGATGAAAATTCAGAGCATAAATTCGATCCGGACATTATTGATTTGAAAACAAAAAATTCGGAAGGTCGGTCTGAGTTCAACATTGAAAAAATTGCAACACTATCGATCAAAACAGGCATTTGGTGATTTCAATCGAATAAATTTGAATAATGATATTCCTATCTCTAACGGTGGAAATGAGTTTAACAAAAAGACTTCATCAGCTCAAATAAAAACACGAAAATTTATTCAAGTAAAAGATACCATTCGTCAATTAAAAATTAATTAATTTACAAAATTTTTTTTTGTGATTTTAATAAAATAATGTATTTATTATTTATTTGTATAAATCCGGGGAAACCAAATCATAAATCAAACGGATTATTAATTTTTAAAACTCACTCGAACAGAAAATAGTAACCGAAATATATAATTTTTGTGGTAAACTTCAGATGTCACTAATTCTACTCTAACATTTTGACAGTGTACAAAATGGAAAAGTTATATGGGTAATTTTTGACATTTACGTCAACAACTGTCATCCAACATAAATCAAATCAAGTCGTGAGCAGTTAAAAGTTAAATTAAAAATAAAATCGGACATTTATATTTATTTACAATGGGTGATTGAAAATACGGTATTTGTCTACAACCATGTACTATTCAATTAATACCAGAACGTATGAACAATATGGGTTTTTAAAGCGCTGGAACATTTTTCCAAAGAACAATGCAAGAATTTTTCAGAAGTTCTAATAATAAGACTTGAATGAGAGTAGAACTCGGTTAAATTATGAAAACGAGGCTTAATTTGTAATACAGATTATTTTAAAGAAATCGACTATACATTATTTCTATTGTTGTTTGCAGTAAAGCTAGAAAAAGGTGCAATTTAACAAATGACGAGCAATTGACGTTTGTGCTACGTAGTTTCGATTCCAAAAACATTTCGTGGTAAACAAAATGATTTGGATTGTGTTGTGCGATATATAATTGTATATAATTTACCCCGGTTCCGAATAAAGTAGTTGCGGATATCATCAATAAATCAACACAAAATGTAAATCGTGATAAATTAAGACAAAACAATGAACTTTTGATTAAAGAATTCGATAATTTGAAGAATTCTAAGAATATTGGGTCCAAAGAAAATGATGGATTAAACGTTAACCAAGCTGTTGTTATTCCTAATCAAAAACTAGTAGCACCACAAAGGAGTAAGTATTTAAAAATGTACGCTTTGTTGTTAGGTTATATACCTACTATCATATTGTTTATTTAATGCTTTCAGAATATAAGTGCTCCTTAAAATCTTGCTCTTTGCAAACACGATAACGTCGTCAAACCGATTATAAATGGGATGGCCACACAGAATTTTATACCAGCTCAATTCATCAAGTAAAATATGGTGATTATCAAGAATTAAAATTAAAATTTTACACGTGAAAGTTGTATGGTGCTAATCGGAAATTTAGTGCTTTCATTGCTGTACTTAAAGAATCTGGTTTTAATGTTTCATTCACAGAAAACAAATATCTAGCTGTTACGGATCAATTTAAAACGAAAGTAATCGACCTTGATAAAAATCGTGAACCTTACTATGCATGTACGATTCGTGCAAATATCACGATTAATAAAAATCATTTCAAAACATTATGTAAAAAATTTAATTCAGCCGTGGATGTATCTCAAGGAATTTCGTTGGCAACGTGTCATCATGTATTTTGCAATAATTGCATGACGTCCCCCATATAAAAAGTACTCAGACACCAGTAATGAAATTGTCCAGTAGCGAAATGTTCACATAAATTGAAGGAAAATAATATTCATGCGTATATGACCGAACCAGAATTTCAAGTATATTTACAAAGTTTGCATGCGGCTGAGGCTGACAATTAATTCTACTGCACAAATAAATCGTGTAATGGATGTATTCCGATTAATCAAACTAACCGGGATAAAATTGTAGGTACTCCTTTATTGTACCGAATATGGTCAGTTTAATTGCATCGATTGCAAAACGATTCACACTGGGATAACATGTGATTAATTTCAAAGGAAAAATAATTCCCAAAATTTGCCAACCGTTCCAGCTGCAAATAATAACATGGGAGCTTTTACTAAAAATATAATTTAGAGATTATATATTACAAATGGGACGATCGATTTGCAAGACAGGCTAAAGTTGAGCTTAACACTGCTTCTGCGGGTGATTTTAAATATAGTTCAGCCAGACGAAAATATGAAAATGGATCATATAACAGTATGGTCCTACTCAAAGGCGGTCAAAGAGAAAATCGTTACTGATTCTTTAAATCATGTGTTCATCAACAATATGTATGAATTTTTATCAGGGTTTGAGAATTACCTATTGCAGCTGATTAAAACCGATTTATTTCGAAATTCGGAGTCCTTAAAAAACATATAAAAATTCTATAATGCCGAAGAAATAGCCGTGTTCGAGAAAAGACGAGAAATTTGATAAGAAACAAGAAAGTTACGGATCAACCGAAATTTGAGCTTTTAAATTTATACTCGACGAAAGTGGATCAATTTAACTGGTTGGGAGATTTGACGGCAGAAAATAACAACACTGTCGAAGGAATTATTTCAGTAGATATTTCAACGAAAATTTAATTTTTTATAAACAATCTTGCCGGTTTTCGGGCAAAAAAACAATTGAACCAATCATAAGCACAATCGATATATCCAAAGAATATTTCGGAATCAAAGGATTAAATATTCTGCGAACAGGACTTAATAAGTGTTTCAGTATAAACTCCATCGACTACAATAATATGAGAATAATGAGCATGTTCGTCCTTCATCTAATTAAGAATACTGATACAAATGAGTTTAATTTGTGCGAACATTTGTGGTGCTCGTTAATTAAATACATCTATAACGAATTTAACAGAAAGGAACCTTGTAATATTATTAAACATTCAATAAAAAAAATGTAATACAAAAATTATTCAACTTTCAATAAAAATCTGGTTAAAATGATAGTCTTATGAATTGAATTCAAATTTCTGTAGAATTGATAAATTTGATCTTGTAAAATCGACGATACCTATAAACGGACGTCCAATTCTTACCGAATAGGTATATTTTTGAGATGTTATTAAATTCGATCGGTAATTTTAAAACTGTTGGTCTCATCGAAATGAATACGATCAAATATACTTTAACACCTACCTGCAAAATACTTGTAAACATATTATGACACGTCAAAATTAAACGGGGTCAATCCGGCCGATATGATAAAATAATTGATATACATAATATGCTGGCTGGTCGGTAATAAAGAAAAAAAACAGTATTGTACTAGAAAAGGATAAAATATGATATATTTTTAATTTTAAAATTTTGCAATTTTTTAATTTGTTGTTGTTGTTGTTGTTGTTTTTTTCATTTGCTCAGGTCGACTAGCAATAAATAGCTGTATATGACCCAATACTTTACTTTCACGCGGGTTAATCCAAAACTTCTAGAAGAAATGGACACCCTAAATAGATATATATCTTACACTGAATCGCACTTTGTGATACCACCGACTAGCACGGATATATGGGCCTTAGACATTAAAAAATGCAGTACCCAGCACCACTATCTATTTTATTGAGCTGATATTTGTGATACCCTCGCTTTTGTACACGATATAACGGGCCTTTTACGTATAATACGCAGTACCCGGGACCACCAGCTCAATAAAGATGTTCACACTTCAAGATATATATTGCGACTCAATTTTTTAATTTATACTGTTTTTAATTTACTATTTAACAGAATTATTGCACTGTTAAAAATATTTTCAAAATTCGAATTTTCGAAAAAGAAAAAAAACCTTGTGTAGCTAACTTCATAGTATCTTACGTCATTGATTTCGTTTTTATAATTTTATACTGTATTTACATTACTTTTTTACATATACATACAAAGAAAAAGTAAAATTTGTACAATTTTATTTTTAATTATAATTATCAAATTACTAAATTTAATTTATTAGTTTTAAAATATGTTATACTAAGAGGTTTGCTTTAAATATAAACCAAAAAAACATTTTCTGTTACGAGTATTTTTCATTCATAAAATTGTAATCAAAAATGATCAATTTTACATGGGTTCTTATGGGAAAACGTAAAATGTAGACCCATTAAATTAAGCTTCTTAATTTAAAGGGTCGATGCTGATGGCTTGTATATCTAGGAGCTTTGCCTCAACACACCAATCGGTGAAAAGGAATTAAAAGAGAAAATATAATTATAAAGTATGAAATAATACAAAGATTCAAAAGCATAGGAAAAAATAATAATACAGTATTGCGGGAGCATCGATTATTGTTTCCTTTACAAATATTGTTAAAAAGTATCAAATTGATTATTTTCTATTATAATTTAAACATACTCCCCGCTTTGAAGTATTTAATACTTCAAACCAAGGTTTAAGCACTAATATACATAAGTATTATGGATTATAAAAAAAAATTAACAAATTCTTCAAATTTGTGAGCTTTATAGTCAACTGACTTTATACAATGCAAATATAGTTAATCTTAAATTGGAACGCTAAAAAATTGCGACGCTGAATATTTAACGAAAATAAGGTTGCTAATCACATTTCAACTGATGTCAGATTCGCATCGATTGGCAGAGGGCAAATGCGGGTAATCGCCCGCTTAAATTTTTTATCTCCATTACGAACTGCAACCACTCTGACGAAACCATCCCCACCTCGATGCACCTCTACAATTCGAGCCAATGGCCATTTTAATGGAGGTACATTGTCTTCTTGAATGATGACTACTTCGTTTATTTTTGGCTCTGTTTGAATTTTATTCCACTTCCGAAGTCGCTGTAATTCTCCTAGGTACTCTTTAGACCAGCGGTCCCAAAAATTTTGAAACATCGCCTGCAATTTTTGATAATGAGACAATCGACCAAAAGTCAAATGACGAACAGACGGATCGGGTAGCGAAATAATTGGTTGCCCAATTAAAAAATGTCCGGGCGATAAGCACGTTAAGTCATTAGGGTCTTCAGACATTGCTCCAATGGGCCTTGAATTAAGGCAACTTTCGATTTCAACGACGAGGGTATTTAATTGTTCGAAAGTCAATGAATTTCGTCCGACAACTCGTTTTAGATGAAATTTGGCGCTTTTTACTGCCGCCTCCCATAATCCGCCAAAATGTGGCGACCGCGGAGGTATCGTTTTCCATTGAATGTTGAGATTAGTACAAAATCTTGTGATTTCATTTTGGTGAATCTCTGATGTGAAAAGTCGGTGTAGTTCCTGCAACTCAGACCTAGCTCCCACGAAATTAGTGGTGTTATCTGAATAGACGCTTGAACACACTCCACGCCGGGCAACAAATCTCCTGAAAGCAGCTATAAATGCTGCAGTGGACAAATCGCTTACAATTTCGATATGGACCGCTTTAGTAGAAAAACATATGAAAATTGAAATATAGCTTTTCCCTTCAACTCGGGATCGTACTTTACTTTTCAGAAGAAAGGGACCACAATAGTCGACACCAACCGTTTCAAACGGACGAGACGGAGTCACCCTTTCTTTTGGCAGTTGTGCCATAATTTGTGACATTGTTTGAGGACGAGTACAGACACATCAAACACACTGTTTGACGATACCTTTGGATAAATTTCGTCCGCCAATAATCCAGAAACGTTCTCGAACATTAAATAACAATGATTGCGCTCCGGCGTGTAAAAGGCGAACATGCTCTGGTAATAACCATTGATGCTTCGAAGCTTCTGGAATATTTGAGTTTTTTAATATGCCGCCAACGCGTAGAATGTCATCTTGATCCAAAAAAGGGTTAAGATGCAACAATTTGCTATGTTTCGATAATACCTTGCCCTTTCGAAGAACTTCAATTTCTGTTGAAAATTCAGTTTGCTGAATATGCTTTATGAGCCTCTTCAGGGCCAAATCCATTTCAAAAGGAGACAGTTTAATTTTGATAAGTGATACATTTTCCAAAGACAGTCGATTACTGTCACTTAACTTTCGATTGCGAACCGCGTTTTTCAATTTGTTGATAAATCGAAGGACAATTGCGAATTTTCGCAGCAGTTTCGAATAATCCTCGAATCTTTCGGAGTTCCAACCTTTCTGGCTCGGCTTCGATTGTTGGAGGTTGCCCTGGCCAATGCTCCTTTGAGAGCCAAAGAAAATTTGGACCTTTGAACCAATTATCACGTGCCAAAAAATCGTCCGGTAGTAGACCACGAGAAATCATATCCGAAGGGTTTTGATCCGATGGCACATAATGCCAATTTTCTGGGCTTGATAAATCTTGAATTATGGAAATGCGATTCGCCACGAAAGTCACAAATCGGGATGGTACCGATCTGATTCGATACAGCGTTATCTCGGAATCTGTCCAAAGATGAATTGATGAAAAACTAATTTCCATGATCGACAACACCTTGTGAACAAGCTGCGCTAACAGTAGCGAAGCGCATAGCTCAAGCCGTGGAATGGTTTGCGGCTTGAGTGGAGCAACTCGACTTTTGGAACATAAAAATCTAACTTGGCAACGATTTTCTTGGTCCAAAGTTCGAATATAAATGCAACACCCGAATCCTTTCTGGGACGCATCTCCGAAACCATGAAGCTCCACCCTCTTTGGAGATGGAAACATAACGCATCTAGGAATAGACAATCTATCAATAGTCAAAAGTTGTCTTTTGAAGTCTATCCAATAATTGCTTAAATTCGAATACAGATCGTCATCCCATTCTAGTTTGAGAGACCATAAGGTCTGCATGAAATGTTTGGCGAGAAAAACGATTGGACCACAGAATCCCAACGGGTCAAATAATTGTGCGATCTCCGACAAGACAGACCGTTTTGTACACTGACCAGTTGTGGAATATTTTTTGAACGAAAAATAAAACATGTCTTGTTCGGTATCCCAATTCATGCCGAGGATTGAAATTGATTTAGAGTTTGCTTGATCTCTTGATCGAAGAGATTGATCATTCGACGTGATTTTGCGAAGCTCAAATCCTCCACGTGACATCAATTGAATGAGATCGGTTTTTAATTTGGCAGCGGATTCAACAGAATCGGACCCTGTTAAAACGTGATCGACATAAAAATCGTTCTTTAAAACTCGGGAAGCTGGCCCAAAACTCTTTTCTTCATCTGTTGCAAGTTGAGAAAGAGTCCTTATCGCTAGAAACGGAGCACTCACTGTTCCGTATGTCACAGTTCGAAGATTGTAACATCTTGGTTCAACATTTTGGTTTTCACGCCACCAGATACGTGGTAAATTTTGCTGATCTTTTCGGACCAAAATTTGACGATACATCTTTGTTATATCCCCAGTTATACCAAAAATATGCTTGCGAAATCGTAACATGATTGAACCAAGGTCTTGCTGAATTGTGGGGCCGACCATAAGACAGTCGTTTAACGAGATACCGGTTGAACTTTTCGACGAAGCATTGAAAACGACGCGAAGTTTTGTCGTGCTACTGCTCTCTCGGACAACTGAATGATGCGGCATGAAATATGATTCGCCCTTTGACAACATGGATGTTCCGGAATCTGAAACTTCCTCCATATGATTCAAGTCCCTGTACTCATTCATAAATTGAACGTACTGATCTCGAACTACACCGTTTCCATTTAAACGTTTTTCTAATGTATAAAATTGTCGCAATGCATTAGCTGAGGAATCACCTAAGTTTTCAACGACGTTTTTGACTGGTAAAGTCACAATATATCTACCATTTTCATCTCTTCGAATGTTTTCAACGTAATGTTGCTCGCATAATTTTTCTTCCAGCGACAATTCATTCGGAGAGTCAATGTCTTCAATCATCCAAAATTTCTGTATTTTGTCGTTCAATTCCTGAAACGACACGTGGTATGACAATAATTGATCATCCGATTGACTTACTTGAAGATTATCCGAGACTCTGCCCATTACCACGTAACCAAATTCGGAATTTTGAAGTGGTATACCACTAATAACCCCAGTTTTTTCGGGTTTCATGATCTGCAAAAACAACTCAGCACCCAACAAAAGATCGATTGAATCTGGTTTAAAAAACCAAGGGTCGGCAAGCTGAATGTGCTCGGGAATCATTGTTTCGTCTATCTTGACGGAACGGTGCGGTATCAAGCCGGAAATTTTATTCTTAACCAAACACTCGACAGATGACTTATAATCTGAAAATTGAGATTCGATAAAAATGGTTAGCTTTTTTTTAATTGTTGTAACATCATTGTTAATGCAAGAGATCCTAATTTTTGTTGACTCAACTTTCAAACCAAGCAATTGATTCATTTTTTCGGTTATAAAATTTGCTTGGGACCCACTATCCAAAAGCGCGCGACATGGAACACGAATTCCTTTCGCGTTTTGAATCCATAGCCCCACTGTACCGAGTAAAATTTGAGACGAACTTGTTTCATGAACCAGTTTTGAATTCGAATTAAATTCAAAATATGACGATGTCAAATCACATGCCTCCGGAGTTTGTGGAGATCTCAATTCTAAGTTTGAACATAACTTTGTTTCAACATTCGTCCAGCTTGGTTCGTAGAACCAGGACTCGCTTTCCCAAAATGCAACAATGTATGATGTTTCTGTGAACAAACGGAGCAAATACTTTTGCAGTCTGCCGTCTTATGATTGTCATTAAGGCACGACACACATAAACTTCGACGTTTCACGAAATTGAACCGATGCTGCGGTTTCACACTAACATCTTTGAATTTAGCACAAGACTCCAGAGGATGAGTACCCTTACAGAACGGGCAATTAGAACTTGGTTCAAAGAGAACGCGCACTTCCTTACGAGTATCTGGTTTACTTGACCGGTATAAATTAGGTTGCGCAACATTTGACACTTTCTTTGCTTCTAAGACTCGTACTCGAGTTTGCAAAATTTCGACAAATCTTTCAATTGTCAATAATTCTTTTAAATTCGACTTCACAATTATTTCAGAACGAGACGCATCGTCTAAACGCTCACAGAGATGATGAGAAAGAAACAAATTCCAATGCTGGACCGGTGCATTTAATGCTTTCAAAGAATTGTAATGCTTGGTCACAGTGTCCAAAAATATTTGTAGAGAGGAAGCGGAATTATCGACCGGTCTCTTTATGTCATATAGTTGCTTCATATGCACTTTTTGAATCTTAACCTCATTATCGTAAAAGTCAACTAGACTCTGATAAGCCTTTTGATAATTTTCCGATGATATTGGAAATGGCTGTATGAACTGAAATGCTTTGCCATCGTGAACGCATGTTATTAAATAGTGGAATTTCGCAATGTCTGTCAACTGAGTATTTGAATGAAATAGATCGTTATAAATTCCCCGAAACTTCAGCCAATTTTCTTCACGGCCATCAAATTTTGGCAATGGAATTTCAGGACTCTTAATTGCAGTTTGATATGCTGGTTGAGCGACCGGGGAAGGAATTGCTTTCGATGTATCAGGGCTGACCTTGAGATCCCATTCAGCGATTAAATTCAAAATTTCTGATTCGACGCCGCCGTATAAGTCCTCGAAATCATTACGACCCGAAATCAGATCAACTTCAATCTGTTCGAGGCTGCCTTGTGCAATCTCGTATTGCGCGTATGTCGACCTTAATCTGGACAAAGCGGACTGAAGTTCGCCCAGAGTCTTGTATTCTTCCAATTTGTTTTTAAAATAATTCACCTTACTTTCGTACACAAATATTAAGCGTTTCAACTTTTCGATTTCCTGTAAATTTTTCCTTGATTGACCCATTTTAATAAAAAATTAAATTATCCGAATGATTTTACAAGATATTTGAAAATTACTTTAAATAATTTTAAAAATACTTTAACAGTAATTGAATTAATTTTAAACTTACAAAATTAAAAATTGATAAACTAATTTGAGGTTAAAACTAAGATTGTTGATGAAAAACACGTTGCGCTGAACTGATAACTCACCGTTTTCGAATGGCGCTGTGATTACTGATGACAAGATGACTGCCACAAACAACTTGGCGAATATAAATCGATGAAAACTATTTTCCAAACTGGATGATTTTACAATCGACGATATGTTGTAACGACAAAATTTATGGCACGATGTATATATGACGCAATCGACTTCTCACTGTTTTGTGCACTCACATACGAAATGGCGATGATTCACGGTATTTTCAATCTTCCACAAATCCTTATAAACGAATAAATCGTTGCAATCATACACAAATAACAATATCTAGATAGACTTCGTTCTATGATGCACCTTTATCGGATCACGTAGAATAAATACAGCTTTTTCGACCACGTTTTTTTTACGTTTAACCACAAAATTTTTACTGAATATTTTAATTCACTGTGTCAACTTTTAAACTAACTTAGAATTCATCGTCAACTTTTAAACTAACTTAGATTTCATTTGTTTACAAACAAATGTCAATTTAGTAGAATTCAAATGAAGTTTTAAAAAATTATTATTATATTACCGCCATCTGTTATCGAAGTTTGGAAATTATATGTTCAAAAGATTTAATTTTGAATTCATTCTAGTACCAAAAACTAGTTATAGCATTTTAATAGCTAACGTCATATTTATAGCGATCATAAAATTTCCAACACACAAACAAAAAAAAATATATATTTTTGTCATTCGCTATTGTAATCTTCAATAATAAACTCAAATTGTTAAAAAATAAAAATTAATAAAAATTGTTCGAACACTGTTTGAATACATACTAAAAAAGGTGTATCTCAATAAACTGCGCAACGCAACACATTGAACCAGCAGCAACAATAAATCTTTCTTGGGAAATAAAGTGAAGAAATTCTCCAGGCCACGCGTAGCTCGTGGAAATCTCGCACAGAGGCATTTCTTTACCCCGACACCCACGGAGAACATGCCACGTATAATTGTCCGTGTGAAAAACATGGTGTGCCCAAATCTAAGCCGCAAACAGACATCGTTTGGCCTTGCGACTTACTAATTGTCATTGCGAATGCCAATGTAATAGGAAATTGAACGCGTTTGCAATCAATTGGCAGGTCTGTGAGAATCATTGGAATTCGTGGCAGCAAAACATTTTCGGCTCGGAATTTGCCATTCAAAATTGTGGCTTCGATAATGTTTTTCATCAATTTTTTAATGATCAATCGCGTGCCATTGCACAGCCGTGGTGGATTCAAATTCCAAAGTAAAATAACCGGAGATCCAACTTTCAGTCGTAGAAGGTGTGGTGGCATACCTGGCAAATCCAGTGAGTTCAAAAACTCTGTTGGATAATTTACAACTTCGTTGGCATCGCAAACTGTATCGATCGATTTGTATGATACCAAGTCGCATAGCAACGACTGCTGTATCTTGCAGTTTAAATCGTGGACGTTCACATTTTTTGCTGCCAAAATGGCTCTTTCTGCCAGCCACGCATGATTTATGTATTGTGTGCGTACATCGGGAACTATGCGGTCAATGAGAGCTTTTGCGAATCAACGATTGTGCAGAAATTAGTGGGAAATTTTATGCATCCAGTATTTTCATAAATAGCAACTTTTCCATCGCCGATATCTAACAATTGTTTCGAGAATGTGTCAGCGGATGGATCTTGTAACATTTCGACGCGCATGTTTATTTGTAGCTGAACTTTTTCAACATTACGCCACAGTGGCGATGATTTCAAGGAAGCAATGATCTCATCAGCGTACGTTGAACGTGGAATGACGGGAACTGTTTGTCTGAAATCACCTGAAAGGAATAACAGAGTGCCGCCGAATAGTTTGTCGTTGTGCTTTATATCTTTGAGTGTTCTGTTCAACGCCTCCAGAGAATGTTTGTGTGCCATAGTGCATTCATCCCAGATGATAATTTTGCATTGTTTAAGCACTGTGGCCTTGGACGATTGCTTTTTTATGTTGCACACTGCGTCTGAGTTATTTTGAATATTCAGTGGCAGCTTAAATGCTGAATGAGCTGTTCTGCATCCATCCAATAAAGTTGCCGCAATGCCAGATGATGCAACGGCCAATGCGATGCCATTATTTGATCGTATTTCGGCGAGAATTAGCGAAATGAGAAATGTTTTGCCAGTTCCACCGGGTGTATCCAAAAAAAAGAATCCACCTTGTCCCGCCGAAACAGCCAGCATAATGCGATCGTAAATGATTTTTTGTACATGAGTCAGTAGTGGGACATTGCGAGTAACAATCGCTGCCATTTCTGCAGTATCGTACTGTAGTTCACGATTCATTTCGGTGTACATTAAGTGCATCTAATCACTTCGATTTGGCGAACTCATACCGAAATGACTGAGTGGTAAATTGGCAATGAAAACGCAAAAATCCTCGATAGCAATCAATGCTTCATTATACATAGCGTCGCTGAATGTAATCGTTAAATCGTTGCACCGTATACGAATTCGATGCAATATATCGTCAGTCATTAAACATTTATGCTTATCCCACAACGTATCTGCTCGTCCCGAGAAACATGTAGTCAACATTATAGCGAATAGTAGACGAATTTGTGTTGCTGTACAGCTCAATGCTGCTTCAGCAAGCATATCGTCCCAGTGATTGTCGTCTTCGAGCAAGCCGAGTGCAAGGCATGCATCTTTATATGTTGGATACTGTTGTCCATTCACTTTGCGTATACCTTGAATGACAATGGACCGGTGACATTAACCAACAACAGTCGCAGATGGAAGCACTCAATCTGTCTTGGAGTGACCGTATATACCGTTTGATTTGAATAGGCCGGGGCACTCACCAATTGGTGTGCCTTGCTTGCGCGGCATCCATTTTTTTGTTTGATTCCATATGAAATAGCGTGGTACTTCGGAATAGAGTAGTGTTCGTGCAAAGGCACCGAAAGTATCCGCACGATTACACAATTCGAAAAATTCCGTGAGTGTAGTTTTTGGTGGATTTATGGCACGCTCAATTGCTGTCTCGTTCGTGAAAAATACGCGCTGGCCGTTTTCAAGATGTACGGCTAAATGTATAACTGCTGGGTCCAGTTCATGAATTTGAAAACCAAAGATACGCCAGACAGCTTCATTGGAGCTGATGTATCGGCCAATTTGGTAGCGCATTATTTCGTCGTTGTCATTCAATCGAGGAGCATTCACACCGTATGGGCCATGAATCATGTTTGTGGTAACAATATCGAACAGTAGTTGATCAGTAGATGGATCTGGAATTTTCGCGGAAATTACACTATCGATTTCATCAGGGCGTATTTTGTCGACTAACCAAATCAAAAAGTGTGCATGAGGTAATCATCGCTTTTGCCATTCAACCGAATACATCCAGCAACGAGTGGGACCGAATACGTGTAATTTGGTAATGAAGCTCATTAAAGATTTCAAATTTTGTTTGAATACACGTGCTGTAATGTCATGACGATGTATTGCATTTTGACCTGGCAATAGTAAAAATGTAATCTCCTGCCACTTTGGATTACATGTAAACGTGATAAATAAACACGGTCGTCTGTACTCGCGCACGAAAGTCATAGCATCCTGTATGTATTCTTGCGTATGACGTGGACTGCCTACGTACGATGATGGTAGAATGATAGAGTTACCAATTTCGGCGATGTCGATGTCACTCATGATAGCGTCTCGCAAGTGGATGTATTCTTCCGCACGTAGCTTCTGTTGATTATGTCGTAGGAATCGCAGTCGTTCGCTCTCTACCTTCGCGCACATATCGACCATGAATTGTTGGCACAGCTCATGACATCGCAGAATGACGTTGTCCTGACCGCGTCGAATCATCATACGATACGCGTAAAAATCCATCGAGCTCACTTTCTTGTTTGTTTCGGCTCCTGTAACAACATATTCATAAATATTAATTCCAAATGAGTAATGATATTCCTAATGAACGAATTACCTGTGGCGGGATCTCGTTGTTTAATGTTTATGCAATATCCGTCTTGTCCCTTCCAGTGGGTGTGTGTGTGTCGGCGATGAACTCCGGCCTATTGGTTCTTCTTCGAATCACGATTTCTCGTGTCGATGTGCGGTCGCCAATCATGATTCCAGCAACGTCGTCAACAACAGGCGCATTGAATATACGCACGTGCTCTCCAGCTGGTCATTGAATATACGCACGTGCTCCAGCTCATCCACACGCCCATGAAGTAGATTTGTAAAAATTTATGTGGTTCGTTTGGCATCGGCAGCAACGAGCCTACTTTGTGGTACCCTTTGCCTTTGATTTTGAACGTTGAATTGACCATTTGCCACAGTATTGTGAACTATTTCTGTTGCTCCGAATGAAGTCATTTGAAAGCAGGAATTGAATATGCGAATGGACTTAAGGAACAGGTTTGAATCTGGATCCGTGCCGATGAGCAAGCCGTTCAATGGTTCTGGTGGTGTCTCAATTTCTGGTAGTTGCACTTTTCCTGATGCGCAACACATCCCGGCTGACTCATGTTTGAATTTGGGCGCATGACAATGGGGTCATTCTTTGTCCATAGCACCAATCAGCACTTTCGGATGAGTGGAATATTGCATATCTGGCTCGTACTCGAATGCGAGACGAAGGAATGAAGCGGATGTAAATGCTCGATGTACTTGTTGGCGTTGTCGGTTATTTGCTCTGCGTGTGTTAACTACGAACCGGCGCGCTTGTCTCCGTTCCAATTATCGTTGTTGATTTCGTTCAGCTCGTGCCTCTTGTGATTGAGATCCACGCAATTGCGACATGCTTACACGCACATTTTCCTTATCTAGTTAGATTTGTTTGTTTGTTCTTTCTGCTCTATTATTTCGCATGTTTGTTACTTTATTCGTTCGACGACCCAAATGGGCCCCTTTGCGTCTTGCTGGCATTGTTCACTATAATACACACACACACACACACACACACACACACACACACACACACACACACACACACACACACACACACACACACACACACACACACACACACACACACACACACACACACACACACACACACACAAATAGACAAAATTGTTTTACTTACTGATGAAAAACGGTATACCGATAATTTAATTTGTTGTTTTAGTATTTACCTTTTTCCAATCATAAAACACGTTATATTTCTTATAAATTAAAATAAATCGAACAAAATTTTGCACGCACTGCGTTGTGATACATAACAAATGCAAAATGAAAAGTCAAAACGATGCAACACTTTTCGTAAATGACTTGCGCATATGTGGATGAAAGTTCGATGAGGCTGACGCAGCGCCTACTGCCATACAACAACATAAATTATTTCGTTATGTTTGAAATACGAACTACAGTTAAATTATTTGGATATTGTTCATACAAAAATACTAAAATCGCAAATAAAGAATGGGAGAGTGGGGTAGGAGGGTGAACATTTGGGGTTATAGGTAGTTTTTGATGCCAAATAAAAAAAAAATACGAAAAAAAAATTTTGTTAGATATATAAAAAAAATGTAGGGATAAGGGGGACACCCTAATCACCTAGCGGTATGAAATATACTTTACGACCTATTCTCATACCTACCAAATATACATAAAAAATTTCATAAAAATCGGTCGAGCCGTTTCGGAGTAGTGCGACCACAAACACCGTGACACGAGATTTTTATATATTAGAAAGTAGAAAACAATTTTTATTAAAAATTAAATTGTTAATTATTCAAGAGTAACGAACTTTTTTTTTTTAATTTAATTCAATGTTTATTTTATTTATATATTTACAGTATTATATAACATCTCATATACCTGAATATAGAGTTTACATAATATAGGGTAAACTACTAAATTATGAGCCCCTACCCAATGACAAGCACTCATCTTATAAAAATCCCAATATTAAGTAAACAGAAACAGTAATAGTTTTGCGATATAATCTATTCACTTCAACAATACCTGTTCGAAATCTCCTTGACATAGACTTATTTTCTATCTCTTCAGTTAACAATAGAAACTCAACGTCAATTCTGGATCTCTTCTGTTTTTGTTAAGCAACTAGGTAAGTTTTGGATTTTTATTCGCTCATAACTATAAAACTTACTAAAGTGATAATTTAAGTTTTAAAATAAGTTGTTAAAAGTAACATAAATAACTGATTTTTATGGGTAAAAAATAAATTTCTCTAGTTTTTCTCGGTGCCCGCTTTTGGAATAAAAAAATTTAATTTCCTATAACTCAGTTTTTTCCTACCCAATTGTGGGCATACGTAATAAAATTAAATGGCTTATAAATCCCAGAAGTGATGTTGAAGAACTTTTGAAATATGTATATTTGTAGTTAGTTAAGTATATTCCATTCCATTTACCACGTAAGAGTTTATTAAAGACCCTATCGTAAATTCCGATGGAGTGAAAGTATTTATGAATTGAATTGATACCGTTAAATTTCGCAAATATACATTGATTTCTGGCCTTTGAACAAAATTACGATGAATATTATTATATCTAGGTACCTAACTCTTATTTTTTATGTTTTTTAAAGCTGTAGTCACATAGTTATGCCTAAAATAAAACAACCGTACAAAAGCTGTTCGGCTTGGAATGACATAAAAAGAGGCAGCAAGAAAATTTACCCAGCCAAACTATTGAAGGGCGCATTTCCGGTCGTGTGAGAAAGGCCCGAAAAGGACCACATACCGTTCTTACTGAAAGCGAGGAATAGGAAATTGTCACATGGATAATTCAAAGTCATCTCAAATGGTTTCCTCGGCGAAAGATCAACGTACAAACCAAGGCCAAAGAATTTTTAGACAAAGATGCGCGAAAAAATCCATTTTGCGATAACATGACCGGCGATAAATGGTACCTACAAGTCTTTTTTGAAACGCCAATCTATTGTAACAGAACGTGTCCCAGAGGCTGTGACAGCAGCATCAGCAAGAGTTTCCTAAACCGATATAAAAAAATGGTTCGATAATGTATATACAAAAAATTACATTCCCCCAAATAGATTATATAATGGCGATGAAACAAACTTTCTGATTTGCCCAAAAACTGGTAAGGTACTAGCACCAAATGGAAGTAAAAACATTTTCGAGGTAGCCAAAGGACAGGCAAAAGAAAATTTGACTGTAATTTTCATATTTGCTGCTTCGGGAGAAGTAACACCACCTATGATTGTATATCCATATAAAAGAATCCCAGCGAACGTCGTTAAACAAATTCTTTGAGATTGGGGGTCAGATGTTTTGCACCCCCCATTTAGTTTCCAAAAATGTCGAATTTCCAATTATTTTATTTTTGGACGGACATAAACCACATTTAACTTTAGAAGTTTCGGAGCTCTGCCAATATTTAAAAATAATACTCATTTGCCTCTATCCAAATGCAACAAGAACGTAGCCACATTTAAATCTATAAAGGCATGATGGAAAAAGGCCATTTTTGAATTTAAGACTAAAAATCCGGATAACGATGTCACAAAAGCAGATGTAGCTCCAATTTTACAAAAAGCCATCATCAGTCATTTACATCCGGCTACCATAATTAATGGATTCATACCGTTTGGTTTGTACCCCTTTGTGCAAATACACTTGCACACCACGCGCTGTTTGCGATATTATATAAATATCATAGTAGTCTTGTACTACAACTTACACAGCGCGCACATTATATAAATATCGAGTAGTCTTCCATTACAACTCGCGCAGTGCGCACATCAAATAAAAGAAAAATAAAAGAAAGAAAAACGTGCAAGCAAATAAGTTGTTTTATTTTACTTGGAAAAATCCACAAACACAACATTTTGGTGCCGAAACCCGGGAATAGGGATTGTTCCCGTCTACAACAATTGAAGTTGGAATAAATTAGATTTAGATTTTCGGTGTTCACCCGAAATCATCAGGTATATTTGTATTTTCTATTCATTAGTTAGTGATGCTAGTGAAATTTTTAGAAATGGCGGTGTACGTGCAAATGTGTATGTTAAAATTGGAATTATTAGTTTTACGTGTAATGTTGTAAATTTGTGGTGAAGTGATTCATTGTCACTAGTTAATTATTGCACAATATATTGCTCACATTGTGAAATTCATGAAATTATTTGGACAAATTCCACGAGGCATACACTGCTGGAATGTTCTATCGCATTGTTAGTGCATTGAACATTTCATATGACACCGCCCATCTCTTTAACCGTTGTACATGGTGATGGCGTCGATTACTAGATACATACATTACCTGCAATTGCGTCATAATTGTTTCGTTATATTTGCTACTACGCGGTGATGGCGTCGATTACTAGATACATTGCCTGCAAATATTGTTGCAATTAGTTTTGTATATTTATTATACATGGTGATGGCGTCGATTACTAGATAAATTACCTGCAATTGCGTCATAATTGTTTCGTTATATTTGCTACTACGCGGTGATGGCGTCGATTACTAGATACGTTGCCTGCAATTGCGTTATACATAATTGCTTTTGGATATTTGCTACTACGCGGCGATGGCGTCGATTACTAGATACATTGCCTGCAAATATTGTATAATTAGTTTATATATTTGTGAACCATGCGGTGATGGCGTCGATCTCTAGATACATCTCCTGCAATATCCTATAGTTATTGTTGTATATTTGCTAACCACGCGGTGATGGCGTCGATTACTAGATACATTACCCGCAAATATTCTACAATTATTATTTTGCATGGTTCCTATACACGGTGGTGGCGTCGATCACCAGATACACCACCGCAACTATTTGAAGTTTTTTTTACATCTGCGGTCACGGCCAGTAGTACTATTTTGGAATCTGATCGGCTCTGGATTTATTACAGGGTAGCCAAATGATGGTTACCGCTAAAATCAAGGCGCTGGTTGAAGAACGAACCATAGCCATTAAACTCATTAAGCGACTCAATACCAAATGTCAATCACCAGAAGGTCAATCATGGAACGAGGCGATCATCGACATGCAAAAATCAGCCCTCGAATGTCACTGGGCTCTGTTTCAAAACAAGCAGTTTGAAATAGCTGAGTCACCTAACCTCAC
The DNA here is from genome assembly GCA_963556165.1 of Tipula helvola. NCBI lineage: Eukaryota > Metazoa > Arthropoda > Insecta > Diptera > Tipulidae > Tipula > Tipula helvola. The sequence goes on along the minus strand of OY744482.1, from coordinate 340,387,858 downwards.
TGAACGCAGGCGTGCTCGTAATGAGGAGGTGGCTATAAGAATGGCGAACTTGTATCACAATACTAAGGAAAGGTTGTCCGCGTTCATGAATATTGCCAAGCCTAATCATAATCGAACAGTACCAAAGGTGAAGGAAATTATGCTGCCAAAATTCAATGGTAGCTATACGGGTTGGACATCGTGGCGCGCCCAATTCGTTAGTAAAGTGTTGAACACTGAACTACCAGCTGATTCGAAAATCGATCTGCTCATGTCGGCACTGATCGGCGAAGCCAAGACTTGCGCTGGTGAATCCGAGCATCGGGATAAGGACGAGTTGGATCGTATGTTAGATCGTATAGATATTCCACCCATGGAATTTTGCCAACCAGATCGTATACGTTCAATCATCGATACCATTGAGCAGGAGTTGCGGGCGTTGAATCGGTTTGATTGTAATACCGAGGCTTGGAGTCCATTTATGGCAGTGTTTATCTTGCGTAAACTGGACAAATCGACCAGAGCTGTATGGGAAATGGACCGTGATCCCGTCACCACACCATCGCTTCGGGATCTGCTACCATTCCTCGAACGCCGTATTCTAGCAGTACGGAATTTAAAGGCCAATCAAGCGCCACAAGCTAGTCAAAATAACCAAAATAATATCTATCCACCGTATGAGAATCGCAATAAGCGCCATGCTTCTGATTTTCATGATAATCACTCCAAACGCTCGAAAACGGATAGGGGTAGATTAAACCACCAACAATCATCAAGCTCATTCGCAGGTAATAAGAAAGTGGATTCTTGTGTATACTGCAACGGAGATCATCGTACGTGGAATTGTGAGAAACTAGCTAAATTGGAATACACGGACCGACTGAATAAAATTAAGGAAATGAATGTATGCAATTCTTGCCTATCGAACCAGCATTCACAAAACGAATGTACGCAGAAAGGGTGCAAGGGCTGTGACTATGCTAAACACAATCGCATGAATTGTCCTAAATATCCTGTGATGCGAGTAAGTCATATCCAAAATAACCGTTACAACTATGCAAATAAACGACGAGGTAGCAGAAATCAACGGTCATCGTATCATATCAGCGTTGAGAATCCAATTCCATCCGCAAGTATGCAGGCAAACCAAATAGAAATGGATGAGCAATCCAAGCACGACGATGGCCTACCCATAATTGGCACGGCGTTGTGTAGATTACAACAACCGAACACGATAACTGGAAATGTTCGCGTACTTTGTGACTCGGGATCACAGGTTAATTTGATAGCACTAGAATGTGTTCAAAAGTGGAACCTCGTTCGAAAACCATGTAAAATTATGATCTCAGGCATTGGTAACTCACGGCCGATCAGATCATTGGGCATGGTGGACTACATGTTGCATCATCGCTATGACTTTGCGCCTACAATGCCGATACGTTTCGTCATTGTCAACAAGATAACAGGTGTAAATCCACAGGAAGGGTTTAAGTGTCCACTTACTAGGCAGTTTTGTGATGATAAACTCGCTGATCCAACGTTTTCTGTACCTGGTCATATTGATGCCCTAGTTGGTGTATGTACTTGGACATCGATCTTAGGTGACGGTATAGTCCGTTACTCTGCGGAAGGTGATCGTTTTGTCGCGCAGGAAGCAATGCTGAGCTGGGTCGTGTCTGGCTATGCAAAGCAATCAGCTTTATCATACCATGTGGTCAAATCAGATTGTGATTTGGATAAACAGTTGAACAACGAGCGGAAGATATTTTTAGATCCACACATACTAGAGGGGTTGATGGTCGTTATGTGGTTACGATCCCACTCAAGGAAAACCCAATGCCACTTGGCCGTTCTCGTCAGACAGCCTTCAATCGTTTTATCGGATTAGAAAATCGTCTCAAGAAAAATACAGAAATGGCTGCTGCATATAAAGAATTCATGCTGGATTACGTTAATTCAGGTCAATTGATTCCAGCTCCACCAGCTCCAGAGAGTCCGGATAAGTCATACTACATACCATATCATATAATAGCAAAGAAAAAATTTCGCGTTGTGTTTGATGCATCCTGTATGACATCATCGGGAGCATCATTCAACAATCAACAACTGCCGGGCGAGAAATTGCAAGCTGATCTGTGTGAAACGTTGTTGCTGTTTCGAACGTACCATTTTGCCTTGACAGCGGATATCGTGAAGATGTTTCGCCAGATAAAGGTCCACCAGGATCAATGGGATTTCCAACGAATTTTCTTTCGTTCAGCAGCAAATGAACCAATTAGGGAATATTTCATCACTTGTGTCATTTGGGGATTTACGTCGGCTGGATTTAACTCTGTACGAGCGCTACAACAATGCGCCAGGGACGAAGCACTACGGTTTCCGGCTGCTTCTGTGGCCACCCTAACCAATTTTTATATGGATGACTTCCTATCTGGTGCTGGAACATTGGAAGAATAAAAACATTGCGTAGCCAAATGATTGAAATGTTAGCTTCTGCTGGTTTTGAATTAGCAAAATGGGCTACCAGTAACTCGGAATTGGCTAAAGAGCTTGTTCAAAATGAGTTGCGTGAAATCGAACTACAACCTAATACCGGGATATTAGGTATGATGTGGGATCCAAGCAAAGACGATTTTTATATCAAAATCAATGATTATCCAGCAGACAAACATGAAACCTTTACCAAATGACAATTCATCAGTCGAATTGCTCAGGTATACGACCCTACTGGACTTTTCGCACCAGTTATCATTGCTGGTAAGATGGCCATGCAAGAGATTTGGAAACTGAATATTGGATGGGACGACCTTGTCCCTAATCACATTATGACATTATGGTCATCGTATCATCAGAACGTCACTGAATTGGTAGCAATACCCAAGATGGATAGCCTACTCAAAAGAAGTGCAAATGCAGCTGCATTTGTTTTCAGATGCCTCGAAATCAGCATATGGATCATGTGCCTACCTTCGGTCAGTTCATCATAATGGAGACGTGATTGTTCGTCTCATTACATCAAGAAATAAAGTCGCACCAATTAAACCACAAACAGTTCCCCGGTTAGAACTAATGGGGGCTGTCATGAGTGTCAATTTATGCAAGTTGGTTCAAAAGGCATGCAAGCTGTCTCAACCATCGTCATCCATTGGTTGAAGAAAAAGCATCAATGGTTAAAGCGGTTTGTCGCACATCGAACTGCTACTATATTGTCATCCTCAGATGTTAACGACTGGCATCATATTCCTGGAGAGCAGAATCCAGCAGATTTGTTATCGAGAGGTTATACTGCTATGCAATTGAAAAATTGCCAACTATGGTGGAATGGTCCGCAATGGCTCCAAGAAGAACCGAACAACTAGCCAAACAATATGCGGTTGAATTTATCTGAGGACGACATGCACACTGATGAAGCCGAATCAAAGGTAAGGTTATTAAATGCGCATATTAACATCTATTGCGAATTTCCAGTGACAGCCTTTATGGTTAATGATGAGCCACTGATTAATAGAGCGTCCACTCTGAATAAATTGATACGAACAACGGCCTTTGTTTTCCGGTTCATTCGAAGAATAAAGGGAAATGGCGTCAAACCTGTCAAACTAGCAACAGTTCAAGATGTTACTCCTGTGTCATCAGTTGAGCGCGATAACGCAGTTAATTATTGGTCTCGCGTAGTACAGATCGAATACTTTGGGTTAGAGTGGAAGGCTCTACAGAATAAAAAGGAGATTCCATCGAACTCAAAATTGCGTCAACTATGCCCGTTTATCGATAGTGAACATGTGGTGCATGTCGGTGGGCGATTAGCCAAATCAAATTTGCCATTGGAAATGAAGCATCAAATCATCATTCATCCAGAATCATGGTTCTGTAAGTTGGTTATAGCCGACGCTCACTCACGTACATTCCATGGGGGAACACAGTTGACAATGGCCATCATTCGGCACAAATTTTGGGTAACAAATCTGCGTGCGGCAGTCAAGAAAGTCATAAACAAGTGTGTCATTTGCATTAATTGATGGGTTCATTACCTCCAGCTAGGACTAATCAATCATTCCCATTTGTGGTATCTGGCGTCGATTTTGCTGGACCGGTTGAGGTTCGTAAAACGCTTGCGCCACAGATGAACCTGCGCCAACTAGCAGCGAAAACCTACAAACCTCCAGCGACCATAAAATGTTGGGTTGTGGTTTTCGTTTGCATGACGACTCGAGCCGTGCATTTGGATCTTGCTCATGGTCTAACGGTGGAGGCATTCTTGGAAGTTTTTGCAAGATTTATCAGTCGACGTGGGCAATCAAAATGTTGTGTTTGTGGATTTTTCCAAGTAAAATAAAACAACTTATTAGCTTGCACGTTTTTCTTTCTTTTATTTTTATTTTATTTGATGTGCGCACTGCGCGAGTTGTAATGGAAGACTACTCGATATTTATATAATGTGCGCGCTGTGTAAGTTGTAGTACAAGACTACTATGATATTTATATAATATCGCAAACAGCGCGTGGTGTGCAAGTGTATTTGCACATTCTCCCCCCCCCCCAACGGCTGAGGGCCCAAGAATGATCCCACATTTGTTCAAGGGGAATGGAAAAACCTAGCTAGAAGAGCTAGGGGAAAACGCATTTCCAGATCACCGGGGGGTTGAGAAGTCCCGAAGCACTCGCACCTACGAGTGATTGATGGGAAGAACGCAAAGTTTTTGAATAGGGCGTTCTTTGGTGCCAGCAGCTGTTCTAACGGTCACCTTGCGTACAAGACCATCATGGCCAGGATGAACCTCATCGATGCGACCAAGGGCCCAACACGTCGGTGGAAGATTTTCCTCCAGTATGATTACCATGTCACCGGCTTTAATGTTTTCCTGTGGTCGATACCATTTGCTTCGTTTCAGTAATGATACAAGAGAATCATCCCTCCAGCGATGCCAGAATGATTGAGTTATTTTTTTGCTGTTGGCCCCACAGTGTCGTACGGTTGTCCTTGCAATTTATCAAGTCTTCTGATGGTGGGTGATGCAATAATGATCGACCAGCCAAAAAGTGATCAGGTGTAAGAGCCTCGAGGTCCTCGTGATCATCAGTTAATGGTGACAGTGGACGTGAATTTAAGCAACATTCGATTTGAGTGAGCACTGTATACAGCTGATTGGCTGACAATATACGCTGACCGACGACTCTTCTCAGGTGGTACTTCATGGATTTCACGCACGCCTCCCAAAGCCCACCTTGGTGTGGAGCAGCAGGTGAGTTGAACCGCCAAGTTGTCCCCAAATTAGCCAACTCTCGATGGGGGATTTTATTTTGCCCTTCTTGACGAACACGTTGCAATTCCTTATTTGAACCAACGAACTTTGTGCCGTTATCGCTCCATAACTGACTACACCCTTTAATAAAGAAGCCTTTGACTTTTCACGATGCCTAGGAAAAAACGATGCTGCAAACAGCAATATACAAGCGGGAATCATTAATAATTTAGAAAATATAATGTCATTGGAGAATTTTAAAGTTATTATGGGAATTAAAAAATTGCAAGAGTTATGAGGAATTCGTATGAGGATTGCTTAGCACCATTTATTTCTAATTTTCATTACAACGCACAATTAAGGTCAGAACATCTCAACGAATTTGATAATACGATCCATAAAATCTTAAACAATGTTCAATTGTACAATGTGGCACTGCATGCAAAGTGATTCCATTTCGACTGCGACAGTTGTTAAAACCTGGTAAAGTTTGCTGAATAACGACAAATTAATATTAATTAGACCTTCCTGTTGACTCCTGCTCAATATTTAGCCAATATGATAGAGCGGAAATATTTAGGCAAATCACTCAGCGATGATGCAGCCGACATGGCAGAAAAAGGGATTGTTCAAAAACATTCTACCTTTTTGGCATACAGCTGGGTACTTAAATTCAAAATAGAGAATTCTACTCCGATTCAATGCTTAAACCTTTAAAAGCTGGATAAATTAAATGCCAAAAAATGGTGGAAAGTTTTACAAGCAAAAAATGAAAAGTCATTAAGATTGGCCAACAATTTCTGTAAATTGTTTGGTTCTTTACTAAGCTGTCCGGCAAGCTCTGCTTGAATCGAAAGAATTTTTTCATCCAATGACCTAATTTGGAACAAATTAAGAAACTGGAGGACCACGGGCAAATATTGTTTGTGAACTTTTAAACTGTGATTTATTCCTGCTGCTTTGCCTACTCTTATCTTGTTATTATTCCGTTGGAGGTTTTTATCTGTTATTTTAGAACCTCTAACCGAAATCAAATTATGCAAAAAATGCTTTAATTTCTGTAAGAGAATTATTACACTTTTATTTAGAAACATGTGACACTTTAATACTACTATACTTTATTATCAAAAAATAAAAGTAATCGAAAGACCAAATACTTTACGATTCTAAATTTGATTGAATCCAATCAATATACTTGGAGACTCGAGTATAAATTCCAGGCGTTCCACCTTTTCCACAGCTACTGACACCAAATGAGACCAAACCTTCTGTAATCCAAACACCATTGTGTACGGTCATCAGCGGTCCACCAGAATCTCCATTGCATGAGTCTCTTCCCTCTTCACCACCAGCACACATTTGCGAATCAACGATTTCAATTTGCCTATATAAATCTTGACATGCCACAAAATTATACAACGGTACCACCAGCTTTTGTTTGATTGCGCTCTTTTTCTTCGTCGATGTTTTACCCCAACCAACAACGACATAATTTGTACCGATTGGTGATTCAAATGAAGAATGGGGCAAACATATTGGATATACAGTTGATACTTCGGGAACATATTCAGCGAGTCGTACTAGTCCAATGTCATTATAAGAAGGACTCCATGTTACTGCATAGTCAGCATGTGCTTTGGTCGACTCAACGGGTATATTTAGTACGGGTGGAGCACAAATTTCACTACCGTCCTCAACCACTTCACAGTCAATCGTAGTTTCCAGATTGTATTCGCCCAGTCGGACATTTATTCTAAAAATAAAAAAATGATTTAATCGTATAGGTAAAACGAAAAGCTCTCATCAACACATTATATTTACATACAGTTGTCCTTTTTTAAGTAAAATTTCCCCGATCACACAGTGGGCAGCCGTCAAAACATAAAGACGATTAATTAGCGATCCGCCACATGCAAAATCTTTCGATCCAGTCGATTTAACATATTCCAACAGTGCCATCCACGGAAATTCATTAAGCTCTGAATCTTGGCCACCAAAAATTCGATTCGCTAAAAAATCTACACCACATTCATAATTTTCCGATTTTGGTAAATCCGTGCCATCGGAAAAACGTTGTTCGGTCGACAATACAGTTCCATTCTCAATAAAAAGTGAAATAAAATTTAAATCACCTGTTGCACAACAAATATACGGTACTTCACTGGAATTATGAAAACATTGTAATCGTCCGATAAATTGTCTTTCTTCCAAGGTCATCGGACGATTTTTTGTTGTGCGAATAAAATTATATGCCGGTTTACAATCGTGTAGTGGGACACATTCAGCAGTGTATCCACTCGGTGATGTACATTCTATATGAAATACAAAGTTATCACTTCACAAAATAAAACAAAAAATATTCGTTGATTACCTTGAGCCAAAATTGATGGCAACACAAGCAGGAATAATTGAATGATCCACAAAATATTCTGCATTATTTTCGTACCGTGTTATTGGTGGTACAAGTGGTTAGAGATCAATTTCCATACACAATATTGATATCCAAAACGTGTTATCGTAAAGCTTCCAAGAAAAAAATGTAATCTGTTGGCGAACACTCTTTACTTGACTTGAATCAACAGTCAACTGAATTTTGTTTTTGTAGCCTTTGTTGTCTTAAATTTTTTTTATGGTTTTTGTTGAGATCTCAATTTAAGTAAACACACTTAATGCTGATTGTATATATATGAAATTGAGAAAACATGTTTTCTGTATATACGGAATCACTTACACTACGAAGCGTATATAAGAGTTTTTGTATACTGTAAGTCAAAATGTTATCAGTGGTCATGAATTTTGTAGAGAAACGGTTTTTATCAAGCTATTCGTGTATTTTTCTTTTCTTGCGGACAAGCATCTCGTATTTGGTTCAATGCTGTTTTAGATTTTTTTTTTTTTTTTGCAATCAAAAGGTGCCGGGGATCCCTTTAAACGCGTTCCAAGAATTTATTTTCTAGTAGTAATGATAGAGATTAAAATAAGAAATTCAATCGAAAAGTGCAATTTCCACGAAGCAAGCAGTGATCATTGTATGGCAAATATGTAGTGACGCTGAATATAACACCATTCTAAATTTGAACGCAGATTTAAACCGAAATTGAGGCGTTCTGGCGATTTAATCAATTTATTCATGTTGGTGGCTGCGATATTCGACTACCTTTGGTTTCTGAAACTTAGAATTGATATGGAAAATGGGACAATTAACCTAATTAATAAATTAACCTTGTGTTTTCCCTGTTATATATCAAAACGGTATACAAATTAAATTATGTATTCTAAGAATTGCATCGGTCAGTTTTTTCCTTTGTAATAACCAGTATTGTTGATTATAACAATTTTAATCTGGGGTGTTATTCTTAAACAATTACGAAAATTGCGAAACTACACTCCCAAGCAACTAAATCGACTCAAACCTACAGTGCTCACAGAAAGGCGAATTTTTTTAAAACGGATAAACCGATTTTTTTGAAAGCCGGAAATGACACTATTTTCGTGAGAATGGCTTCAGTACTTTTATAAATATTTTGAATGAAAACGCAACCAAAATTGATGATTATGAAAAAAATATTGGGGATATTTAAATTTAAATTACAACCAAAAATTCAAGCAGACCAAAGATAATTTTATTGTTTAATACTTAGTATTGCCTCCCTTGCGTCTTCAACGGTTCGCATGCGGTTCCCCATTGACATTATTAAGGTTTTGACGAAGGCTTTGGGGATTGAGCCACACTCCTCCAAGAGTTTGAATTCAAATATTACGCGGTGACCGGGAATCTCAACAAATGGATCCGCCATTTGAATGAAAGCGAACACAGCATCAGAAAACACGATGATTCTATATTGAACGCCACCCAACCAGTGCATGCAGAAATCAAATTAAAGAAATTATCCATACCTCCATTCTCTGGTGAATATACGGAATGGCCGAGCTTTTATGATCTCTATAATACATCGATACACAGTAAAGAATACCCAGCGGTGCAAAAGTTTCAATATTTAAAGAGCTTATTGACAGGGAAAGCAGCCCAGTTAATCCGGTACTTTGCGGTTACAGAAGCCAATTATTACGAAGCGTTCTCAAAGCTGGTTGAATGGTACGACCGCAAAAAGTACATTGTGAATGCTTTCATCCGAACATTTATGGATCAACCTTCAGTGAATCAAGGGAGCAGAACAAGCATAAGAAAGTTTCGTGACACATCGGATGAGGCCTGATATACATCCTGATAAAAAAATTGGACCAAGAAACTAAGATGTTGTGGGCACAACAGTCTACTGCATCCGAATATCCCACTATACAAAGGAATTTTTTACATTTCTCAATAAAAGATGTGATGCATTGGAATCGATATCATCTTATTCGATGGTCAAACCTGCGGTTACACAAGAGCTTTAGTGACTAAAACCGTAGAGCCAAGGCAAGCTACATGGAGTTGTCCAGTATGCAAGGACGATTCTCATTTGCTGTACGAATGTAGCCGGTTTGCAAAAATGTCAACGACAGAAAGGAAAGGAGTGTAAACAATTGCCTTGCTAAAACTAGATGCAAAGAATGTCAACGAAGACATCATAGCTTGATACACGAGGAGTACAATGTATCTAAAGCATAGTATCATCGCGCATAACGCAAGGGGTGGAAAGCGAGCTTAACCCAAAAAATCGGAGTCGTCTGATCCACAAACTCAATGTTATCAAACTAACATTCGTTATGAGATGCAGGCAATTCTACCAACAGCAACTGTGCGGATAAGAGTTAATAATGGTGAATCTATGTTCAGTGTCGCAAGCTACGTACTGGCGGGTGTGCACAAAAATTAGGCCTTAAGATAAGGAGCATTCGTGTTATGGTGAGAGGTTTAGGCCAATCGAATTTGGGGCAAACAAAGGGAGTTGCTCAATTAGAGGTCATGCCAAGATGTGAGGTAGAACCGGTACTACAACTCCAAGCGTATGTTGTACCTAAAATCACTACACTACAACCATCATCAAAATTTGGCTATATGGAATTGGAGAAATTGCAGTCGCTGAACCTCGCCGATCCAAAATTCAACCAAAATGGCCACATCGATGTCTTGCTGGGTGTTGAAGTATTTTTTACGATAATCGAAAGTGGACACCTAAAGCTATCTCCGTCTCTGATTGCGCAAGAAACCAAATTCGGTTGAGTGATTGGAGGTCATACTACTGAGCAAGAGATTACAAATAATGTAGTTAACCTAAATGTAACCATGAATGTAGATGTTACATTGCGTATAAGTTTTGGGAAATTGAGAAGATTCCCACAACCGACTGATGAGGAGAAGATTGCGAAGATTGGTTAGAGCGTACGACGGAAAGACATAATGACGCAAAATGTATCGTAAAATTGCCCACATGTGAGAACTTGACGAATTTGGGGTCCAATTACAAGGTAGCCGAACAGCGTCTTAAAGCCGTGGAGAACCAGTTCCGACGCAACCCAACATTCAAGGACCAATATGCAAATTTCATGCTGGAATACGAGCAATTGAGCAACATCAATCCTAATGATTATTTTCTGCCTCATCACGGTGTGATAAAAGAAACGAGTACCACTACAAAGTTAAGGGTAGTGTTCGATGCTTCGTCAAAGGATTCAAATGGAACATCTCTGAATAATTTGCTGCTGACAGGTCCTTCTATTCAATCATCGTTAATAGACATTTTAATCAGATTCCGCCGGTACCGATTTATAATATCCGGAGATGTAGGTAAAATGTATCGGCAAATTTGGGCCAACCGGAAAGATGCTAAAGTACAGAGGATACTATGGAGAACCAGCCCAAATGAACCAATTAAACAGTATGTATTAAAAACACTAACCTATGGAACTTCTCCCGCATCATTTATAGCCACAAGACGCCTAATGCAATCAGCTAAGGACAATCAATCGAAGTATCCCGAAGCCGCTAAGGCCATCCAAAGAACCGGTGTGAAGTATTTCACACAAAGTGTATGGAAAAAGTGTAGGCCTACATAAAAAAGTTTATATAATCAGTATAGCAAAAATGTAACAAATTTTTTGATATTTTAGACAGGTCAAGCTATCCGAAACAGTTTTTGTTATTAAAATAAAAATGGTTGGCCCTGTGCGACGATATTTTGAAAATTGTGAAAATCACTTAAAATGTTTAAACCTGATGCTACACTTTGGCCATTTACTAAAATCTCAGAGATGTTACCAGGTGTGGGCTAATATTTCCATAAAGTGGACAGGTCAAGCTATCCGAAACAATTTTTGATGTTAAGATAAAAAGGTTGGGCCTGTGCGACGATATTTTGAAAATTGTGGAAATCACTTAAAATGTTCAAACCTGATGCTACACTATAGCCGTTTTGTAAAATCTCAGAGATGCTACCAGGTGTGGGCTTATATTTCCATAAAGTGGACAGGTCGAGCTATCCCAAACAGTTGTTGTTATTACGATAAAAAGGGTTGGGCCTGTGCGACGATATTTTGAAAATTATAAAAATCACTTTGAAAATCACTTAAAATGTTTAAACCTGATGCTACACTTTAGCCATTTACAAAAATCTCAGAGATGTTACCAGGTGTGGGCTTATATTTCCATAAAGTGGATAGATCAAGCTATCCGAAACAGTCTTTGCTATTACGATAAAAAGGGTTGGGCCTGTGGGACGATATTTTGAAAATTATGAAAATCACTTTGAAAATCACTTAAAATGTTTAAACCTGATGCTACACTTTAGCCATTTACAAAAATCTCAGAGATGTTACCAGGTGTGGGCTTATATTTCCATAAAGTGGACAGGTCAAGCTATCCCAAACAGTTGTTGTTATTACGATAAAAAGGGTTGGGCCTGTGGGACGATATTTTGAAAATCACTTTGAAAATCACTTAAAATGTTTAAACCTGATGCTACACTTTGGCCATTTACAAAAATCTCAGAGATGTTACCAGGTATGGGCTTATATTTCCATAAAGTGGACAGGTCAAGCTATCCGAAACAGTTGTTGTTATTACGATAAAAAGGGTTGGGCCTGTGGGACGATATTTTGAAAATTATGAAAATCACTTTGAAAATCACTTAAAATGTTTAAACCTGATGCTACACTTTGGCTATTTACAAAAATCTCAGAGATGTTACCAGGTGTGGGCTTATATTTCCATAAAGTGGATAGATCAAGCTATCCGAAACAGTCTTTGTTATTAAGATAAAAAGGGTTTTTCAAATGGATTTTAATTTTTTTACACTAAATCTCATCATAGAACACCCTGTTAGCCTCAAGAGATTTTCTTGAAAAAATTTACGTATCATGGTTTGGTCCCACTTCATTGCAAGACATATAGTGTAGCATCAGGTTTGAACATTTTAAGTGATTTCCACAATTTTCAAAATATCGTCGCACAGGCCCCACCCTTTTTATCTTAATAACAAAAACTGTTTCGGATAGCTCGACCTGTCCACTTTATGGAAATATAAGCCCACACCTGGTAACATCTCTGAGATTTTACAAAACGGCTATAGTGTAGCATCAGGTTTGAACATTTTAAGTGATTTCCACAATTTTCAAAATATCGTCCCACAGGCCCAACCCTTTTTATCTTAACATCAAAAATTGTTTCGGATAGCTTGACCTATCCACTTTATGGAAATATTAGCCCACACCTGGTAACATCTCTGAGATTTTAGTAAATGGCCAAAGTGTAGCATCAGGTTTGAACATTTTAAGTGATTTTCACAATTTTCAAAATATCGTCGCACAGGGCCAACCCTTTTTATTTTAATAACAAAAACTGTTTCGGATAGCTCGACCTGTCCACTTTATGGAAATATAAGCCCACACCTGGTAACATCTCTGAGATTTTACAAAACGGCTATAGTGTAGCACCCGGTTTGAACATTTTAAGTGATTTCCACAATTTTCAAAATATCGTCGCACATGGCCAACCATTTTTATCTTAATAACAGAAATTGTTTCGGATAGCTTGACCTGTCTAAAATATCAAAAAATTTGTTACATTTTTGCTATACTGGTTATTTAAACTTTTTTATGTAGGCCTACACTTTTTCCATACACTTACACTTTTCGTTAATTTGTGTAGCTACACTTTGTGTGAAATACTTCACACCGGTATCCAAAGAGACATGTATGTTGACGATCTGATGACTAGAGCCAACGATGAGAATAATTTATGTCAGCTTACAATAGATATCGCCAATATTCTAGAGTCATCTGGATTCACATTAAGAAAATTAACTACCAACAGCTCTATGATACGCAATGAATTAAATGCTAATAATAATAACGATGAGAAATTCATATCCGAGGATGAAACAATTAAGCTACTAGGCTTGCAATGGAAACCAGAGTTAGATGCTTTTTGTTTTTCAGTGCATCTGACAACTCGAGTAAACCACAGCAAACGAACGTTGATATCGGAAACCAGTACTATATTATGGCTTCGAGATCTCAAATGGGATGATACACTACCAAACGATGTATATAGCAGATGGAATACGCTGCGGGACGAGGTAAAGGAGGTTGAGAAGTTGATTGTTCCCAGATGGCTGAAGTTTACTGACATCTTTCAGATACACGGATTTTCCGACGCCAGTGAATTAGCGTATAGTGCAGTTTTGTACGCTAAAACTAATAATTCCGTTAGAGTAATTGCAGGCAAAACGAGAGTAGCACCGATTCAATAATTAGGTGTACCCAGATTCGAGTTATTGACGGAGCTGATCAAAACCATTGCAGGTTCATGGGAAGGAGTAAAAATAGCAAGAACGATATTATGGTGTGATAGTAAAATAGTGCCTGAAAAAATGGAACACGTTTGTGGCCAATTCTTGATCGGTCGGAGCATGGCCGACATGTTAGAACCAGATTTATCTGACCAGAAAATATCACCTTTAGCCCGTGTGGAGATCGTGATCAAAATATAACAACACTTTCAAAAACGGTGGCAGTGGGACTATTTGAGCAGCTTAGTGTTGATTGCAGATGAGTACCTTTAGTATCTTGGAAGTTAGGGAAAATATTAGATGTTCATCTGGTGCAGGCGGCATAGAGTACGAGTGGTGACTGTTAAGACAGCACATAATGTATTAAAGCGACCAATACATAAACTATGCCGATTGCCAATCGAAGAAGTTGAACCTGGGAGATGGAATAGTCGAATACATTGCTGAATTATGGAAGCTAGCAATTGATTGCAAATTTGGAAAGGCATATATACTGGAAAGAATATTGCACGATCGCTTGGTCTGCGGATTACAGAATTTATCAATACAACAAGCTTTTTCACGGGTGAGCAAATTACACAACAATTCGTACAGGAAAAGGCCTTAACTGCCGAAGCAGCCGCAAAAAATCAACAAATGATCAAGGAAAATCAACAGCAAGTAAAATTTGTAGGCAAACAACATGGCAACCAGTCAACTACATCCCGAAATCAACCTGCTCGATCACAGCAACTCCAAGGTCGTTACCAACCACGATCGACATCCACACCAATATGTAACAACGCGGAACGTAACGGTCACAGTCATCTTCATCAAGGTCAACGAATTGCCATAGCTGCGGAGGTGATCACTCGAGACAGCAATTCTGTTATCGATTTTCAAGATGTAATTCATGTGGAAAATACGGCCACATTGCATCTTTATGTCGCTCTTCTGGAAAAGGACACAATCGTTCGCAATTAAATGTGATGTAACAAAACAACGATTTCAAAAATCCGTTACCAATAATAACAAAGATTGTGTTTTAGAGATTGATTTAGGTTCTAATTCTAACCATACGATCATTTCCGAGAAATATTTTGACGAAATTTGGCCGCATAATAAGCCGTTATTACGCCGTTCAAATTTAAAATTAGTAGATTTTCAACATAATTCCATTGAAATTTTGGGTACGACAGATGTCGATGTGCGATATAATAACAAAATTATATCGCTTTAGGAATAACAATTCAAGGGGTTCACCTAATCCAACCATCGTCACTGAGATCGTCAAGCAATATAAGAATTTATTTTCAACTGAGCTTGGAACATAACGGGGAAAACCAATTTCTCTGAAACGTGATCCGAACGTGATTCCAATTCATCTGCCTGCCAGAAGTATTCCTCTCACTATTCGTCGACTTGTCGAGGATGAATTGGAAAAGTTAACAAATCAAGGAATATTAGAACCTGTTGATTACAGCGATTGGGCGACACTTATCGTACCGGTGAAAATTTCGTATATGTGGGGACTACAAATCAACTGTTAATAAAGCATTAAGCCCACATTATTTCCAAATTCCGTTGATAAAAGATTTATTGGCAACTTTATCAACGGGAAAATATTTTTCGAAGCTTGATTTAGCTCAAGCGTACCAGCATTTGTCAGTGAATGATAATTCGGCATTGATTCAAACAATCATCACTCATAAGGGGGCGTTCAAAGTAAAACGTTTACAGTTTGGAATATCGTCCGCATCTGGCATATTCCAAAAATTTATCGAGCAGCTGCTCAAATGAATCGAAGGCGTTCTTCCTTATTTTGATGATATCATCGTAATTGGACAGACGGAGAAGGAGCACATGGACCGCTTACACCAAGTTTTCAAAAGATTAGATGAAGCTGGTCTTCGATTAAGGCTTAATAAATGTAAATTTTATGTCTCTTCAGTAAATTTCCTGGGTTTTTGTATCGATTAAAATGGAATTCGCCCTACCGAGGAAAAAATAACAGCTATCATCAACACTCCGGCACCTCAAGACAAAAAGCAACTTCAAGCTTTTTTAGGGCTTCTTAATTTGTATCTTGTTTTTTTAGCAGAAAAACCTACCATTGCTGAGCCGTTACATGGTCTTCTGGGAGAAAGATTCACAATTGATTTGGAATAACACCCATCAACGGTCATTTGAGCAATTAAAAAATGTTACGTTGGAGTATCGTCCGGGAAACAAACATCAAAATTCTGATGCGTTGAGCAGATTACCTAACCCATCCGCAATATCTTCCGCCGATGAAGAAGAAGTTCTGATGATCGAAACACGTCACGATCCTCCATTGTCCGCTGTCCATATCGCAAGGCTAACAGCGAAAGATAAAACTTTGACACGAGTTTTAAGTTGGGCGATGAGAGGTTGGCCTGATGGGAAAATTTACTATGAATTCAAATCGTTCTTTCAACGGCGCAATGAGATATCGACTATAAAAAACTGTCTATTCTGGGGCCAAAGAACAATCATTCCGGAAGCTGCTCAACAACAAATATTATCGTCTCTCCACAATGGTCATCCGGGCATTGTCGTAATGAAAGCATTGGAACGTAGCTATTTCTGGTGCCTAAAATTAGATTTTACATCGAATCAACCGCTAAAAGCTGTTCACAGTGTCAACGTATTCGTCCAGAAAATCCTAAAGCACTGATTCATCAATGGGAGACAACAACTCGACCTTTGACCTGATGATTTGACCAACAATGGCATAGGGCAAGAGGTCAGTAATGATGAAACGTGTACTATTGCTGAGACCTTTCTCCGGATCCAGATTACGGAGAAGCATCACCACAGCGCATACTTTCAAATTCAGCTCATGTGGTGGAATTCCCGATGAAATCTGGTTGTTGAGATATTCCATAGGGAAGTTGAGTCGGTCGTTTGCATCATCAGAAATGATTTCATCAGTAATCATGTGATTGTTGACTTTCATCACTTCCTTCAGATTTGTTGTGAGGATCGTTCTCGACGTCAGTTGTTCAGGTGTCATCAGAGTGTTGATGTCATCGGTATGTTGTTATTGTTGTTGTTGCTCGCTGCTCCTGGTGTTGGTGGTGGAACTTGAAGCAGCATTTCTTGTGAAATCTCTACGATGTTTCGACCTCCTGGCATCACAGGATGCAGAGATCTGCTTCCGAGTTGCAGAACCCATTTGACAAATGTTGGATTGCTTTGGGCACGCGTATTCTGGGACAGGCTGATGACTTCGAAGTATCTCCAGAGGTTGCTACCAAGAGCACTTTCGGCGATGATCTGTGGTATTGATCCGCCGGGCACACCAGGTAAAAATTGACGAAAATCTCCACCGAAAACGATCACTTTGCCTCCAAACGATTCGTTGTTGCTCAATGATGCTTCGCAAGAGATGATCAATGATGTTGATGCCATGTTTAACCATGTTTCTCTGAGATTTTGGCACGCAGCTGATGCTAGGTTTCGTGCGAAGTTCGATTGTGGCTACGCGTTCATGTTGAGTGGCAGTCCGAAACCTCGATGAGCTATCAATCCTCCGGGCATGATAGTTGCTGCGATGCCAGTTGTTGCAAAAACCTTTGCTTTCAGGTTCTTTTGCTGACACGCATCGATGATGTGCCGGTAAAGTGTTGTCTTGCCTAAACCTCCAGGTCCAATGAGCACGAATGTTCGCTGATGTTGTTGTTTCTGCTTCGATGCTATCACTGCACTCATCATTCAGTTGAATCCGTGTTGTTGTGCCGGATTCAAAATGATGTCTTGCAGTGATTGGTGCTGTTCCTGTCGGCGTCGGCAGATCGAAATTTCAGTTGCTCTTTCCCGAAGTTGCAAAACGCTGGTTGAGTGCATGCAATGCCAAATTATGGAGCTCTGCAAGGGTGTTCGTCTTTGTATTGATTCCAGAAGTCGAGTCCGGCGCTGATGGTGTACGTGAGAAGCATGTTTGCAAATGCCTCACGGAGTTGTTGTGGCATTCTCATTGTAACCAAATTGTCGAACGTCTCGAGGGAAACGTTATTGTTGTGCACCAAATTGAATGCTTAAGCTGCTGCACCGAAAGTGTCGTGTTGTTTACCGTAATGTTGCAAATTTCGACAAAGATGCTGCGGAATTTCGGCGTAAAGATGGGCTCGATTATTCTCATTTGTCATGTTGAGTTCGAAGTACGCTTCGAGCGTGATGATCGCTGTTTCCTCTTCGCGTTCTGGCGCGATCTCCAATCTTTCATCGAACTCCAGTTCGGTGGTATTCTCGAGATGGATTGGAAGTCTTGTGACTGCATGTGATCGGTCGTGCATTCCGAATTCACAGATTCGACAAATGGCTTCTGGTGCGCTGACATATCTGCAACTGATGTAGTTCTTGAGTTCATTACAAATCATATGTCCATCAGCGGTGAATTTTAGTGAAACCATGTCGAAACATTTAAAGACATATTTGTAGATGTATACTTGATTGCTGATGTCTTCCTGTGACTACTTCGACGTTGATGTGGGATTTGTATTTCATTGTCAAGTATGGATTGTACGGAACCACAAATTTGTTGCTAAATATTTTCTCTTTGTTTCCGTGAGTCACTGTTTCAGCCGGCATGTTTCGACGTCGATAGACTGTACATATAGGCGTTTTCCTAGACAACTACAGTTTCGTTAGCGTAAGGCTTTGGAAAATATTTGCTACATTTCCCTCAACAATGCAGAGTCTTTCGCGGCATGGTCCATGAATCAGCGTTGATGTCAAAATGTCGAAAAGCTGTGGATTTTTCTGGCAGTTTGGAAGTTCGGCGCAGACAATTCGATCGATTGATTCAGCCGTTTTGCAGTGTTATCAGGGTGTGAGCATGTGGCAATCCACGTTTCTGGAACTCAATGGTGTAGATGTGGTACACCGCCGGTCCAAACAATCCGCCTTTGATATCTGCGATGAGTGAATTCAATTTGATTTTGAAGACATGGCCGACAATGTCCGGACGATCTGATGGTTGTTCGCCAGGCAGAATGCTCTTGGTGATGTCGTCCCAACGCGGATTGCATGTGAATGTGATAAACAAATCGGGTTTTCCAAACCGACCGCAAATTACCATGACGTCTTGACAAAGTTGGCGCATATGACGATTTGATCCTGTGAAGCTGGATGGCAGGATGATTAATGGTGCTGCCTCGATGTTTTGTTGTCCAGCACGTGCCCGCCACAAAGTTGTTGAGTGCCTGATAGTTTTGGGCCTTGATGACGTCTTGATTCATTCTGATCCAGTTCAGATTGTTCGATTCGATTTGAAGATACTAATCCACGATGAATTGCTGTGTGAGGTTCGCAGCGTGAATAACCGGTCGCCATGGACTCTGATTTGTATTGGAGCATTGAGAAGTGTCATGGTTCTTGTGGACCTTGTTGTATGTACGGACCACTCTGCCGGTTCGCCGTTGATGAAGAGAAGAGCGTACTTCATTGGATCGATGTTTGGTCACTGTTGCATTCTGCCGTCCTGGATGAACACCTGGTATCTCATATTCTCTGTTGAACACCAGTTGTCCATTTGCCTCCGGCTCTGCGATCACTTCTTGAACGGAACGGAAGATCTCGGCATAATGGTTGTTGCGTCTGATGCAGTCCTCAATTTCACGCAAAATTGACGCGTTGATGTTGGCATTCGCTGGATGATTCATATGTATATCATTTGCTTGCGTTGAAGAGTCCAGGATATAGAATTGCGCATACGTTCTGGGTTGGTCTTGATTGGGAACGTCGAGGCTGCTCATGTTGTGATAAGTCATGCCATTGACTCGGAAGCAGTAAGGACTCGACCTGGTGGCATTACGATGTTGGCTCCCAGTGACACGAAAGACAATCCGTTGTTGTAGTTTCGGATTTTTGATCGCAGCGGTGTGTTTAAGTGATCATTTCTTTCTGACAATGCATTTCTTAGCCACATCGGATATGCACGAATCGGATCTGGCAAGCGAAGACGTTCTTTGCGGTGAATTTTCCATCGCGTGGTCGCTCAGCCACAAAGTTTAAGGCACCGCAATGTTTACCAGTCGTGTGTACTTGCACCAAAGCCTCGTTGAATATTGGTGGCTCGACGAATTTGAGGTTGGCGTTCGGTGCGATGATATTTGCATAATGTTATTGCAAATTCTGAGCATTGTTGATAGCTTGCTGCTGTCGGTTTTGTCGCATTTTTTCGGCATTTTGCTGTCTGATCTCAACAGCACGTTCAGATGGTTGTTGCGAACGTTGAGTATGATGTTGTTCAGCATCTTGCAGTCTGATCTCAGTAGCACGTTCAGGTGGTGGTTGTGAACGTTTTTGTCGCATTTATTCGTCATGCTGCAATCTGATCTCTTCTGCTCGCATTTGTTGTTTGTCGTGCGCGATAATTTTTCATTCGCTCTGCTGGAGTCATCGCCTTTGCCAGAAATCGTGACTTTCTGCAAACGTCAAAGATGTTGATGGTAACAGCTGTGCTGGTGAGTTGCCCATTCTCAATGCTCCTGCTGATTGAGATGGACGTGAAGCAGTGGAACGTTCCGGTGAATCGTCTGAATCTTAGTAGCAAATAATTTGTCGACTTCGCGTTCCTATTGATGTTGTTGGATACTCTTGTGTGATGAGACGTTGGTGGTGAGACATTTTCCGGTGAGCTGTCAGAAATCACCATTCGGTTGCTTGTCGGTGCAACTGCTCGTTTTGATGGTCTGCCACGTCCTCGACTTGAAGGTCGTTCATGGCCTCGTCCTAGTTGTGTAGTTGTTGTTGGTGTTGTGTCATCGGAACTCGAGCTGCTGATGCGACGACGCTTTGCTGTCTTCGGTCCTGATGATGTTGCAGATGGAAAGTTTTCGTCGTAGAACTGACGGGATAGAGATGGGCTAGTGGGGTCGAATGAACGACGGTCTTTTGCATTCACGCATAGCATTCTGCTCATGTTTCTCGCTTACTTCGTTCGTAAAAGTTACTTGCTTCAGTATTAAATCGCTATTTTTACACACAATACGTACATATAGTTTTTGATTGCATCACGCCAATTGTTTTCACCGAAACATCGCTTTTTTGCTAAGATTGCTTTAATTAGAAAAGTACTGTACGGATTTTAATGATAAAGGTGTCCTTGTAAAGATAAAATACTAAGCTGTCAAAAAATAGTTGCTTTACGAAAATCGGTTAAGCCATTTTAAAAAAATATTCCTTTTTGTACGCGCGGAGGATTGAGTCAATATAGTTGCTCGGGAGTGTAGTATTTTCGTAATACTTTTACACTAACTCAAATACGAAAATTTTCGTAAAAGTTTAAGAATGGCACCCCTGCACGCAACAAGTTCAACAACAACGTCAAGCAACATTTGCAATACGCGGGTGACCGCGCATGCGATCATGATGATGGAACGAAATCTCGCCCCAATAGCCGATGGAAAAAATGGTGGACACACCAAAAAAAACAAGCAAATTTATTAACTATCGACTGCATAGGTGGCTGACACAGGGTCGAGTCTATAATACTACAACATTCCTTTCCTATCTCTTCGGTCTTGCTGTGCGTAAAAGGGAGTAATTTTACAAAATGTAAAATCATTTAGTTCTTATAAATTGTATTTAACAGTGCAAACATAATTTTGATGTTACCGAGATTGCTAGAGTTCACACTGTGATTCTTTGTCATTAACAATATCAAGTTTTTATATTAAACAAACCAGAACAATTCTGGCTTAAAACTTGTTCCTCAAACAAGATATTAAAACTCTCTATCTCTACGAGTTTACCATGTTGAAGAAGAAGAAGAAGTAATATGTGCGAGAGATGAGAAAAATAAGTGTTTAAATTGCACATACAGAAGAAAATCAATTATCGTAGACGAGTCAGCATAAACCAAGTTCTAAAAATCCATTTACCAA
The DNA here is from genome assembly GCA_963556165.1 of Tipula helvola. Taxonomy (NCBI): domain Eukaryota; kingdom Metazoa; phylum Arthropoda; class Insecta; order Diptera; family Tipulidae; genus Tipula; species Tipula helvola. The sequence continues at coordinate 340,366,012 of OY744482.1, read as the reverse complement.
CACCAAGAATTGATAAAGATAAGGCGTACGTAAGACGTATTCTCGACGATTATTTATAGATACACAAAAACAAGTTTCTTAATTAAATTAGTTATTAATAAATTTTTATTGTTTGTTTAAGTAACTGAACAAAACTTAATTTTGTTCATACGTTGAAACACATAATGGGTTTTTGGTTTTAATGCCAAACTATTTTTTTTTGATCACATTTTACGATATAAATATAAAATTATTATCTAGATTTTTAATGCTTGTATCTTTATGGTTCTAAAACCGAGTTAATCCAATCTAAGTATTGTGACACCCTGGTGTAAACTCCAGGCCAACCGTCCAATCCGCATCCATTACCAAACGAAACAAGACCCTCGGCATACCATAAACTATTGCTTAAAGCCATTAAAGGGCCACCGGAATCGCCATCGCATGAATCACGTATAAAATCGCCACCAGCACATAATTGCGTTTCTTGTATATTTACAGAGGTTCGTTGATTCGAATTAAATAAATTTCTACATTGTTGTTGATCAGCAATCGGAATTGATATTTGTTGTTTTATCGCACTTTTTCTACTATTTAGTGTACGACCCCAGCCGCTCACTGTTACATTACGGCCAGCTTTTGTACGAAGTTGTGCCGATGGTAAACAAATTGGTTGAATAAACTCGGTATAAGTTACCGATTGTCTCAATCGAACTAAACCAATATCGTTATACTGATTCCTATCGTTTGGTAAATAGTCTGGATGTGGAATTTTACTTTCGACCGGAATGTCTCGTACGGGATCAGAACAAATTCGTGTACCATCATGCAATTCACAATCGTCACTCGTATCTAAATTGTGCTCTCCCAAGCGAACATTAATTCTGGTACATGAAAAAGGATAAAAAATTATTTATTTTGATTGATTGAAAAAAATTTCAAAAATATAAACTTACAGCTGTCCTTTGACCTGTTCTATTTTGCCAACCAAACAATGTGACACAGTTAATACATAGCGGCTACTAATTAAAGAGCCGCCACACGAAAAATCTCTAGCACCTCGCGAATTTTGATATTCCAATAGTGCCATCCATGGAAATTCTCCCAATTCGGCATTTTCACCGCCATAGATACGATTTGAAAAAATATCTCGACCACATTGATAATCAGCTGGATTTGGCAGCAAATTACCACCACCGTTTGCCGGTTGCTGCTGTTCAATGATTGGTCGACGTGTTGTAGCCTGTGTTTGTAAAAATGGATCATCATTGTAACAGCATACGTGCGGATGTTGTCCATAGTTTGAAAAACATTGTGATTGTGCCACAAATTGCCGTTCGTCCCATGTTAGGCCGGTTAATCGACGGGCTTCAATAAAATTTAACATAGCCGGACACTGGTATAGCGAGATACATTGTCCCCGGTTTGAATGAGGTGTGTAACAGTATTCTGGGATAGAAAAGTGGGTACTTTTAGTATACAGCGTAAATTTTTATTTATTTTTATACTCACGTTGGGCATTTGAGACGGCCACAACTGCTAGTCCCACAAGTAAAATCAGTTCTTGGCGTGTATACATCTCGATCTCGACTTCTTCTAAAAATAAACAAATCTGTAAATTTCCAGTGATTGATGACACGGTAGATAACCTCTAAAAATAATCTCGCGATTAGAAATGATTAGATTGAAATGTTTGGTCCAGAGCGACCTTCATAAATATTAAGTTTTTAAATTTAAATTAGCACAAGCATAACTATTTAGCACATAGCGCGCGTACTCTAAACAATGTTACAATCGATAAATGGAAACTGAATAATAAATTGATCAAAAACAAAAACGTATAAAACTATTGCACTATAACCTTGAATCGTCGGAAGATGATAATCGTATTTGTTGTTTTTTTAATGATATACACAATATATATAATGTGTATAATAAACAAGAAACTTGTATTCCTATTTTACAAAAGTGCACAGGGCATACACACGTTTTATATGTAACAAAGATAAGATTTTAAAATATGGAGATGCGATATAAACCGAAATACTAATTTCTTTTTAAATTCCTTAACAACTCGATAACGATCAAAACCATAATTAAAATTGAATTAACAACTGTTAAGTCGCAGCGCGGGTTCCCTTAAATAATTTAGTTTTCACTTTACACTAATAACCAAACAAACATTTCTTACATTTAATTATACCACTTAAAATTTATTAATTAGCAACACTCTCTTGTTTGTTTATTGACATAAAGGAGATCACATCAAACCAACAAGCAACAAACTAACTAAAAATAAAAAAAAATTTAAAGTCTTTTTATATTTCTTAGAGCAGATCGCGAGATTTAGCGATAAAGATGTGTGTGCATGTTTCGCATCCCAAGAAATCCATATATACAAACGTACAATTCACAGTAAGTTTAATTGTATGTGGTTTCCTACTATGAATTTCTTTTTTTGTGGTTGATATAAGAAATTTTCACCATACACATCGAGGTGTTTACGATGGAGAGAAATATTAACACAAAGAAGTTACTATTTTACATAAAAAATAACAACAAACTTGTTTATAATAGTTTACGACAGTAATAAAATTTCATTATACTTTTACGTATGTGCGTACTCTGATGTATTAGTAGCTTGAATATGCGTGTGCGGTGATTAAGCTTCACTAAGATGAGGGTGATGAGTGTGTTTTGGAAATTACTCTTAATATAACCACTGGATTAATCGTAAATTTAGCGCCGAGCCTCGTGGAATTTCCATGCGATACTTTGATAATTTTATCTTGATTTCCTTGGTTTGCGCTTTAATTTGAAAGCATACGAATTCAAGATTTATTTTAAGAGTAACTGTGGTCTTGGAACGACGATATTTTAGATAAATAAAAAATTGAATTCTTAGAATTACCGATTACTGTATTGAATCATTTTTTTGTAAATTTAAAGTTTGCGGAAAAATTAATTAAATAAAAGCGTGCTGTCCACACGCGTTGTTATTTTTATTAGAAATAATAATGATGTCATTAGGTTCATTAAGCTTCGCCAACTGTTGATTAAGCCGGGGAACATTTGTTATGGAAATTTACTTTCAATAATAAATTAAATTAAATCCATACGGTCGGCAGCGTATACTATCGCAAGTGCATCACAATGAACTTACGATAGTGGTACCACCGCTTATTTTAAGCACTTGATGAGTTAGAATTAGGCTAATTTACTACAACAAAAGGAACATTTAGCAAACGTATTTTTCAATAAAACCTACCAAACACTTTCTTATTGTGGTACATGAAATTTTTTCTTACTGCGCAAGTGCATAAGAATATTTTTTATATTTATAAGGGAATTCCCTTTCTTTTAAGTTGAGTTAAAGCAAAAAAAATTTTTATTAAATCGTATAATAAATCGTTAGTAAATGTGGTTATAGGAATGACCGAAAAATCTAGCGTTTTATTGGTCTTTGCTGTGTGGGCTGTCATTGGTCTTAAAATATCCCGAGTAACCACATGTCACAAAAAAGCGACAAAAATTTCACATAAAATGGTGATTGGTGGAAAAAAATGTGACAAAAATTTGTCACAATATGGATGAAAAATGGTTGATGGGGTTGACGCCGATTGTCACGCGTAAACGAACATTTTGTAAATCAAATTTGTCGGTTTTTGGTGGAATATTTTTGAAATATTTGTTGAATATTTAGTCACAAATTCGGCAGTTGTTTTATGGTAATAAAGTCAAATATTTCTCGATATTTTCTGAATAATTGGTGGTTTAACTGTGGAACTAACTATGAACTATTTGTTGAAATTATAACCACAAATTCGATAGTTTTTTTATAATATCACTTAATTATCAACAATTTTGTGGATATTTGTTGGTTTATTGATGCAATTATGCGTAAGAAAATTTTTTTTGACCCTAATTAAATAATCTTGTAAAAAAAACTCCATTGTATGGTTTATTTGATATTGTTATTTCTATTTATATTAAAAAAAATATCTACCAAAAATGTAGAAATATCAAAATCCCCCCCCCCCCCCCCCCCCCCCGTAGTTTAACCCGAGCCGAGAGTCAATACAAATGTCCCGACTCTAAAAAATGAAAACTTTCCTTGAGTTTTCTATGTGGTAGTTTGGTTTCGTACAGATAAGCTCGCACAAACAAAAAGTTCGGTCTACTCATCAGGTACTCAGTCAGGTAGCTACGACCAAACACAAACTACAAAAATAAAATACCAACTGCATACATTAAGTATGAGGCAAGAACGTAGTGACTTAGCGAATTATAAATTCACCAAATAAAAATGATCAAAATCTTTTTTTTTTTGGGGAGTAAAATGAACATATATTTTGTCACAAAATACCCGCATAAATATGATCGAAATTGTCACCTTTATTTGTGGCAAAAAGAACTTACATTTTGTGACAAATTGGTGCCTAAATTTTCTTTTTTTGGGTGGTAAAATCAACATTCATTTTGTGACAAAATAGCCGCATAAATAAGTTCCAAATTGTCAACTTATTTTGTGACAAAAAGGAACTACATTTTGTGACAAATTGGTCTAAAATTTTTTGATCACCATTTTTGGTTACTCGGGATGGTCTTACGTAGTATTGACACATTTAATGGTCTTAAGCTTCATAATTTATAATTTCTTGTAAAGAAAAGATCAATGAAAAAATGGATGGGTTTTGACATAGGACGTAAGTTTTTGTTTTTATTGGGAGGTAAACCAAAAATCCAATGTGGTGACTAGGGCATCCAATTTTTGTCCAAAAAGTAATTCCGGAATTTTCAAAATTAAATATTCTCGATTCCGGAATTCCGGAATTGATTTTTTTTTAAATAATCTTTGATTAAAAATTAAAAATTAAAAGTTCAGAAAAACAAATTTTTTTTTTATTTTGTTTAAATATTAGATTTTTTCATAATTAATGCTCATATGTTTAAATCAATATTTATACAATTTTTATAGAATTTATAAAGTTTTTAGAATTTATAGTTAAATAAATTTTTTGAATTTAAAAATTCTCTAAACGCTATAAATTATATTAATCCTATGGTAAATTCAACACATTCTATAAAGTCTAATAATCCAATAAGTTTCTTAAATTCTATAAATCCTATAAATTCTGTAAATTTGCTAAATTTGATAAATCTATTACTTCCATAATTTTACAAATGTTATCAAATTCATAAATTAAACATTCTATAAATTTTGTAGATTCTTTGAGTTCTATTAATTATATCAAGTGTATCTGTTTTATAAATTCTACAAACTCTAACTTTGCTTGTTTTAAACCGTAACAATTCTATAAATTCAATAATTTCTATAAATTCTATAAATTAAATAAATTCTATAAATTTTATAAGTTCTATAAATTCTCTGAATAAAGTTTATAACCTCAGTAAGTCCTTGAAAATTCTACAAATCTCTTAAATTCTTTATTTCGTAAAAATTCCGTAAATTTGTTATGAATTGACCGCTATTACCACTGTGGTAAACCAATGTTGTAACGAACCGCTATTGCCACTTGTAGTAATTAAGCGTTTAAAAATCCGTATAGTCGGTAATTTTGGATTAGGTGGAATGAACAACACACACACATACGTTCACAATTTAAATATAGTTTTAATTTTATGCTAATTATTAATTTTTTATTAATTTAATAACTTGTATAATTTTATATTTTATTTCTATTAATGAATTACACTTTTAGTTTATAATATTATTTCAGATTTATGACTTATTAATTTTATTTATGTGTTGTTTTTGGTACAAGCACAAGTAACAATAATGATTTTTGGTTATTCTTGCTCTCCACAACTAACCTCGGTTAACAATATAAATTGGTAGTTGTGGAAGAGGAAGAAAAACCAGATTAAGGTTTATTAATTTATTAGCTGTAATGAGGAGAAAATTTATACAGTTTAGTATAAATAATTCAATTCACAACACCTTTCCCCTTGAAAAGATAAACCATATTATGGTTTATCAAAGAAGTAAAGTAAGATAATTTAATAAACCTTAAAATAATTAAATTTTAATGAATGTTCAAATTAACTTTAAAAATATTATATAAAGAAATTCAATTTTAAGAAACTTATTTATTTATATGTATAATAATATAATATTTATAAAATAATTAGTATAAATAGATTACTACTCATGAATTCAAATTTACAGCAAATAATTAATTGTATTTAATAATATGATAGTATCAAACGTAGAATAATCGAATTATTTGTGTTGTATTTAAAAATAAAATAAAATAAAAAATTTGTCTATAGCAATAGATTTCCATAACTATCAATAGCAGTGAATTATCAACATGATAATTTATTCGTCAATAAATTTTTTCAAACGATTGTTGTGAACTCTAACATTTTTTCTGTTAATCTTTATGGTAGAATTTTCTGGAGAATCAATACTGACAACCCTATATGGACCCAACCAAATCGCATCAAGTTTACTCCTGTTTTCATTTTTTAGTAGTACTTGAACATCAACTTGGAAGTTGGGAATGTTTATTGTTTGATCATAGATTTGCTTAGCTTGTGCTTTAGATTTCAATAAATTTTCTTTAGCGACTTTCCAAGAGTGACGCAACCGATATTTTAATTCTTCACAATAATCATCGTAATTGTATATTGGCTGTTGAGGTTGTTTGATTGAACTTGGAATGTTTGGCTTGAATCCGTAAATTAGCTCGAAAGGCATAAATCCAGTAGAGGAGTGGGGAGTCGAATTATATGTAAACATCGCAAAATGAATCCACTGATCCCAATTTAACGGGTCGGATTGAGTGTAATTTCTAAAGTATTCACCCAAAGTCCTATGTGAACGTTCAAGAGATCCGTTTGATTGCGGGTGGTAAGCCGTAGTATTATATTTTTTTATATCCAAAAATTTGCAAACCTTTGTGAACATTTCACTCATAAAGTTACTACCCTGGTCGGTTAAAATACTAGTAGGTGAACCGAATTTACAAATTAAATTTTCTACAAAAGCTTTTGCAACCGCACTAGCATCTTGAGATTCGAGGGATACTGCAATTGAAAATTTTGATAAGTCATCCATCATGGTTAATAAATAACGACTGCCTGTATGTGTAATTGGCAATGGTCCAACAATATCAAGAAAGATTTTCGAAAACGGCGAATTCGAAGTCGATGTTATTTTTAACGGGCATTTGGTCAAACGTGAGTATTTATTTTTCTGGCATAACTCGCACTTGCGGATAAATTTTTTAATTTTTGTCATCATTTTCGGAAAATAGTAATATAATTTTAATCGTTTGTAAGTACGCATCGCTCCCTGATGGCCGCCAAGTGGACTCGTGTGGAATTCCTTTAGAACATGGGTTATGTCTCTTTCATCAGAAATTTGAATAATATTATCGCGATTTATTATATTTCCATTATTATTCTCCAACGAATCAAGCGAGATGTAGGATTTGAACTCTTATGTAACCATATCAGAGGTTTGTGGTCCGTTTGAATGACGAAATGTCTACCATACAAGTATGGTCTAAATCGTTGAACGGCCCAAACAATGGCTAATAGCTCCTTTTCAACCGTAGCATAATTACGTTCGGCACTGTTTAGAATGCGACTAGCAAATGAAATAGGGCAATCAACCGATTCGTATTCTTGAAATAAAACCGCCCCTACAGCATTGTTGCTTGCATCTGTTGTTACAGTGAATTCTTTTGAAAAGTCCGGATATTTCAGAATAGGGGGATTTATTAAGAGATTTTTCAATTTGTGGAACGATTCTTCTGTGAAAGCGTCCCATTTGAACTTAATATTTTTCCTGAGTAAGGCATTTAAGGGTTCAGAGATTTTTGAAAAATTCTCAATAAATTTTCTATAATAACCGCAGAGTCCTAGGAAAGCTTTAATTTGCTTCGCGTTTGTAGGTTTATCATAATTTTCAATAGCTGCTATTTTAGAAGGGTCAGGTTTAATACCATTATTAGTTATAGTGTGTCCTAAATAAGATATTTCCTTTCTAAGAAAGTGACACTTGGATGGTTGTAATTTTAAATTAAATTGTCGAAATCGTGAAAGAATATCGATTAATTTATTATTGTGATCATTTAGATTCACTCCGTAAACAACCACGTCGTCAAGGTAGACGAAACATCGAATACCATTTAATCCCGAAAGAACCGTGTCCATGAGCCTTTGAAAGGTAGCCGGTGCTCCTTTTAAACCGAAAGGCATACGCAAAAAATGGAAGTGACCACGCTCGGTACTAAATGCGGTTTTTGTGATATCATTTGGAGCAAGGGGAATCTGATGGTAACCGTTAGCCAGATCCAATGTCGAAAAATAATTGGATTGACCTAATTGATCGAGTATATCCGTTATATTCGGTAATGGATAAACATCATTTACAGTCATTTCATTTAACCTTCGAAAATCTATTACGATTCTCCATTTCTTTTCTTGATCGGATGATTTCTTAGGTACGATTAACAATGGTGAGTTCCACGGACTAATCGAATTTTCAATTATACCATCGTCTATCATTTGTTGGACTTGAGTATTTATTTCATTTTTCGTAGAATGAGGTAATCGATAAGGTTTTATTTTCACTGGACGAGCATTTGGAACTAATGGTATTTCATGATATGTTGCAGATGTTGTAGAAAGTTGATCACCAGGTAAGAAAAAAACATCATTAAAATTTCTACAGATCTCTAAAATAGAATTCAGCTCCTCGTCATTAAGATTGTCTGTATTTACTAATGAATTTAATAGTTTGAAACGATCCTCTAGGGCGTCTTTATTTGATAACTGATTAGCGAGATAGATGTCATAATTGTTTATTGATTGCGGACTAATCGAAAAATTGCTGATAATTACATTCGAATCATTCGTGTTTAACATAGAAACTAACCCATTACGATTTCGTACACTGACTATTGATCCAGCCAAAAACACACCCTTTTCAATTTCTTGGGATTCGCAAATATAATCTCCATCTTGAACTACGTTGAATGGCACTTTAACAAATTTTTCTACACGTGCTGGGATAATTATATCTGGTATATAGCTTCCCAAAAATTTTAAAATTATTTGGTTTGACGGATTTGGCCAAATTTCAATATGCTTTTTGGCATAATCGATTTTACATTTGTTAGCTTCGAGAAAATCCTTTCCTATAATGCCTGTACAATCTAACGAAAAAGAATCTGGTACTATATGGAACGCATGAGAAATAGGAGGGGAATTTTCGAATGAAAGATTTGCTTTACATAATGCTAACGTTTGTATATTATGAGAAGTAATACCTTTAATATTACATTTGAGGTTTGGAAAACATTTAGTACTACCAATAATATATTGTTTCTTGATTATGCTTATATCAGCACCTGTGTCAATTAAAAACTTAGACGGAGTTGACTTAAGAATATCTAAATTAATTGAAACGAATTTTGAATCCATGGTATTCGTCAAAATAAAAACATACGACTTTATATTAGAAACAGTACTAAATTCAGATAATTCGCAAGAACTGTTATCAGTAAAAGAACCTTGTGAATTTAAAAGATCTGAAAAAGAATTAGTATTGTTATTGGAACTGTTAATATTTTGATCGACTTCGAAAGTATGGAAAGAGCACGATTTTAGAGCTTGTCTACTCGACCAGACGTGCTTGGCTCCTGATTGAGTACACTTAAGTTTTCCGAATTTATTTTATTATCATCGTTAGAATTGGACACTGTATTTACTAGCTCAGAGCTGATTTTATTCCTTTTAAGGCAATCATTGATAAGGTGACCTCTTCTACGACAATACCTACAGTATAATGATACTTGTCGAATGGCTTGATTAGGTGTAGAAGAATTCACGAATGATTTAGCTGTATTGGTTCTGAAATTAGTTGGATTTTGAGTCCACGTAACATTTTGATTTTGATAAGAATTTTTTATATTTGAAGTTTGTGGATTATTAGAATTATAATTCGATCTGCTGTTTAAAGAATAACACTTGTTGGCGCTATGTCCTTGCTTATTACATAATTGGCACTTAATTAATTTTAAAGAATGTTGTAATTGCAAATTATTTGATGATTCACTGGAATAAATTGTCTCTTCTTCAACTGCTTTAGAAATAGCTTCGGAAATTGTAGCAAACTTTCCCGCTTTTAAGATAATTTTGATATTATCTCTTAAACCTTTGATAAATGCATTAAGAGCTGTCCGGCCATTTAAATTTTTAATATAAGTAGCAGCATTTTCTCCTTCTTGAGATATGCATGCATCATTTAGATCAGAGAGGATATGTTCAACTCTACTACCATATGTTCGAACATCTTCCCTAGGATTTTGTCGAATTCTAAAAAGTTCAAATTGTAAGAGCTCAATTGATTGCTTTTTGGAAAATTCGTCATCAAGGGCTTTCTTTAATTCAACCCAAGACTTAAAACTATGATATTTTACAATATCGTAAGCTGCACCGGTTAATTTATTTTTAACCAAATCTAAAAACAAATTTTTATCATCTTCATTAATAAGAGGTTTGTACATCAACTCACAACTAGAGAAAAATTTGTGAAGTTGTTGATGATTTCCGTTAAATTCTGGAATGATCTTATAAAATAATGAAGGATTTAACACTGTAAGCTTAACGGCAGCTGAACCAGCTTTATCGGCATCGTCATCACTCATTATAAAATTGTCGGAATGATTCGGACTACCAGAAATATTAGAATCGCTCAAATTATCACTCGAGTTTACACTGCTATTATTTTTAGTTATATTAATTCTATCACTTACCAAATTCAAACCGCTATCTTTGTCCGGTATTACTGTAGTATCGGAAGGTAACCTTGTTTTTTCGATTACTCTACCTCGCAACTACAAATAATCTTGTTCTAACGGCCCGATATTATTTGTCATATGATTTCATGCGTATTTACTATGTACAATAATAAATTAGCTAAAATAAAATGTAAGAGAAAATTTTTTTTTTAGAATTTTAACAATTAAAAGAAATATTTATAAAAAAATGAAAAATACGTTCCTCGAATTTTGGTTTGTTGTATGAGTAGTTGAATTAAAATTGTTCTGCTGTTGATTTTCCGATGATGTTGACAATCATAAATGTAAACTCCAAAATTTTTGATGAATGTCCAAGATGATTTATTATTTACGGCAATTTAGTAATATGTAGTTTAGTCGTTCTTCCAAGTTGGATTTGCGAACTTACTCGTATACTTGATGATCGCCTGATATTTTTTGTACTGCTCTGATTGATGCGATAATAATAGGAAAATTGGGTGTGGTGAACAACGGAATAATTTTGATACTTTAATAAGTGAATTGATAAATTATTTCCGTTTACTTTATTAATCAGTTAATACACCTCAATAAGACGGCTTTTGTTTCTATAATTTTGTTTTTTTCTTTATGTCTCTCTTATAATTTTATGATTTTAATGATTCACTGATTAACACTGAATAAATAAATTGAACTATATGCACTTTGAATTATAGAAAACATTGTTTATGTTATAATTACTATACACGTACAATTTTATGCTCTGCATTCAATTTTAACAGATAGATTTTCAAATTTTCTGGTACACATTATAATTAAATTTTTGTTTGAACTTGTTTGTTTGTTTTTTTCCATTTTTTAGAACTTAAAAATTTACCGATTATGAAGATGGATTAGATTTTCAATTACATACTGTTTTTAACGCTGTCACCAAATGTTATGAATTGACCGCTATTACCACTGTGGTAAACCAATGTTGTAACGAACCGCTATTGCCACTTGTAGTAATTAAGCGTTTAAAAATCCGTATAGTCGGTAATTTTGGATTAGGTGGAATGAACAACACACACACATACGTTCACAATTTAAATATAGTTTTAATTTTATGCTAATTATTAATTTTTTATTAATTTAATAACTTGTATAATTTTATATTTTATTTCTATTAATGAATTACACTTTTAGTTTATAATATTATTTCAGATTTATGACTTATTAATTTTATTTATGTGTTGTTTTTGGTACAAGCACAAGTAACAATAATGATTTTTGGTTATTCTTGCTCTCCACAACTAACCTCGGTTAACAATATAAATTGGTAGTTGTGGAAGAGGAAGAAAAACCAGATTAAGGTTTATTAATTTATTAGCTGTAATGAGGAGAAAATTTATACAGTTTAGTATAAATAATTCAATTCACAACAAATTTGATAAATTTTATAAATCTTAAAAATCCAATAAATTCTCTAAATTTGACAAAGTCTATAATTTCTGCAATTTATAGAATTAATGGAATTTATAACATTCATAAACTTTATAGAATTTATAAAGCTTATAAAAGTATTGTAATTTATAATATTAAAAATTCCAATATTTTTATAAGCTCTATAAATTCTGTAAATTTTACGAATTTTAAAAATTTCATTAATTCTACAAATTGCCGAAATTCTTTAAATTTTAAATTTTATAGGTTCTATAAATTGTTTTAAGTCTGTCACTTCTATAAGTTCTACAAACCCAAATTTTAGTTATACTAAAAATTTCATAATTTCTATAAATTCTATAAATTTTATAAATTTAAAAATTTCAATAAACACTATGAACTTTAATAATTCTATAAATTCAGTAATTAATTTCTATGAATTTTAGAAATTCAATAAATTCTACGAATAATTTTATAAATTCTATGGATAAAGTTTTAAAATTCATTAAGTTCTTTATTTCTTAAAAGTTGTAAATGCGATAAATTCTAGGAGTATAAATTTTATAATTTCTTCAAAGACTGTAATAATATAAATTTTAATATGTTTATAAACCTATAACCAATTCTATAAATTACAAAATCTCGACCTATATTCTATAAATTTTAAATATTCTATATATTTTATAAATTCAATGGGTTCTATAAATTCTACAAACTCAAATTTGACTTATTTTAAAAATTCCATAATTTCTATAAAATTAATAAATTTTTATATTTCTAAAAATTCTTTAATTTTTATAAATTTTACAAATTCAATAAATAAATAAATGCTGTAAATCCTATAAATTTGATTATTTCTATGAATTCTAAAAGCCTAAAAATTCAGTAGGTTAGGTTGGGTTAGTTATAATGGCATATAATGTGTTTTCGAGATCTGCCAGGTTGTCAATCTTGAGCTTACCTAAATATTTATGCTGCTAGTTAGTACTTTTGCGCGCTAATGCCGAACATGAGCAGAGGAAGTGAACCATAGTCCCTTCCTCCTTCTCGTCCAAACAGCTTCTACAGAAGTCATTTGCCTCTAAACCTAGCCTTCTTGCATTCTCTCCAAAAAATCCAAACTTAATTTGCAATATTACAAGTGAGGCCGGCTGTCAGTAAAACCTTTCCAGTTTATGCGCTGTTATAGGACTCTTCAGACTCTTTCCGGTTGCAGCAAGTGAATAATTCAGTAAGTTTATAATATAATTTATAAAACTTTATAGATTCAATAAATTTTATGAACTTTTTAAATTCTTTAAATTTTGTAGATTCTTTAAGTTTTATAAATTGTTTTAAATAACAGAGTTCTATAAATTTTGCTAACTTAAAATTATTTTTACTATAAATTTTTTGTATTCTGTAAATTTTATAAAATCGATGAATTCTTTAAATTTCATTCTTTAAAATATTTTAAACTCTGTAAATTCCACAATTTTACATAAAATTTATTTTTCAATTCTCACTCCTACTGCGATTTAGTATCTTTCCTGTAATTGGCCATAAATGATTGAAATCAAGGGTTTCCTATTTTTCTCATTAAACCTAATGAATCGTTTAGGCTAGAATTTTGGTGGCGATATTGCTCGTGGCTAAATATGCTTCGGGGAGCACTTCCATTGTCCCGAAATTAAAGTCAAAAACGTTTTTGGAAACTAAAATTTGGTTTTATTTCTTAAACTAAGCACCTCAAAAAGCTCAAACAATTTTTATTTTAGGCCGAAAAATGTTTAGGTTTGCAAATTATGGGACTTCAAAGTTTTCAAATGACCGGAAACTAATTTGATTTATTTTGGGTTCGTCGACAAAACATACAGTAATAAAATAATAATCAAATCAGCATAAAAATAAATTGCTTGTTCTTAGTAGCATGAATTAGGGAATCCAATTTCAAAGTACCCGGGTAGTCGAGTACTAGTTTTTTTCAATACCCGGGTTACCCGGGTACCCGGGTAATAAACAAAAAACATAAATATACATAAAATCTCTAGAAAAATCAGAGATCATGCTATTGTCACCCCTCTCTTTGGATTAAAAAGTGACATATACTACATTCTGAGTCCTATTTCTCTTCCGTTTTAAAATGGAATGGGTACGAAGGGCCGAATTTCAAAGGGCCGAATAGGTTGAAGGGCCCAATTTTTTTGTTTATTTATTATTTGTTTTTAGAAATATAGGGCCGATCATTTTTTTTTTTTCAGACCATTTTATATTCGTTAGAGTAAGGAAAATACTATTTAGGCGAATAAAATAATTTCATTGTGATTTAGTAATGTAAATTAGTGAATATTAAAAATTCAGCCCTTCGACCCATTCGGCCCTTTGATATCATTCCTTTAAATTTTAAAATAGTCTCATATGAATTATTTGTTAATGGCATGCATTAGAATATAGATTAGATCAATTTTTTTAAAATCAAATCAAGTCAAATATTTGTTACATATTTGTCGTAACTTAAAATTTTCGGAAATGCCTTACAAATAACATTTGTAATTATTTTCTTTTGTACTCGTGACTACAAGCCAATCAAATTGAATCATTGTACTTGATTAAATTTAGTTGAATCCAACTAATTTTTATTTTACCATGTATTATTAAAAAATGATTTTAAAATCCTTCATTGTTACGTGAAGAATTTATGTTCTTGTATATTTAAAATATTTGTCACCATCTACTCGTGATTTTCTAAATTAAATAATAAAACAAACTAAAAATCTGAAAGATAACCAAAAGCCGATAATAAAAGTTATCGGAATTTTAATTAATCTGGAAAATTGATAGAATGCATCAAATTAACATTTATCACTCGAAACAAACTAATGTCGTTTTAGATTGATTTGTTTCCTCTCTATGAAAAAGCAATCGCAATTTCGGCGTCAATCGAAGAAGAAAATCTCATTGATTTTTCATGTTTGTGCATTATCCGTCAAATTATAAAAACCTTGCAAATTGCACATATAAAATCTAAAAATTGATATTTCTAACAAACACAATAACCACAGTAAAGTTGTCAAACTAAAAACGTCAGCCAATTAGCCAAACTGCTAATGAACCTTTAAACATACTTCCTACAGAAAATCTAAATCGAAAAAGTTCGTTCGAGCTAAAATATTTTGCTCTCAGAACAACGTTTTTCTTCAATCGAACAAAATAAAATTCACCCTTTCAAAATTTTCTTTGAATCAAGTTACCCGGATTGTCGCTCAAATTACCCGGGTAATCGAGTACTCGAAAAAAGACCAAAATATCCGAATACCCGAGTACTCGATAATCGGTATTGGATACCCTAGCATGAATATAAAAGGATGGGGGTTATTACGTATTATGGTACTATTCCACTAGAAAAATTCCTTAAATTTTATCTAATAGTAATAGACTATGTAATAGATAAAGACAACGGTTTTTTTTAAATTTTTTTATAGCAAAATTTTAAGGAGAAATATTTACAGCGCACAAAAACGTAACCAATAATTATTTAACAAAACTTAATATTAGGGGAAAGCGGGGTATTAGCGTGCCCTTAAGGAAAACCCGATAAAAAAGCAATTTATAAACTTATTTCAAAAACCTTACACTATTTTCTAAGAGCTAGTTATGTACGCATCTTAAGTGCACACTTAGTTCCCCATACAGTTTCTTTGAAAGAGCGTGGGGACAGTTTATGGAACAGTTTGCAAAAAAACGGTATTACCCCGACACGCGGATAATTTCGTGCACCAAGTATATTAATTCCGGATCAAAAGAAAACAACGATTCTTTAGAGTAAGTAAACTTCATTGTATTCAAATTATAAATACAAAAAATCAGTTCATTATATTTTAAAAATAATTAATAACAAAAAATATCACAATTCAAGAGAAATAAAGGTACTAATTAATTATCACCGAAGACAAATCGTTTAAATGTATCTTAAATTATTGAAATTTTTACAAAAATCACACTCGTAATTATCGGCATTGTCTACACCAGAGCAACTAGCATGACTCCATGCACCACACGATAAACAACTACTATATCATAATTCACCATTTTTACCGAACTCCGAACATATGAGACATATTTCGTCATTGTTGTTGAATGGATCAACATCGTCAAGTGTATCATTATCATCATAAAGAACTGTCTCATCGACTTCACTGTCCGAATCAGATGACGAAAAGCGGAATTTCCGCCGAACTATCGTTTTATGCCCTTTTTTCCCTCTTCGGTGTTTGCACTTTTTTTTCGAGAGTTATTGTTTCTTATTCTCTTTCACCGATTTTATTTTTGATTCAGCTTTATTTTTTTTTTTTAGCCGCAGCTATTTCCAGCTCTTTCGTTAAGGGAGTTGCAGTAAATATCACAGATTGTTGTCTAGGAGG
This sequence comes from Tipula helvola, assembly GCA_963556165.1. NCBI lineage: Eukaryota > Metazoa > Arthropoda > Insecta > Diptera > Tipulidae > Tipula > Tipula helvola. The sequence goes on along the minus strand of OY744482.1, from coordinate 340,349,415 downwards.
TCCAGTCCGTTTTGATTGTTTCCTATCACACGCTTTTTTAACGAATTTCGCTGGCTAAACATTTTGAATGCCAACAGTTTCGCTTGATATTGTACGGGTTACGCATGGTAATGTAGAAGCTGGAACAGTTTCTGCAAACAAAATTTAGTTTTGATGTAACAAAAACGATTCAAAAGCAACGAGAACATGTACCTATCTGTTGTAGGTAACCAAACCATGGGAGTACCTGCAGATGGTGATTTAAAGTTGTGCGGTGAAGCACATGGAGCATTAGTCAGAACTGTTGAATTACCTGCAATGAAATGTACATAAAATGTAAGGAACCTAATAAGAACGAAACCAAAAACAGTCCACCTTGGTCAAATCGTTGATTGAGTATATTATATGTAGATAGTATCACTACGGAATACAACAACAACTTAAATTTTTTGTTTCATATTTCACATGGCCAACGAAGAGCAAATCAATTTTGGTTTTAGTTTAAGAAGAGCAAAGCCAGGTTTCAATAAAACAATGCAGCTAGAAAAGAATAAAAACAATTTTTGGTTTGTTTGGTTTTTATTATACTAACACTAAACCAAAAAACATCATGCTTTATAACAAAAGCAAATGTTTTACTTTTTCTTTCACAAGCAATAAAGAAATGTTCCTTGAAGTTTCAAAAAAATTGAAAAATAAAATATTAACACGTTGAAGGTCAATTTACAATAGTTTGTTGTATAATATTGCACTAATATCGATCTACTAAGGAAAATGTATAAACAATGCATCACTTGAAGTGTTGTTTTTGTTCGTTTTCAGTAGCCTCCTTTTTATTGTATTCAGTTGTTTTTTTTTTATCAAACATGAGTAACATTTTCCAATATAATTAAATTGTGGAACGAAAGCAAAAACAAAACACACGAAAAAATAACGAAAACCGAAAGATACACCCATTTACACCAATATTAATACAAATATTATAAGGAAAAAACTATTTTTCAGTTTCCAAGCTGCTAGAAGAGCTAAACTAGTTTCAAACAATTTTGTCTCTATTTATAAGCGACAGTGATGACGTTACTCGATCGCAGCGGCGAAAATCGCGGTGGTATCTTAATATATTCAATCAACGGTAAAATTCAACCGCATCGTTTGTTTCAATATAAGTTTCAGGAATTTCACTGCAAGCAGCTGGCAAAAAGTCTCCTCTCGTAAATATATTGGGATTAAAATGATAAATTCCTGTTTTTTAAAACCTGATATGCCTTTTTCTAGTGTGGCAACGCGAATATAAGTCTTATTAAATAGTGCAACCAGGTCATATGGAGTAATCTTTTCATAAGCATTTGTTTTCATAAAAATATCACATTCATTATTGAACGACATCTTAAGACCACCAAAAAAACTAACATCTAATGGTTGAAGGCGATGTAACGTGTGTGGTGGTAAATTACCACCACAACATTGTGCTCCCGACATAATTCCTAAGCCGCGAGAGTTTTATGTGAACCGTGATTCACAAGAATTAATAAAACGGGATCAGCCTCAGTTGGTTTAGCAAACTTAATAAAATGGTGCAGCCAGTCAATAAAAAGGCCGTTTTTGACAACAATAGATTGCTCCAGGAGGGTCGTCTTTACAGACACGGGGAAAAATGAACATTACTGGTACAAAATCACCACCGGCACTCATTGCGCAACAGACAATAATATTTTTGCCTCGTTCCCAGCTCACATCTTGGGCAACCTGTTTTTGTCCCTTAGCACCGATGATTCTTGCCGGATTTTGAACAGTTGAAATTCCTGTTTCAGCGATGTTAAAAATTCGTCTTGCTTTAAATCGGAATTTGTCGAAAACATTCTCTAGGTTTGAGTAAAAACGTTTCACATCAGTTTCATTAAAAGCTGTTATACGATTAATGCTAATTGCTTCGGTTTTACATAAACCTAATTCAGGATTCCTTTTTAAGGACTGCTCGTAAAAATCCCTACCAGCAAACCGAGTCAATTTGTTAAATCGATTTGGAATAGCATATTATTCAGCATAATCAACTACCATTCGACGGAATTCCTTCAGCGTAATGCCATACATTTTTTTTGAAGCATCCAGGAGATGGTCTCGGATTTCGTTTTCCTGCGCTACAGTAAATGTTCGTTTTCTTCCAATATTTGTGGTTAGTAATGATGAAACCCCACTTCGGTAGTCCCTTAAAGTTGCAGCCGGTATGTCGTACTTTCTGGAAACATATCGAATTTTTTTTTTCTTCACTTATTTCAGACAAAGATGCTTTCATATATTCATCTGACCAACTACGTTTGGTAGTGTTTTTAATATATTTTCACAGCATCTAAAAACAAAACAGTTTCTTTTAAACACACACCTCTATCTTAGTTTCTATCTAAAACTTAAATATTATTGATATACATATACGAATTATGTATATGTTTTAGTATATTTTCCGTAAAAATTAAAAAAAATCTCTACCAAAAAACGTCGAAATTGCAACGTAACCTAGAAAACATCATAAATTTTTTCTTGTTCGACAATCGACAAGTCTGTTTTGAAATTTTTACCTTGTGAATTAAAAATTAAAGTGAGAATGGTTGATAACATTAACCTACAAGTGTTGTTGAATCCAATGAACATTATTTTTAGTAGTGAAGACAAAAATAATGTTCAAGAAAGTACAAGCCAACAGAATAATCGTAAAAAAAAAGAAATCTTGGGTTCATCCATATTATCTGGAGTGAAACCGCTCTGGCACTTTTGACACATTTTTGAACGAACTTCGACAAGAACGAAAATTGTTTCATAGTTATACTCGCACGAATACGGCTCAATTTGATGAATTGCTGTTGATGGCCGGGCAGTTAATTCAGAAAGAAAATGTGTTAAGAGAACCGTTGAGCCCTGTTTTAAGATTGGCCGTGACGTTACACGTTTATAACACGTACTTATTAGAAGTTTATGTAAAAATAAGTTAAATAAATTATTTAAAACCGTTGTTGTTTTGTTTTAATACTTTAGGTATCTTGCCGCGAATGAATCGCAAACCAGCAGTGGTCTTGCTTATAAATGCTCTCAAACAAGCATTCATCGTTTAGTAAGCGAAACAGCAAAGTGCATAACATCTGTACTTCAAAGCAAAGTATTCCCAAAAATATCCACAGAATATTTCAAAACCGTGGCATGTGGTTTTGAGGAAAGGTGGAATTTTCCTCACTGCATAGGAGCAATCGATGGGAAACACGAAACAATTTAAGTAGGACAAATAAAAATTTAATTAGGTATATATTTTATATTGTATTTTAGGCCCCTAAAAAATCTGGATCCGAATTTTACAATTATAAGAAAACCTCATCCATTATATTAATGGCAATATGTGACCATAAATATAATTTTATTTGGTGCGATATTGAGGCGGCAGGACGTCAAAGTGATGGAGGTATTTTTAGAGAGAGTAATTTCGGCAAACAATTCTATGCTAAAGCTCTCCCGTAAGTAAATATATGAATATGAAATTTTGCAGAATTGCACAATTCTGCGATTTTGTCGGTTTTGATATTTTATCTTTTTAGGTTACCAGCACCAAGCAATGTGACTGACAAATTTACCGCTGTACCTTATGTTTTCGGAGCCGATGATGCCTTTGCCAGGACCGGAAACATGCTGAAACCGTTTACCACAATACAGAATGACAAAAACCGAATTTTTAATTATCGGCTTAGTCGGGCTCGGCGAATGATCCAAAATTATTTCGGCATTCTCTCAACCATATGAAGAATATTTCGAACGACGAGAATAGCGGATGCTACCTTATTGGAGGACATCATTCAGACATGCGTACGTTTATACAATTGGATAAACTAAAGCAACGTAAATTTCATAACTCCAGATCTTATAGGTCATGACCTAAGGGGAGTTGTCATTCCAGGTAAACATTTTAATTCAATTACAATAAGCGTAAAATTTATTAAAACACAATTTCATTGTACATATGTTCTAAGGCACATGGAAGAACAATACGACGAACTGTATGCCACTTCAGTCAATGAACAGGAACTCTACTAATTCGGCAAAATTTACTCGGGAGAGATTTGCCGAATATTTTTTTGAAAAAGGGCAGCAAGTAGAGTGGCAGCTGGCCGTATGTAAATGCAAATATCAGTTGTTTTTCTGCAAAAACAAATAAATAAAAGACAATAAATTAAAAACAAAATTTTGCATACCTAGATTACGGCATCTGTCGAATCGGTGGTTGTTGAGGGTATAGCGGGTTGCCGGATTTTTTCGACCGCTTCCTCATAGCGCCGTTTTATTTCAAGTGACTTATTGTGGTAAGAGTCAAGTGGTGTGGCCGTTCCTGGTGGAAAAAATATCAATAATTATGTATGCATAACTACATGTACATAATATAAATATAGAGAAATTCGATAACTAGTGCAAATAATTTTGGAGGTGAAAGAAGGCCCCGAACTAAAGCTATTCTACATAATCGGCCACCACAATGGTCAGTAATGCACCTGAAAATAATTCTATTATATTTGCTCAGGTTATTGTCCTCTGTCACCTACCAAATTATTTGCACTTACGATACTGAAATATCCGTGTAATTATAAGTGTAGATAACACTTACTCTTTCTACTGCTTTGTCCCCAGGCATAGAATTCCCACTCGATCCTACAGAGCCACTAGAGCTCTCTACACTGGGATCAGAAACTCCACCAAGTTCTATTGATCTAAAGAAAAAAAAAGTATTCATTAAAATATGGTTTAATTAATTTATACTTTTAGCTTATCTTCTTGGTTCTGAGGTATCGTCTAGAAATGAAAGGAGCCTACCGTACTTATATTCTTTTTTTTGCCTTTTTAAGCCACTAAGCTTTCTTTTTATTGGCCGGATATACGTTAATTTTACTATATTCCATTGCTTCCTGATACATGCTATGTTTACAGCGTTGACTTCTAAATATGTATGTCATATAAAATAAATTATTCAAATTTTCTATAAAATAATAAAGCAATGGAGTAACCTCTTCCCACAACCTTATTTTGACTTCCTGGTGTAGATATCAGTCATCCCGGATATTCCAAATAGCCCTGGCCCTGACAGCATCAATAGTTACTTCTGAAATGTAAAATTTACTTACTATAGATAATTTACTGATTATAATTTGTACAAAATATTGGAATGAGGACGAAGGGCCGAATTTCAAAGGGCCGAATGTCGAAGGGCCGAATGGGTCGAAGGGCCGAATGTCGAAGGGCCGAATGGGTCGAAGGGCCGAATTTTTTTGTTTATTTTGTTGTTTTGTTTTTAGAAATTTAATTTTTTAAATTTCTTATTTTAAGGAATATTTTGTAAATATTTTTATCAAATATAAGTTAATTTCTTTTGAGTTTATACATATTTTATTATGTTTAATCTTTGGATATTCTATCAGCATAGCATACTGTTTTAAACTAATTTCTTGTGACAGACTAAGACCTTTATATTATAGATAGATTTTCGAAAAAGTAAACGTGCGCTGAAGCCGCCCCAGAACAACCTAATTATATAATAATTTCCAATAATAATTTAGAATAATTTCGTCCTGAATTTATATATTTTTTATTCCTATATGCATAACCATAAACTAGATAAAATTTCATAAAGACTTCTCATGTCGTACAAAAAAAAATTCTAATTATTTGGGTGTAGAAATTATATTCCGAAAAATACAGTGAGCCCCTACGCAATATATACTTAAAACCAGGGTACTTTAACTATAAGAGGATACGATATGATGGATCGTGATTTAAATTTCGTATTCACTCTAAGCTGGTGACAACAGCAATGTTGCTATTAACAATAAAATCAAAAACATACAAATACTGTATGTAAATTTTTCATATCACGAAATAATATATGGCAACATTGCTTTTGTAACCAGCATGGAAAATAATAAAATAAATCGCTTAGATAATCGACATTTGAATTAATTGTATCATTTTGTGGTGGTGTTGGATTGTAAAGTAATCCAACTGTGAGCCTTTTAATGCCAAAAACCATTCCAATACATCCAGATTTCACTAAATGCAAATAGTAAAAAAACCTTTTACATATTTTGATTAGTACCACATTTTGCGTTCCATTTTTTTTTATAATTTGGATTATTGGAATGTTCTTCATCCAACACCAGGTTATTAATTATAAATATTTCATTTTTTAATTCATAATTTAAATTATTTAAATAAATAAAATCTGATTTTGTCGCCAGCTTACGCCATTTTTTAAAGAAAGAGAAAGCGATAGAAATTCAATCGCTTCAATCATACCGTTTCTAGTTGAAATATCGTGCTTAAAACCATGATTCAATAAATTACCAGGTTAGCCCAATTTTTCAAAACACGTGTTCGTGACGTCATGCAATTCCGATAAATATTCAAAAGTTATTCTTTTTTTACTTTTCGTTTTTTTATTTGTTGTTGTAATTTATACGAAAAGAGAATTTTGTGACGTCAAAAAAAAAGATGGCAATTTATTTACATATTTCGGGCTAACCTGGTATTTATTGAATCATGGCTTAAAACCACAAAAATATAATTCTCTCTTTGAGTAAATTTACTCTCCGACTAATGCAAAATTGCTTTGTGCGAGGTTAAAAATATTTATTCAGAAAAATTTTCGTGTATTAAAGTATAAGTAGTACGCGCATGCGGTGGAACACCGATGAGCATGATTCAAATAAGGTTAGTTTTGAGTCACGTGTTCGTGACGTCATACAATTCCGCCACGTATTTATAAATAAAGAGAGAAAAAGCAATGAAACATTTTTTGTTAAAATTTAATTCTCACTACTACCAGTTAATAAATTCCAATGCAATTGAGATGCAATTGTAATTTGTTTATCTGGTCATTAATGTTAAAACAACCGTAGTGAAAGGTTTAAAAATAAAAAATAAATAAAAAAAACTTAATTGCATAATTTCTTATAGAATATCAGTGCTACAAAAGTATACACTAATTTTTTAGCAAATTGGCTAAATAAACGGGTATTCAAATTAAAGCTTAGTGAGTGGAAGGTAAATTCAATTTATTGCCTTAGCTTTAAGCTTTTTCTATTGAAATGCAGATATCCTAAATTTTTTGAGTCAGTAAAACTGATCTACTTTAGTATATATTACAATTAACACTTTTGCGAAGATTTTGGAGAGAGGCGAAACCATATTTTACGGTTTTGCGTGTGTTAATCAAAATATACGCACAGCAAAAGTAAATCACAGCTTGATTAGCTGGTGGATGCAAAGCCGCGCATGTTCGAGACTTATACCATAAAAAGTTTTATTAGTTTGGTGTTTCTTGGGTAAATAGTGTATATAGGTAGGAATACCGTTTAACAGTTTAAAAATTTAAATTCTTTGAAGAAACAAATTTAAAATAAAATCAAATAAATTAAATTAAGAAAATATATTGTGTATGATCGTGTGCAAGTGAAAATTCAAATCAAAGATAATTTTCTTTTGCAGCCTTTTCGACCGTGGAGCGCTCTTAGGGAGAAAACAGGTGAGTTTTATTTTAAATACGTTCTACTTGGGAGCCTAAGGCAACCTCATTACATTCTTGAATTTTCAGTTATTAAATATTTATTTATGATTTTTGTTGGTAATAAAAAATTTACTATTCGTAAATCATAAAAAATCAATTTTTTTAAAAAAAGAGAGCTAGGTAAACTGAGTTAAATTCATTAAATCGTTAAATCCATTAAATATAGTTTTTTCAAAATTTTCCTAAAGCCATTTAAGATACTAATTGTTTACTATGGTTTTGATATATTGGAAGATTGTAGCTTGTTATCAAATTTTAGGAAAATAACATTTTCTAAGACATAAGACATGCATTAAATATGTTAGATAGATTATTGCTTTATGAGGTAGCAGTTTGATGAAACGATTTGTTATTTGATCTAATCCAGGCGATTTGGTTTTTTTGCGTGAGGTAATTAATAGTGTTATTTGGATATTCAGAAATATCATATGGGTCTATTGTATTGTAATTTATATTCTTTGTCAAGGTCGATTTGAACAAAGTAATCTGCCAATGCACTTGATTTTTCTTTATCAGGAATTATCATCTTTATTAAATCAAATTATCAGTTTTTGTTTTTAGTACGATTAAAATCGAAGTGGTTTGTTCTCACAAAAACAATTAACAATTAATTATATAATTCGCGTGCCCTTTGTTTTTGTATTTATTTTTATATTTCTTGTTTTAAACAAATAAAAATTATTGTATAATAACAATACAAGTAAGTTTAAATAAACAATATTATTTATAATATTTAGTCATAATAATGGCGATTTAGACAAATTAACTTGGAGAACATTGAAAAATGGCAGTCGGAAACGGAATGTACACGCACTACAAAAAAACACTATGCACACCGCAATCCATAATATCTAGCCATAATTTAGAATAGAAACCCCCAATTACTAACCATAATACTTTAATTAACTGTAATATCATGTTCGTGCATAATCCTTCCCGCGCCTTTGGAATATCTATATATCTCAACAGAACATATTCTAATTACTAGTACACAATTTAGATGGCAGCGGCTCACTAATTTGTTTTCCGCCAAAATGTATCATCCACATAAATTGGCGTCCGAACTCACCCAACCACCACTACAATATTCATTCCGCTGAACGTTTCCTTCAGCTTCACTACTAAATAAATAAATAAAAATGAGGTTTAACGACTAAACAAAGGAATGTTTTATTCGTGAAAGTGCAGCTAGGACAATCCAGGAAGTGTCAATTTTTTGATCAAAAGCACCAATTCCCGTGAAAAATTGGAAAACTTGTCTGATGAGTGGAAAAATCTTCTAAAGAATAAAAATAAAATTTCAAAAGTTTACCGTAAAAGAGAAAATACCTTTAATAGTAAACTGGATGATATTTTCGATATCGCACGAATATTTGACTAGAGCCAGACAAAATAAAATTGAAAACGAAAAGCGGAAATGGGAACGTATGGAGGCAGAAAAAAATCGTAAACGAAGTTATCTTGAAGAAAAACATAAATCAATCAATTCCAAAATACTCACAAGCAATATTTTCGACATCGGAGAGTGACATCGAAAGGATATCTGATAACGACATAAACTTCGAAAATATTGATTTGCCCGTGCTAAACGCAGCAGGAAGCAAATGTTTCATTACTCCTGAAATATTGTCAGCTTTGGATAAGTGAAAGATTACTGATCGTGCAACAATGCATTTAATCTGTGCAGTGTATTGGACATTCTTTTGATGAACACTGAGGCGTCTTCGTGAAACAAATACAGTAGAAATAGCAGCATCAGTTAAATCGATTTTCAAGTTTACAACAGATTATTTCTCATATAGATGGTGAATAATTATTGGGCGTTCCCAAATATCAAGGACAACTGGTTTGGAAATGGCGGAGGCTGATTGGAGGGTAGCTGACGATGTCGTGGCAGCTTGCTCCGATACAATATATTCAATTTCTGGAAGATTAAATGGAGCAGCTAATATTTTAGAGCAGAAATTGGAACGAAGTTTATTATATCTTCCTTGTCGGCATCACATATGTGAAATTATATTGCGCGCTGCAATTGAATCAAAAATGGGCAATAAACTTGTGAGATTCAAGAATGACTGGAATTCTTTGAATAAGGATATTTTCAAAGCAGGCATAAATGATCCCAACGTTCCTATACAATTAAATGATGTGAAAGCGGAATTAGAGGTTTTTGTAACAACGAATTGGCAAAGGAACATGCTTGGGATGATTACAAAGAATTATTGGAAATCACTCCAATTTTTTTGGGATGATACCAAATCAAAATATTCGTTTCCGTCTGCCAGGGCCTAAGCATCATTGAATTTATTTATTAATAAAATATGTGGCCATTTGTGGTATTTGTCCGACGAAAGTATCGCATTCTCTTTTTTCGATGAACACGTATCGTAACCGTTGAATATATGATGAGGGATGTAGAGGCCGAGTCTAGTAAGTGCATCGAGTTACAAATTGATGATGTGAAACCCGTCTTTACGAAACAACTAGCAAACTTTCTTACACCAAACAAATGAACGAATGAAGATTATCAGTCAAATAAAAGTCGTAAACGATATCGCAGAACGTGGTGTGCAAGATTATAATAAGTAATTAACAAAAAATGAAGATGACATGCAATATTTAGTACAAGTCGTAAAGGATTGCACACAGAAGTTTTCAACAGGGAATGGGCTACTTACTTACATAATACATTAAAACAAAGATAATTCTGGCTAGACTATCTAACTTTGGAGTAATTAAGAAAAATATGTTTAAAGGTCGCGCTGTATTTCAAAAAATATTTAAAATGGGTCCCCTTCAACAACGGTTTTTTGCTTTAAATTAATCAAGGAATCGCCCCTACAAATATTTACACTCTGCTTAATATTGGCTTAATTAGCTTCGTCGTCAATTGGCAACATACTAATTCGATTACTGCGCTCTTTAACGTCGACTGATAAATTTGGATAGTAACCACACGTACTACGCCGTCCTTAACCGAATGAGTCTCTGTAATTCGTCCTAAACTCCATTTAGTAGGTGGTAAATTATTTCAATGGATTGGAACCAATGAGCCAAACTGGAATATTTCTTGCCATTTCTGACATTTATATCGACGCTGTAATTCGGTTAGATATCTCAGTTGCCATCGCTTCCAGAACGTTTGAAATGTCTGTTGGAGTGCTTAGAATATGGATAGCCTATTTTTTTTCAAGTCAAGCAATGCCAGCTCAATCAGCGATGTTAGAGGGTCGGGAGTTCAAACATGTTTTGACCTGTGCTATTAACGTTTGCAATTCTTCAAACGTAAATGAGAATTTTCCAATCCCCCACTCAAAAAAATATATTGGTTACCTCAAACAATTTTTACAGCTAACACTTAAATCTTTCACACCGGGTTTGGGAGAAACTCTAAAATATATTTGGGATAAACAATTCATTTACTGGGACAACAAATATTTATGTTTGCACCAAATTGCATGGGTTTCTGACAAACAAGAAATTATTTGATCGAATCACGAAAACTATTTGCAACAAACACTTTACATTTAAACCAAATAATAATAATGATATAGCCAAACAAGGATCGTTTAATTCAAATTTTTCAATTGTTTACTACAAATACCTGATGTGTTATTTACAAACAAGTCATATGTTTCTTCCAAATAGTTGTGTCTTTCGGAAAATAATATTTATTTGTGGAATTAATTTGAAAATCAGCCGAAAAATTAATAATTTTACAGTCAGAAAAAGTATTTGTTTTCTGATTGTAAGGATTGCTCATTTTTCTACTAGCTTCCCTATTAATCCTTATTACAAATAAACATCGTTTTCCGGTTAGGCGCGATATTAATAGTATTTAACAATAAACAAAATCAAAATAAAATCACAACAGCTTTGAATAATTTTCGAATAAAAACAACATTTTCATAGCTCAATTTTTATTTTAAATATTATTTATACATAAATTGGGTTAACCCTAATCCAACCACCATATTTTTGTTACATTAGTAAATCCAAATTTGAATCAAATAATATTAGCAAATTTTTGCAAAGAATACCAAGTATGTTTTAATGGTAGGAAATTCTTCAAAATAAAATACATGCAAAACATAAATAAGTTAATGTTATTTTGAAAATCGTACCGTTTTAAAAATGAAATGTGCCAAAAAGACACACCTTGGTTGGAATAGGGTTAAAATTAATTAAATTATAAATTTTTTTATTTGCAAGTTCTTTGAAAAATAGAGATTCAAATTCATTGCTTTTCCTCACCAAAAATAATTCTAAATGTGGATCATACGTAACTGTATCAAGGGCTTGACAACAGAAAATAAACTCATTTTCAATTTGTACAATATTTTCAATAAGCAGAAAAAAGGGAATATCATCTTCATAATACTGATTTATAACCAATCCACATTTGTAAGTGACACCTTTAAATTCTATACTTCTAATTATTGTAAAGGAGTTCTCTGGCAGTTTATATTTATCTGTAAAATTGCAATCAGTATGTGCAAGCTTTGCTGGTTTTGCTATTGGTTTACTGTATTTATCATTAATTTCATTGTAATTGAAAAGTAAATAACTAAATTTGAGTTGGTTTTTGACGCAGAGAGTGTTTATAGCAATTTTTTTCTAGATTTTGTCGCTCTACCGATTTCTTTGAATTGCTGGTGTTTGGCTTCAAATCGCATTGAACTGATATTTTGCAAAGGACCAATTTCATTCATAATGTATGGATAATGTATTAAGAAATGGAACTTGGGTCTTAAATCTTCGGCAAACAGCTTCATAAATTGATCATGGTGATCTGAAATCATATTTCCTAACAGTTTACTTGTACTTTCATCTGCTTTTCGTGTAACCACGATTAACAGAATTTCTCTTAGTGTTAAATATAGATTCCAGTGTTCATTTTCTCGTGGTACCATATCTCCAACCAAACAATTAAGATGAAATACCAAAATGCTCATTTCAGAAGCTGAATATCTTAATTTTGTTCCAGAAAGCAATGTTTCTTCTTTAATTGGGGGTGGTTTGTTGGACAAAGTCGTAAGGTTCAAAGAATTAATTCTGCTGTTCAAAAAATGTATATCAAAAAATTTATCAATACAGTCGATTCCGCTTAATCGGGACACATCGGGACTAGTACAATTTGTCCCGATTAAGCGGCTGGCCCAATTATCCGAAGTTCCACAAAAATTACAGGATTAGTGTTTTTTAATATGTTTTTTATTTTTATTTCATAAATTGCACAAAAATAAAAATAAAATCACAAAACAATACCTACCTATCCATACATATGTGCGTATTAAAATATTATATACGGATCTACTATACATTATACATAATGAAAAATACATAACCTAAAACCATAGCCGAACCGAAAAAAAACTTTCTTCTTCTCTTCCTTTTTATTTTTTATTATTTTTTGTTCTTTTAGTCAATTTTTTTTTATGATTTACTATGATTAGTCATTTTTTTCTACGATTATTGTCCCGATTAAACGAAATATTGTCCCGAAAAAGCGAAGTAAATTTGTGTTATTTACTTGGTTTTGTTTCCGTTCTTTAGTATTTGTCCCAATTAAGCGGCTGTCCCGATTAACCGGTGGCCCGATTAAGCGGAATCGACGTATATATAAATTGTTTTAAAATTCTCATAAGGTCATAATGGGCCACTCCTTCCAAAATGTCATGCATAATATCTACACTTAAATTATCGGTAACATGAAAATTTTGTATATCATTGAAAATGCAAGCTTATTTAATTCTTGTCAGTTTTACATTACAAAGATTAACATCTTGATTATAATTTATTTTATTTCGCATAAATTTATCTTTTTGTACACGCATATCACGTGTAGTGTTTTTATTACTTCTACAAAATCTACAGTATATATTAGCATTAAAACTTTCTGCAAATCCTAAAATTTGATTGAGGCCTAAGTTATCATCAAGAATCAAAGCAGTTACTATTAAAACTTTATTATACTGTGGATGATTTAATAATATTCCAACGTCTTGTAATCTATTTAGTTGTTTTATTAACGGTATAAAAATTCTGCAGTTGCAATTTGGGTATAATTTTTTGTATCTGCGGTAAAAAATAACATTGCCAAATAAATTTGACATAGCTGTGATTGTAAATAGTCTGGCATACAAGGCAACATAACATAAACAGCACCAATTTTTTTTTATTACTACTCGATCCCAAAGGATTGTTGGGTTCAAATTCGTCAAAATAGAGAAAAAGTGGTAAAACTAAAGTTTTGTCATCAGGATTAATTTGTTTTAATTTCAGTTTCCAACTATTACTTTGTATGTAATTAGTAATAAATGTATCTTTCGTATTTTGGAGTTCTTCGATGTTATTAATAATATCATTCAGCATATTTGTAGTATTAAAAAGCTTGCTGAATAAATCGAATAGATATATTAGTTCTATGGTGATTTTATTATGTATGGTGATTATTTCACAATTTTTGTTCCACAATTGAATATTAGATTTTATTAAATGAGTTACGGGATACGTTAGATAACCAGCGGCATTTAATTCTTTGAATAGAAGATATTCTGAACCAATTGTACAACAGTCATGCAATATTTGTAAATATTGTGAAATTTCATCGTTAGAACTGTTTGTTTTATGAAAAATGTGGTTTAAATGAGATTTGAAAATAGAGAAATTTAAATTTAATATTTCTAAAATCTTTTTCCTTGAAATAGAATTTTCATTATACACGTTAACTATAAGTTTAAGAATGTCCTTTTTAACATTTTTTTCGAAATCATAGGTATTTTCTACTAAGTGTTCAATATTAGTAGAACTATTTTTTGGTATCGATAAATTCGTGACAGAAAAATTGTTTGTACCAATTGTTTGTTTTAAGGTTTGTGAACTTGAAACATCCGACATGTCCGAGTGATGTCTGAGCAAATGACTTTTGTAAGATTCCAGGTAACTAAACTTTCTTGCACAATCTAACATACTACACGAGAAACTATAGAAATTATGTTTATTCAAATGATGTATGTAAAGTGAAGTGTACCGAAATTCTTCTTGGCAAATCCGGCACGAAATCATGATTTAACAATTTATATGTCAAAATTCAATCCAAATTTATTTAAAATAAAATTATGCTAAAGACTTAATCAATAAATCTACTGAAGGAAATTTGTTTTGCGTGATATTCAATTTAAAAAAAACTTTTTCGATAAAAACCCATACGTGTTTGCATTTTTCCGGATACTTAATATTCAGCCCACAAAAATAATAAAAGCAACATTCTAAGGCTTTAATGGGATTGTCAAAATAAACTTTTTTATCAGCGACGGTAATAAAAACTTTTGCATGGCATATATCTCCAATTAATATAACTCTGGGCTGTTTAAAATTTGGAAGTGTTATATCAGCTTCTGCTTCAGTCTGAAAAATGAAAACGCGATGAGAAACTGATCTATAGAAACAAGTAATTAATTTTATATCTACCTGAAAATGATCCAAAAAGCTTTCCTGGACTTCAAGTTTACTTGGCTTAACTTTTCCGGCAATAAAAGTGGTTGGCAGAATATGGGGCAACAACAATAAACCTATGATATTTTTGGTTTCCTGGCATACATCTAAATTATATAAAAAGGTAGTTTATATTTACACGTTGCTACAGATTTATGATTTTGATAAACCTGACCATTGTCTGAGGCAATCTTAAGAAATTTAAGTGCTGTTGAGCTTTTAAATTGTTTGGCTCTCTGAATAAGCGTATTGCACACCGTGACTAGTTCCGCTTGCAATATATGTTGTATGGATGGATACCGATATTTTGCGTCTATGGCGTCCTGATTTCAAACATGTATTTTATTTAGATAAGAGATTCCTTATTTATATGAAATTTTATATAATAAGTATACTTACAAGTTCAAAACTGTTAGGCTCAGTTAAGCAAGCAAATTTTTCCAAATAATCTTCTTTCGTACTGATATTTGTATCCAATATCTTATTTCGCTCATGAAACGTTTTTTCCCAGCTTTCGACGACTTTTTCCCAAGGCACTATATTTTTTGTTAAAAAATCTATATGTGACTGAATATATAAATCAGGTTCATTCGACAATTGCTTATTAGTGTCCGGTAAGTCAATTTTTGTAATTTTGTTCGACAATTTTCGCCGTGTGATAACACCAGCCTGTGACAAACTATTTTTTTTATTAAAGTATGCGTTAAAAAGTTTTCCTTTCGCCGGGTGGCCAAACTCTGCTGGGGAGTAGTAGACACTGACAGATTCGGTATCTTTATTGAAAATGGTTATGATTATGTCAGATAATTTAATGAAATCTGCTCTTTTCAATCTGGAATAACAAAATACAAAAGAAGCATTAATAAACTTATTTTTGTTTTTAATATAACCAAATACTTACACCAATTCAGGATTTTTATCCAAGATTCCATTAATTATGGTTTTAGAAATGTTGACTCGATCTGTATTTGATAAAGACGCCGGATTTGTTTGATATTTTGATAGAATTTCTTTTGTGGACTTATTAAGAAGTTTTCGAATGTTCTATAAATAATAAGATAAAGAAATAAATAATTATAATAAATATTGCAAGATTTTCACTATTATAGTGAGATAGTAATCTGAAAGGTCATCAACACAAAATTCAACTCTACGACCATTGATAAACTGTGGTATTATTTAAAAAGGAGAAAAATAGTTGAATACTCGTACATTAATATTGATTTCAAAAATGTAGTGATGGTTTTCGTTTCGTTGTTCAAAATGTTGAAATTCTTCTTCACCGATGCACGATATTGTTCGACGTAGTTTACAGGAACTAGGATGAGATTGATCGTCTTCTAAACCGCCATTATTTTCAGCTGTTTGATTACCCAGATTGTTGTTATTTCCAACTGTTTGATTTTGGTGACTAATTATTTCAAATTGAAATATATTAGGAGTAATATTTTGTGGGTTATCGGCATTGTCGGTATTACATGACATAATATTCTCATTCCCAACTTCATTAGTGTATTTCAAACTTTCAATATGCGTCGGTGTTATTGATTTGGCAGACTCATTAAAGTCGGCCTCTTGGTTAAGTGTTTCAGAAACAATATTTATAAAACTGAGCGTTTCGAACAACTCTTCGACAACTAAAATCAAATTGTGGCCGTATGTTTCAACATAAGGTTAAAAAAATTCTTTTTAATTTCAGCTCCACTTTGCTCATGAATAAACTTAAAGTTATTTTTTAAGGAAAAATGTGATGCCACAAAGAAAAATATTTAAGAAAAAATTTTAAAAATTTTATGAAATTTAACAAATTAGCAATATAAATATATGTACCGGCTTGGTGAAATATTTCATATGTGAAAATTCCCTTACCCATCACTAGGACAATTTCGGTTAAATTCTTATATTTAACAGGTAAGGCTTTAAAATATTTATTCATTTTGCAAGTAGGTACGCAAAACAAATGTAACAAATTGTATTCTAAAAATGCAAATTTCACTTAAAACTTTATTCACTGGAAGATTAATTAGAAAAATCACATGTTACGCACGTATATAAACAATATATTGTTATAACCTCAAACTCTATATATCGCATGTGAAACTATATCATAACACAAACATAACCGTTTTAAAATTCATAACTTACCAAAACTATATTTTACGTAAAACACTTTTAACACTTTAAACTTAAACTTTATTTAGCAAAAGTAATTTTATTTGAATTTTTATTTCACTACACAACTCAAATTGGATGACACTTTAATATAAATGATATGCGTTAGAATGTGTTCTAACGGATGTTTGGTTGCACAAGTATTAATTCTTTTCCACAAACACAAATTGTTTATCGCAAACACTCTTTATTTTTGTTGTTTCTCCCAAAGAATATAATATGTTTGTGAAAAATAATTTTCATATTTAGATACAATACTTAAGTAAGAAACAATATATGTTTCACCCAAACGCTTAAAGTATGTAAATAAAATAATTAAACGTTTCTCGTTAATACTGACCTTTTGAGTTATTTATGATAAATAATTATTTATGACAAAAATTTCAGCGAAATTCTTATTAGTTGCGTCAAAAATTGATAGTTTGAAATAAATTAAAATTGTTTATTAGAAATACATGAACGGTTGTTCTAAATAATCTTCAAATACTCTTTTTTTTCAGTGCCCGATATGATATTTCGCACTTTTTATTGCCGTCACCCATAACCCGCCAAAATCTGGGGACCATTGCGGAATAGTAATCCAATCAATATTATGCGATGTACAGAGTAGCGAGTTGCCTTATTTCGAGTGTATTGCGATAAGAAGAAGTCATTAAATTCTCCAAGTTCCGATCATCCGTATGTCTTGCACCAAATATCGATCATTAACAATATATTTAACGATTTCATAAAGGCCACGATACTCGCAAGCTAATTTATGGCTCTCCCCCGTTGTGGGTCCATCACTTTTCACCATCACCACATCTTTAGCATTTATCTTGGGAGCTGAGCTGCTTTGACATAACTTCCTTATTTTTCTTCAATAGACCTTCCACATCTGGAATTTCACGTTCCATTCAATTTTCTTCATTTGCAACGATGAATCCACCGATAAGCTGATTTAGGTTCAAGTGCCTTCCATCATACCTGAATATTACTCTGGACAGTGTAGTTCTTGTGATACGATGTTCAGTATTGTGGATGGCAAATTGTACTTCCGCCAATTTGTTGTCCCAAGCACGATTTTCTTCTTCAGATAATATTGGTTGTAATAATTTGGTTCACCCGTTCTACTTGACCATTAGCTCGCGCACACGCGCTGGCAATCTTCGAATGAACAATATATCATGAGTTACACATAACTTTTCAAACTTTCCAGATATGAATGCGGCACCCATATCAGTTATAATTCTCTATAATTGAAGACAAGTTCTAGTGTAGATTCTACACTTATAAAGCTACATATTTGTTCCCTTTTGTGGATGTTGGGTAAGATCCAATGTGATCCAGGTGAACGGTCACGAAACGTCTGTCACCTTTGTCTAGTGGATGTAAAAACAATGATTTCTTTCCTGTCTCTTTCTTTCTTGAAGTATAAACATTTCAAACATCTATTAGTATATTCTGCAACTATTTCACGCATTTTCCCATATGACAAACATATTCATGAGCATCCCTCACGAGATCATAAACTAATTCTTCTGAATTTTTCGTGTATCTCAGAATTACCCTTTTCTAGCTCGTCCCAACCCAATCAGTAGCATCTTCTATTCCTAATACAGTTATACAATCTGCATTAAACCCTTGTGGTTCATTACTTGGATTCCTGCTAAGAGCATCAGCTATTAAATTGATTTTCCCTTGGACATATTCAATTTTATAATCAAACCATGTAAACACCATCTAGCAATCCGTGGATTTAAATCGCGTTTATTTGCTAGAAGTTTGAGACTGTTACAATCAGTTCGGATCACAAACTGTTTACCTAAAAGGTATATACGAAACTTCTCAACTCCAACCACGATCGCTAATGCTTCCATTTGTATGGCGGAATACCTACTTTCTTCTTTGAAGTTTTGGACTTCAATCTCGGCATCAGGTTTAAATATTGCTAACACGGGTTTCTCTGTTAATACTCGTTTAATTAAATTGAATGCAGTTTCTTGTTCACTTCCCCAAACAAATTGAACGCCTTTGCCTAATAAATCCGATAAAGGTATCACCACAATCGCGAAATTTTGAATAAACCGCCGGAAATAACTCGATAGGCCATAAAAGGTTCTAACCGCGCGTGCATCCTTTGGCGTCGAGAAGCATTGTACTGCTTTAACTTTTAACGAACCTGGCTCTATTGAATTGACTGAGATCTCTAACCCTAGGTACTCGATTTTTTTGAAGAAAAATTTGCATTTACTCAGGTTTAATGTCAACCCTGCTTTTTTAATTAGATTCAGGATTATCTTCAAATTTGAAAAGCCTTCTTCTACTGTTCTACACGGTATGATGATATCATCTATAGGTATGCCATTGCAATGTTATACCGAAAATTTCCCAAAATTTGGTTAATTAACCGTTGAAAAACCTCTGGACTATTGCTAAATCCAAACGTCATTCGCTTAAATTGGTAATGTCCATCGGGCGTAAATATGGCGGTTAAGGGTCTAGTCTCCTTAGCGACCGGAATTTAATAATATCAACTATGCAAATCCAAATTTGTGAAATAGCGATGATCACGAAGTCGATCCAGCTGATCATCAATAAGTGGAAGCGGAAAATGATCTGTTTTTGAAATTCGATTTAGTGCGAGATAATCAACGCACATTCTAATCTCACCGCTCTTTTTGCGCACTAATACAATAGGACTTGCGAAAGGAAAAATACTGTCTTCAATAATTTCAGCATCCTTTAATTCTTCAATAATTTCTTTCACTCTTTTACGGTCGTTGAGCATCTCGTGAAGTCGATTTATATCTTCACCTTCTAATTCAGTTAAAACTTCATCCATCCGAATCGCCTCTTCATTTTTCTCAATCGGTCCCAACTGTTCTTCACTCGGAATGCATTACTCACCCCTCGTGATCAATTCGTTTTCTTCCAGTTTCAAATCACCATCCGACAAATTTAAAATTGGCAATATCGCGTCACCATGTTGATTTGTTCGCACTAAACAGCGAGAAATCACTTCGCCACTTTTTCTAATACTACCTTCGATACAAACTTCTTCATTTTTCAGCTGACAATTAATTGCTATATGACACACGGTACCCTTTACTCTCGGTGTCACTACATCGTTATCAACTTTCGAAATTATCAGGCCACTGCTGTCAGTAATAATTCGGATATCGTTTCTCTCGGTAAATTGATTTCCTAACCAATAATTCAATTAACTGCACTTTATCTGGTACGATGTAAATAACCACATTCTCTGCACGAACGCCATCTATTTCCAACGAACACTTGGCACATCCCATTACATTTACGAATCCTCCACTGTAACCTTTAACTTTTGTGACGTCCGGTGCGTCATAAATGATTTGCAAACGATTGGCTAATGATTGTTTTAAGAATGTGTCACCACTGCCCAAATCAACGTAGCATCGAACAGGGTATCCATCCAGCCATCCATCTTTGAAATATTTTGCATGTGTATTGGTGGCACGCTTGTCATTGATGTGTATCACCGCACTAGGTTTTATTGTTGGTGCAGGATAATTTGATTTTTGTCCAGCTTGTTCTCGTCGTTTCGGACAATTACCTGCCATATGCTCAATCGACTGATAAATAAAACAAGCACCTTCCGTTCGGGTTTCTCGGCTCAAGAAAACTACTTGCAGACACAAGATGTTGTAATAATTCTGGCGGGCTGCTGTATCTTGATATTGGACCCAAATGTGTCATATAATCAATATTGTTTAAGCCTCTCACTATCCAAGAGACATGCGTGTGATCTGGGAAACCAGCTTTATTTGTTTGGATTTCGACTGTAATTTTGAGCTTCCAAAACCAAATCTATTTCACAGCGCACATTTGGAAAATTGTATACTAACAATGTTTTCCAATCTTCCCAGTCTCGTTGTTCTTTAGCCACAATACTTTTCCACAATTTTGCATCGCCCCGTAGTCCACTGAGTGTAAAATGAATCAGTCCAATATCATCCCAATCACATAAAATTCCATTTTACATCTGTTCAACATAATCTTCCATGTCAATTGCCCCTTCTACAGGATCAAATGTAGGTAAATTTTCAGCAATGTTCAGGAAATATTGCATACCATGACGTCGTTGTTGTGCACCACATTTGCTATCATCATCAGAATCGTATTGTTTTAGATTACCCGCATTTGGCTTATTCGCACTAAATCTACCCTCGGCATCCGTTTTACTGTTTTCCAGCTCCTTACAGCTCATATTTCCGCAATTTACTTTGCAAAGAATTCCAGCGATCATTGAAAACAACGCGGAAACCGCACTAGAATTTTAATTCGCGCACGGAATAACTATCCCACTTCTGATATTTGTGGCGACCTAATGATATTCTCGCCGCAACCACGCAAAAATAAATAAAAGGATCGCTTTAATAATTCATGATTATTTTTATTTCACAGAAGTTTTAAGATCACAAAAATGGCTTCCAAGCCATATTAATCTGGAAACGTTTAATTTCATCTTTATAATTGTTATGTTGAACTAACTTTAAACTTTCAATTGGACTGAGTTCAATTTAGTCCTATTATAGGATCTAGAAATGTATGCCATAACTCGAAGTAGAATCGACAAGTTTAGAATATTTAAAATTGTATGCATTGTCTCAGCCAGCAGTAGAGCAGCACAAACCTCTAGACACTTGATCTTGCACATAATAAATTAATATGATGGTACTCTGTAGAATCGGTCGCTTGGTGATAAATAACACACACAGATGCTTTCTCAGACGCATACATTTTAGCACTATTTGTTTCTTCAAATCAATCAACACAGAGTTAAAATTAATTCGTTGTTTTGCAATATTGTTAGGAATGCGACCGTCTGAACCGATCAATGGAAGTGTCCACAAAGCGTGCATAAATAATTTTGCAGTCACGACGATTGGCGCACACAACCCTAAAGGATCGAAAAGTTGGCATATTTTTGATAAAATATTTCTGTTTGAGCCATGAGTAGATACCAGAGAACGGAACAAGCGAAATCGAGTCTAATCGAAAAACCATAATAAGTTTTTTGTTTTTGTTTGATTTTTCAAAAATGAGGGACTTTCCCAATATCGATTTTAGTTCATTTGTCCCCACGCTTGGGCAGCGCTGACTACCTTTTTTTTTTTTTTTTACATGCAAAAACACGTAAAATCATGTTTACAAATACAAGTACTTGTCTAAATTAGTGGATGTCCCCCTACTTTTTTTTATGATTAATAAAGATGAGTATGTTGCGATTAATAATAAATATGAAATTTTAAAATTAATTTAGTCGAAATTAATAATTTAATGAAAAATTCAAACACATGTTTGATCATATAAAACTACATACGAAATATTTTAGCCGGCAGTCAGCAAGCGTTGCAATTATATTTGGGAAAATCACTAATTGAAAAACATTTTGTTTGATTTTGTTCGTTTTTGAATTTACTCGTTTTATTTTGTTTTTCGTACTGCTTGCTTGTAAATATTTTTCGAAAAATTTGCTTGCAAAATATCAAACAAACTCGATCTTACTTGTAAATGTTGGTATATAAAATTAAATTTTTGATTTTTACTTTAAGGTTTTAAGGTAACATATAGGGATTTCTGCATCATATTAGCAATTGAATAATGTAAACACAAACCAAACGGCACATTGGTAAAGCAATAGTGATTAGTTCGTGAAGTGCCGTGCTTAAATTTCGAAAGTAATGAAAAAGGAATATTTTATGTAGTAAAGCAAAAAAAAAAAAAATAAGCCTTTTTGCGAAGCCGATTCTAATTTCTAAAATTTTATGTTTTGATATTTTTATTTTTAGTTTTTTACTACAAATTCATAAAGGAAGCAGATACGTTGTCATTCCAGAATCTGACTCAATAGCTTATAAGGAACCTTTTTTAATAAATTAATGTGGGATTTGTTTCGTGTTTAAGACAGAAATGTAAACATTATCGTATGCCACCCAATCTTCCTGATACCTTAATAAAATGCATTCTGCAGAGGATATATTTACTAACCCAATTATATCTCGGATTAACGGGCAGTTCCAGATGATTTTCAAAGTTATTAGAGAATAACCCCATTACCAAATTAAACTGAATTGTAACGTACACCACTATCTACAAAACTAACGAATTCCTAGGATTGTGCTCTTTTTAGTTTTCACGCATTTGGTATACTACACGTAGAAGGTACCTGAAATTCTATTTTTTTTTTAATTTGGCATGGTTGAGGGTTTTTTAGCTATAACAGGCCACAAAATTCATTAAGCAGGTTATTAAGTATGATAGTTCACTGTAATTATTTTATGGGATGTTTTTTTTAATAATTTTGAGCAAACTATTGACCCATTTTCAATATCTATACTGAGATACAGTGTGTCAAAGAAAAGTTGTTCGAGGTGATACCTAGATTCCTTTATTTTGTTGATAATACACTGGCATATTGAAGACTCTTTCGAGATTAATTTATTAATTTCGTTCGTTCTACTACCTACACAAGAAATTCAAAATAGTGTCGATTATAATAATTGCTTAGTTGTTGTAATTATCATCAAACCAGTCTTTACTTTGGAGATCGAAATGAGTTGAAGCATCGTCTTGTTTATGTCGGTGCTTTTGGAATATCCTCAAGAAGTATAGTAAGGCCTTAGGAAGCCTGAATGATCAAATTAATTCGCAGTTACACCACCACATATATTCTCACCAAACTTTTGTTGGAACTATGTCGGTTTTTTTACACGTTTGTCTGATGCTGAATGATGAATCGTTTCTAACCAACAGCACGAAATTCTCGCTATAAGCGAATGCAGCTATTAAATAAGGCTATTAGGTTATGTCTACTGTAACGAACTTTGACAATTTTGCATTTAATGATTTTATTTAGGCTGTCGTAGGCTTTGACTTTCGAGTCAGCCGAATCATTTTATATTTCTTAAAAAATATTATTTTAAATTTTTTGTAAAATATGTTGTAAAGTTATAGTTATTTGGAATCATAAATGCGAAAATTCACCAACCACGTGGGGCCCCATATCGTCTCGAAGGATTCAACAATTGTGCAACAAAGGTTTCCGGGAAACTACTAATCACAAAAAAACATTTGATTTCATCGAAAGAATATTAAGGCCGAGTGATGCTGTAACTACAAAAATATCATTTTAATGTTGATCTACCCTATCTTACACAATGTGTTACGAATGAGCTTTAGCTCAAAATAGATTGTGGAAGTATGGGTTTGGTCTAAGCCAAAATTATTGTAAATACATAAATAAATAAATAAATATTTATTACCAATTGTTAAATTTTTGGAAAAAACGAAAATTAGAAAAAACATCTTAAAGGTAGTGGTTTTTATTTGTTATAAAAAATCAAACGATTTAAGCAAAATATTCGTAAAATTGAGAACAAGCTATCGAGAATTTTTCCAATTAGCTCCGGTATTCGCCAATACTCTTTAATATCTGGTTTTAGAGGCCACGACGCAATTTACTTGCGGCCGTACTTTGTGTCTTAATATCTTGGAAATTCGACAAGCTGATGTTGTATAGAGTAGACTGTTGTCATATATAGGTGTGAGAGTAAGACATTGACCATGCAAAAGCTTCTTATTATTACTATTATCAACCAAATTTAGTTTATACATAATAATTACTACATAGGCTTAGGATTTTTACGTCAAGAAATATTTGTTTTTTGTGAAATCTGAATCAAAAATTTGTTGAATATTTATTCGATTTGGAACACACAAAAGCGAATGGGCCCTATGTTACCACGTATATTTAAATATTTTCGCCTTAATCACATATTTTTACATATTTCAACTTTTTTTATGTTTTAGCACGTATTTTATGACTTTTTCCAAATATTTTTTTTGTTTGTAAATTAGCTTAAAATTTGATAAAGCAAAGACATTTAAGCCAACAAATATTTTTTTAGAAACTAAAAAGGTTTTACTAAACTGCATAAGTTAAATTAATAAATTAAGATCAAACCAAATGTAGAATTAAAATTTTTAAGGTTCTTTGATGATCCGAAGTTCTTCTAGAAAAGCAAATTTTTTGATTGTTCCCTTTATTCATGGACCCACTGGCTGGACGGACGGTGAACGTTTTATTTAATGAGTTTATATCGACTGAAAATTTGTGAAAATGTTGTTTTATCGTTAAGAATGGCATCGACAATCTGGCTATACAACTCCGGACCAGAGCTGCCCCAGAATTTTTCAAAGCTGCATTAAAACATCCGCAGTCAAAGGGATGTATTTCGCTTGAATTTTTTATAACACGTATGGTTTTAGGAACATTTAAGTGATTAAACAAATTTACAGGCAATTTGGCTTGACCAAACCTGTCGAAGCGAATGTAAAGTGGTTTTTATTATTGAGTGTTTACATTTAAAATATTTTATACCGCCTGTCATTTTTGCAGTATATTTCCAATGCTATTGAAATATAAAAAATTTTAATTCAGATAAATCGCCCTTTAATCGCTTAAATAGGTCTAAAATAAATGTTACAAAAAAATTCAAGCGGTATTCTCTATTTTGAACTGTTTATATTGTAATATAATTTTGAATAATCCTGGAGCGGTTCAGGCCCGGATTTGACAAGCAAGGTTGTCGATACTATTCTTAGGGCCAAAAAAACACCTATTCACAAATTTCGACCGGTATTAAACTATTTTAACAAAACGTTTACTAGTTCTTAGACCATTTTATAAAAAATAAAAAATTCCAGTCCAGTGAGACATTTATCTGATTAGCCCAATATTTTGAAAATGTATTTAAAAGAATTCTTCGAACTTTAAATGAATCAAACAGGAGTACTTTGGACCTATAAAAACATGCAAAATTCCATTCTACCCTTCTCACGGTGCACTTTAGAGTTAGGAACCTTTTACTTGTCCAAATTTTTAAGTGTTTGAAGATGTGAAACCATTTTTGGACTACCACTCTAGCCCTTTATAAAATACAGTGGAGTTAGTTTATTCTACTTTACAGCCAAACTCTTGTAGATACTTTTTTTTATTGAGTGGATTAAAATCATCTTATGATAAGTTCCAGTTTTGGCTTTCTTTTCAAACTTTGATCACAAATTTTTCATTTTAAACACATATTTTTACCACATATTTTGCAATTTTAGTTACATATTTTAGGTACATATTTTGGATTTTTAAGAACCTGAAAATCCTAAGCCTAATAATTACAAACGGGTTTGAGAGAAACTGATGACAAAGGTCATTAGTTTAATATGCATTTATTCTCAATATGTATCGGTATGGTAAGATAATCTAAAATAAAAGTAACAACAATTTATTCAACTTGAACTATGTACATGTGGATAATCTATACATCAAAGTCGTTCAGTTTGTCTTCTTTGAATTGTACTGAAAATGGGGGTCCTGAGACGTTTTAATATAACCCGAGTTTCCATTTATGAACATGTAAAGCAGCATATTTAAAATGAGCATTTCTTATTTCTGCCGTTCCCAGCAACGCATTTTATATTATTTATCATTAATTTAAATCAAAAATGTGCATCAGTGGCCGGCGAGGTGTATTCCTTTAAGTTTGGCGAAATTTGACTTAAGCGATTACCAAAGGCTTCATTGGCTGACGAAGAATTTTGCTTTACGTAGATATGACTTATTAGGTTGATCATTGTTTTTGCTTAGTATTTTATTACAGCAAAGCATGAGCGAGACGCTACAAATGTTGGTATGGATTTATTTGTTTTGGTGATTTTCTCTCCAAATAACTCACATGCCTTACTTCTGCCTTTTGTTTTGGCCTCAATTTTAAAGTTCATCTTATAATTTGTTGCTTATTTCTGAATGATCCATTTTAAGGACTAAAAAATTTTCGAATGCAATTTTGTTGTTAATTGAAGGGGAGACATCCACCTCTAGCTTAAATCCAGAAGATTGACAATATTTGAGTTTAAGTTATCTTAGTTCAGATAATTGTTAATTATAAATAAACTAATTAATTTCAAAATGCTAATTTAGCACTACAATATCCTATACTATTTTTGTTCTAAAAAAATAAAAATGTAATATACGTTTTTTTGAAAGTAATATCGATTAAGTCGAGGTTTGCGAAGTTATCAAATATTATTGTTTTCTTTGCTTAACCCTTGTGTACGCACCCGGCTACCCGGGTAGCCATTTCAACTTTAAATATTTGTGGGGACTGCAATTTTGAAGTTACACGTTTCTAGCTTCTTGACATCCAAGAATTGACTATTAGTTTTCGATTTTTGTATAGAAATTGGATAAAAATTATTTTTTGATGGAGTTATGTGTGAATAATTTTCTTTACCCTTATAACGCACACCCGGCCACCCGGGTAGCCAAAACAAAATATAAGGAAAGACTTAGTTTTATTTTAATTTATTTTAAATTGTATATCCCTATTGCGATCCGCCACTGTAATTTTATACCAGTACATATTTGCAAATAGTTGGTTATTACCGTGCCAATACAATTATTTTTTTAAATGACTGATTTTCTGCGTGCCAAATCAAAATATGATATTTAAATATAATATTAAGGATCACCAAAGTTCTATTTTAAGATGCATTTAATTATCCCAAAAATCGGGCTCAAAGTCTTAACCCAAAACAATTGCCTTAGGCCGTTCTATTCCTAATTCTTTTCAACATGTTCACCTATAAAAATACGAACCCACAACGATATTTGGAGCAAACATTTTTGATCTATCTATTTCAACTACAATATGTATTATGAAATGGTGTGTTAAAATTCTGTTACGCGATGATCTGGCATCGTCAACTAAATAGTCAAGTAGGTTTAAATAGATGAAGAAAAACGATTCAGAATTTTAGATCTTCTTACGAATTTCCAGTTTCAAATCTTTACGCGTGAAACTTAACCTTTCTGCTAATCGTATTTCTTTGGAATTTTGATTAAAACTTTTGGTTCAATTCCTTTTTAATTAATTGATATTTAAATTCGAATTATTAACATTTTTTCATTCAATAATATCGCAAAAGTGCTTTTTAATTCTCGTAATTTGTAGTACTAAATAAACCCTGAACTAAAATTACAAGCTTACGAATAAAACATCGCTAAACTCACCCATTTGAAACATATCGGTACCTAACAAAAATAGTTTCAAATGTTGCACTTGCAAACCTTCCGTATTTGTCGAAAATACTTGACATTCATTTCAAAGGTGGTTGTACGACTCGTACTCGTACTTCATTATGGGGAATTCCCTATATACATATATATATTTTTCTCGTTTTTATTCAATAAAATACTAAATTTATAACATAAATGCAACAACATAGCGGAACCGACAAAAAATCGGTTGAAAAACCCGAAAAAATACACTTGGCTACCCGGGTGGGTCGGGTGTGTACTAGCGTAAAATTTTTCGGGTATACACACAAGGGTTAAGGCATTGCCAAATGCAAAGCCTCCGAACGGGTTTTTAAACCGGCACTTCCAATTTTTGATAAATTTGTTATTTCTACAACGAAAAAATTAAAAAAAAAATTGAAATTTGAAAGTCGGATTATAACTTTAAAAAGTTTGTTAAAATTACATAATTTGCTTTAGAGAAAATAACTCTTTAACATTTGTTGGTCAAATTTCGATATGTGAAATTTTGTAATTTAATATTTTGATGGCACTTTGGAACTCGAACGAAATGTTTTGCGTGTGGAAATGCGCTCAAAACTTGAATAAAACCAATAAATTTCTGATCAAATATCGCTTATTTGATTAATGTATAATGGCAATCTTTGAATTATCTCTGAAAATCGGAACATAAAATTTACATCTAAGCCTCAATTATCTTAATCACCACCATTCTAGAAAGGTAACATTTATTTGATAACATTCATACATAAGTATACTACACACAGAAAAAAAAGATTACTATTATTAAACAAAACTTGCTATATTTAATCATTTTTACCCCTTGGTTTTCAGCTAATCAAGCCCCTTGTTCAAATGGAAAAATGGGTCGAATAATATAATAAATTTTGGTTTTTCTTCTTTTAAGAAACTCATTATAGATTCAATAGAAAATATCATTTCTTAAATCTAAAATTATTTTGCTAAATTTATGTTAATGCCAAGCAAGTCGCTCTTGCTTGAGCAAAGTACAATTTCGATTAAATTTAATACGTCTTCACTAAAATCAAATTTTATTTTTATTTAAATTAAGAAATAATTTGCTTTTGCTAAGAAATTTCTATTAAATTAAAATAGGAATACTTGCTTTATTTCAGAAAGAGTACGATTCATTTGATACATTCTTGCATGAATATAGAATATGAATTATCTATATTCAAGCACAAATGATGTAAAATTAATCTTGCCTCTTCTCAAATAAAGCAAATATTCTGATTTGAATTTAATATAAATTTCTTAGCAAAAGCAAATTATTTCTTAATTCAAATAAAATGAAAATTTGATTTTAGATGAAGGCGTATTAAATTAATCTTACACCTTCTAAAATAAAGCAAGTATTCTGATTTAAATTTAATAGAAAATTATTATCAAAAGCAAATTAATTGTTAATTCAAGTAAAATTAAAATTTGATTTTAGATGAAGATGTATTAAATTTAAGAAAAAATAGGATTTATTTGATGTCATTTTTGCTTGAATATAGTTAATTTATATTCTATATTCAAGCAAAAATGACATCAAATAAACATTACCTTTTCTCAAATAAACCAAGTATCCCGATTTTAATTTAATAGAAAATTATTATCAAAAGCAAATCATATCTTAATTCAATGTTAATTGAATTAAGAAATACCATAATTTGCTTTTGATAAGAATTTTCTATTATTGCATAGAAATTGGGATGTGGATTGTGGACTGCAGATTGAGATGTCGAAAACGGAGGAAATATTTATTGTTGTTAAACGAGTATTTTGTGTATGTGAATTGTGTAGTAATAAAAATACATAATATTATTTTTTAAACAATATATTTCGTTTTTAATTAAAATTCAATTTATATAAAATAATCATTAATTTAAACTAATATATAAAAAAATAATAAATATATAAATTTAAAATATACAAAATAATAATAAAAATATAAAATTAAAATAATTATATAATGACAAATAATAATGACATCAATAAAAATAATAATTATAATAAAATATGTAATAATAATAAAAATACATAAAATAATTTTTTTAAATTATTAATTTGTTTTTAATTAAAATAAATGTATATCAAATAATAATTAATTTAGTTTCGTGTTTAATTAAATTTCAATTTATACAAATAATAATGACATCGATAGAAATACTAAGAATAATAAAATATGTAATAATAATACAAATACATAAAATTACTTTTAAAATTATTAATTCAATTAATTAATTAATTAATTAAAATTCAATTTACTTAAAATATTAATTAATTAAATTGATATTAAGATTTAATAATAATAAAATATTTAGTAATGTCTGAAAATAGAAGGAGAAAATATGTTAATTAATTTATTTTAGTAAAACACTTTTGAGTACTTATAAAATTAAAATAGTAATCTAGAAAATAAAACAAAACTAGATCATATTACTGAAACCAAAAATTCGTTTTTAAATAATACCATAATAATATGTCCCATTAAACTATTTGCCTCTCCCTGACCGCATGCGAGGAGTCATCATTCTGTATTATTATTGTTTTTAGCATATAATCAAAACAAGATCATACACAAAGTTATGATTGATAACAAAACTTGAAACGCCAAGAAAATGCCCATATTAAATGTAGAAATAACTAAAAGCCAGTATGAATGGTACATCAAACCAGGAAGGAGCTAAGGACAAAAGTGTTACTAAAATTAGAAAATATACCGAAAAAAATAAAAGGAAATTTTTGTAAATAAAATATAATTCAGGACAGATGCTTAAGTGGGACAACGAATTAAGGTCATAGGAATTAATATGGTAAAAACTGGAATTAGACTCGAGGAAAAAATTAGAACCTAAACACATTTTTGTTATGATTTTATTTAAAATACCTGAAAATATGCAATTTTTTCATAGGTTTTAATGTTAGGATTGCTTATCAATTATTTTTCGAAGGTTCAAGCAATTTTCCTGGGGAAATTTTAACAGTTTTCTGGGAAAATTTCGAATTTTTTCCTTTTTTCAATTTCTTTTACTTATTGTAAAATTATAAATAAGAAGAGAAGCAGGAAGTTGTATAAATTCTGGAAAAACGGTGGGTGGGGCGATAGCTGCCACCCTCTAAGGTATACAACGAAAAAGTTACATTAAAAAAATTATTATGTTTAAAAGCGATAATAACGCTACAAACTTTTTGATCTGAGTCTGGAAGGTTGACGAAGCAATTATTATTATTATATTGTTTGAAAAACTTGAAATTTTCCTGGAAAATGTAGCAACTTTTCTAAGGTTATTAGCTTGCATCTTTTAAAACTTATAGAAATGCAACGTTCTCAATTTTTTTCAAAAATAAAAGTTTTTTTTGGAAAACCGTAAAAGAATTTCCTGAAAATGTGGTTATTTTCCGGGATTCTTGGTTTCCACCTCCTAAAAAGTACAGATATACGATTCTATAAAAAAATTCAGAAATACGCGATATATGTACCTGATTTTCATGCCCATAAACTTAAATTACTCCAACAAAAATTTGCTATATAAAGTTATATGGAAATAGTGTCTATTTAATTTAAAATTTTATTTGCGAAAATTGTAATGATTTAAAATCATATATTTAATTATTCTAATATGTGGTTTAAAATGTGTTTTTTATATTTTATTGAATTGGAACAGTTTGATCGTTTTAAATGCTAGAAAATTGCAGAAATTTATTGTTAAGTTCACTATAAATTTATAAGTGGGTTACCAAACAATGTTGGGGCTATACAAATTGGAACATGTAACGCTTCAACTTATAAATACAAGCTAAAAGTTAATATTTTAAAAATATCTATGTTTTTAGTGTCACTAGTTTATTTCAAATTTGTGCAATTGTTATGTACACATTTCTGGTATTTAAAATGACAAAACTGTTCCAAATCAATCAAATATAAAAATCACACTTTAAGCTACCTACATATTGAAATAATTAAATATTAATCATTACAATTTTAACAGAAAAAACTTAAATTAATTAGACACACTGGGTGCGTCCGAAATGCAAAATGCACATTTAGCCAATACATATTTCAAAAGCAGCATGCGATGTAGTTTTTGAGTACATTTTTAATACATGTTGTTTGATATCAATTTAAAATTTAAGCAATCATATTTATCGATATATTAATATGTAGTGATCCAAATTTGAATAATTTTACGATTTTAGTAAAACATAATTTATCTCAAAAATGCACATTTCATAAAATGGGAATTTAAAATCGCTTTTCGGAAACACCCACTAAATCCATTTAACTACATATAGCAATTTTTTGTTTTATTTCACAAACATATTTCACTTTTGCCCATTTAAGGCGCCTTATAAGGGAGAACATAATTATCACGGACTCGAAAATGCCTTTAAAAAACATAGCTAATATGAAATCTAAATAAATGTAAAAGGTCTTGAAATTATACTATATTATGTAGTACGCAGTACTCAACTAAAAAGAACTCACTACTCACTAAAAAAAACGACACAAAGATGGCGATGACACATATGGCGTTTTTCTATAACATAGTTGATGTTGCAAATTTACATTGATTAATCCTGTTGGATAAAAAAAAGAAATACCAAGCATTTTAATTTATTACAAAATTAATACTTACATTATGTATACTCACTTTTCGCACAATAACTAATTTTAAAAAATGAATTAAATATGTATTAAAACACAAAAATCAAAACAGACACTACTTAGAATTTAGCACGTTCCCAACTCAACAACATAACAAGAAAAGCCTGAAATATTTTCGGTTTTGAAATTGTTTTACGATGTTGAAGAGAAAAAATAATACGCATGCGTAAATTTAGCAGGGCTTGCTTATTATAAGCATACGTTATAGAATTAAACGAGTATCTGTTTATTGCAGAAAATGTTCGCTGTAATTTAGAAATATTGCTTAGTTAATAAATAATTTTAAAGAGAGCTTGCTAAATATTAGCAACTGTATTTAAAATATGTTATTAGTTAAGAAAGGTTTGCTAGAATTTAACAGGAGCCCTTCTGGTTTATTAAAATATGCTTTTGTATTTTATTATGTTTTGCTTTAATTTAACTAAGCCTTGCTTATTTGAAGCAACTTTAGGACATATCACAGCAAGCAGCGGCGGCATGTCTCGAATACAATTTTGAGCATAACTATAAGGACTTTTTTACAAAACCAATCAGATTTTATAATTTTAGTAGAAAAGTTTTCATTTTACAAACTTTACATTTCTTTTAATGGAAACTTTTCTAATACACTATGAAATATCTGATTAAGTTTATAGGAATTACTTATAAGCTCAAACTTGCATTTATATTTACAGGGCGAGTATTACTTACCACATTTACATCATTATATTTTTTTAACAAAGAAAATATTGTTATATTAGCTTCAACGACCGTTTCAGATGTTACTATTTTATAAAATTTCTATAATAAACACTCGAAGAGTGTAACGTAACATTGAACCGCGCGTTGCATTACAAGAAAAATCTTAAATTAAGAGGACACAGTACAGCTGTGGTAGTTACATACTTATACATACTAACAGATGAAAAAAAAACAATTTTTTAATTTGACTAGCCTTGACCTTATTTTACAAATTCAAATTAATGAATAGCTGATGTTTACAAAAAGAAATTTTGCGTCATAAAATTTCGACTAGGTATTATATACATAGATTTATCATTCAAAATTATTATGTATAATTTTAAATAATGTTGAGGTATGTAGCTTGTATTCTAAGTCGACACAAATATGTAGACTAAAAGCTAATTACCTCACAATTATTAAAAATTATACATAATAATAAATTTGAATCATAAATCTATGTATCTTTGCGAAATTTTGTGACGTTAAATTTATTTTTGTAAAAATCAGATACATATACATATTTAATATCGGTTTGTATTTTCTAATTTTTAGCTATTTTTTAAATTATTATATAAAACCTTGATAATAACTTAGAAAACCCAAATATGGGTTTACAAATAAAATTATAACACGTACGTTTAACGTACATTCTTTAAATTCAATTAACGAATGGTAAAGTTGAAAAAGTTTCTAAAGCGGACAATTTTAAGCTAAGTAAAATATGAACCAATAATTTTATTTATTAAAATTGTAATGATTGAACAAGTCAGAAAACTGTGCTTAAAAATTGCAAAAAATTGATTCTTATAAAATCAAGTTCAATTTTTTTTTTTAAACAATTTATTGTTTTGTCCGTATATTTCGATTTATTAATCATCATCACTGTATTGCTAAAAAATACCGCACCTTAATATGGAAAGGTATCGAAACTCTTCCTTTCTAAGACGCACTTTTTAATTCGCTTTTTAATGCTTATGGAAACTGAAGAAATCAAAATAATTGAAAATGTATGTATATTGACATAGATATATGTACACACATAATTATATCTCGCCAACCAACCTAAAGATTAAATAAAAAGTTAAAATATAGGGCGAAGAAACAAAATAAAACAAGGAATATTTAGTTCATGTTCAACAGTGGTATATGTTTCAGCTGAGAAGATTTATGATATGTAATATTTGTACTGTGTAATTGTTCTAAGTAACACTAAAGAATATTTCGTATAAGATTCTAATGAATTATTTAGTAATATTCTATATTCAAGCAAGAATGATATCAAAATAATCTTACCCTTTCTCCAATAAAGCAAGTACATATACTGATTTAAATTTAATAGAAAATTATTATCAAAAGCAAATTATTTCTTAACTCAAGTAAAATTAAAATTTTATTTTAGATGAAGACGTTTTAAATTTAATCGAAATTGTACTTCGCTTAAGCAAGAGAAACTTTCTCGGCATAAAGAATAATCATTTAAAAACAAATGGTAAATTTAGCAAAATAATTAATTTTTTTCATCTCATTTTCTTAAAATGAGTTTCTTAAAGGAAGAAAAACCAAAATGTATTATCCTTTTCCACCCAATTCTCCATTTAATAAAGGGGCTTAATTAGCTGGAAATCAAGGGGTAAAAACTGTTAAATATAGGATTTTTTTTAATAGAATAGAACAATAGATAATAGGAATCTTTTTTTTATGTGTAGCATATTTATTTATGTTGAATTTAAGTTTTGCTGAAAAATGTCAAAAAAGTTATATTTTTAAACCAATATTAAAGAATAGTGGTTTAAGCAAAATTTTTCTGCATAAACGTAAATACAAAACGCATGCTAATTTTAACCACTATTGTTTTGTATTGTACTGTCAATTAAGTCGCTTTCTTGTATTAAGTCAAGTTTTTTTAATGACAAGCAATTATTACATTTTTAAATTTAAATTGTAAACTTCATTTAGTCGCTTTCTTGTATTAAGTAAGGTTTTTTTATGATAAGCAATTATCACGTTTCTTAATTTAAATTGTAAACTTGATTAAATCGCTTTCTTGTAATAAGTCAGGTTTTTTTAATGATAATCAATTAATTCATTTCTTAATTTAAATATTGAATTCTTGATTCTATAATTATTATAGATTCTTATTTTAAGATAAATATAGTTAAATCAAATATTTTTAGCTAATATTAAGCAAAAAACTGATTTATATTTA
The DNA here is from genome assembly GCA_963556165.1 of Tipula helvola. NCBI lineage: Eukaryota > Metazoa > Arthropoda > Insecta > Diptera > Tipulidae > Tipula > Tipula helvola. Next base: position 340,313,456 of record OY744482.1, on the reverse strand, counting down.
AGTTTTATTCTTTTCTTGAATTAACAAATGGGATTTTCTATCCTAAGCAAGTTCATTTTTTTCTGTGCATATCTAAAATATTCAGTGATTTCAATAAATCCAAACTAACAAAAATTCAAAACGAAACAAATTCCGCACAATTTCGAAATTTCAAGAAAAATCAAAGATTGCTTGCAAGTAAACCAAAAAAAATTTCCGAGTTGGGCTACTAGATTTACTTGAAATTTTATATTTTGATTTTGCTTGTCGCAACAAAACGAAACGAGCAAAATTACTCGAAAATATTTTTTCGTATGTTTTTGTTTCGATTTTGCTTGTGCTTGCAATAATAAATTTTTGTTTGTTTCTGATCGAAATTTTACGCTTGTTTCCGTTCTCTACTAAATACGGAAAAGTTATCAAAAGACATCTCAAATGTGTGCCAGATTCTGTATTCCATAAAATAGATACCTAATATGAGCAAAATTGGAATGAATGACTGATTTTTAGAAATTAACGAAACCATTAGTCGAAACCTCCCAAGTTTAATAGATTCGTTAAATCAAATTTAAGTTTTATAGCATCACTTAGAGCTGAGGCCTCAGTTGAAACATCGTCGATGTCAAACCTTTAACTACGACCTTGGCAGCCAATGAAAATGTGTAGTGCTCGTCAAAAACCAGTTGTTTTAATGTGCGTGGTGCTAAAATATGTGCACTAATGGTTACCATGCACTAGGAGCTGGTGATGCATTTTCGCAATATCGCTGCAGAAAGCAGAAGTGTGATTACGAATTAAAAAATCATTCAGCGACAACTGCGATGGCTTCTTTGCAGAAACATTGAACACTACACGAAGTTGTGTGGTGGCACTACTCCCTTTTAGCACATAATGATGTGGCAAGATCGCAAGATTATAGCATATTATGACCATCTTCTATGTCCAAGTCTATTTATTTAAAGTATTCCAGAACGCTTGATCTGCCCACTTTAAGAAAATATCGCCCCACACTTGGTTCTACTGTTTATTTACACTTTTTTAGTGCACATACATTTTTCGTTAATTTGTTTTGCTACACATTGCGTGCAATACTTTACACCAGTGACAGCAAAATGTGTAATTTTACAAAAATATTGGGGTGTTTGTGGGAATTTGTCGGTTCGGACAGGATGACTACACTGAAAGATGCAATTTTAGATGTTAGTCTAAACTTGTTATAATTATATAAATCTAGGCCAGTGGTTCTCAACCTAACTAATATGGATACACTCTAATACACATGAATACATATATAAAATTTAAAAATTTCGGGCGTCCTATATACAAGAATAGAAAGATATAGTAACTTACGTCAATATATGGTTGAGAACCACTAAATTAGACGAAAGATGTTTATCGTATTTCTGTTTCTGCTGTTGCAAATTTTATTAATATCTTAAATTATTGGTTTTAAACTAGTTTTACTACATATGTATAAAAGACCTCACTTTTTTTTATAAATTTTAGTTTGTACAGTAGATGCCAGTTTGTAAAGTAGTCTATCACTAAATTACATAGAAGTGCTGTTAATTAATTAATTTTGAGTGATTAGAAATAAAGTGTAAGATTTTGTTTTAAATATTATGAAGTGAAGTTGTTATTTTAATTAATCCGCGTCCCTAAATAAATCAAAAAAATAGTTTCCAAAATTATATTTTACGAGATTCAGAAAACTGGAAATTTCTGGTTTATTAAATTTATTAAATATTATTTAACGTTTTATTAATCGCTAAAGTGAAAATTAACATATTTGATTTTGTTTTGGTATGTTTTTAGAATACACTGTGATGCGTTTACGACAAGGTATTATTTTACTTGCGGGGCTAGCGGTTGTTTCTGGATACGGTTCAAAATGTAGATATAAATACAATTTTTATTTTAAATCGATACTAATCTTAACAATAAATTAGCGGACGAATGTTACACACCAAATTCATTCCCCGGAGAGTGTGTCCCACTGCAACAGTGTTCTGCAATGGTTAAATTTATTGCAATGCGGGAATCCACGGGAATTACATCATTTGAACAACAATTTCTTGATCAATCAAAATGTGAATCAACAGAGGGACAACAATCAAATGTATGCTGTAACGAAGAAGATCCATTTTTAAAAACAGAAGCCACAACACCTCTACCAAGTGTTGACCCATTATACCCGGAAACTAATAGTCTTAAATTACTTCCGAATCCAGCTAAATTGGAGTGTGGCAGAACTGTCCTGTCTGATCGTATATACGGTGGGGTAAATACTGAGCTGGGCGAATTTCCATGGTTGACGTTATTGCGCTACGAAAATATGACTGGTGAAGCTGATAATGTTTGTGGCGGTTCATTAATTAATAATCGTTATGTATTAACCGCAGCACATTGTGTGACTGGTAAAGCAATAATAGCCAAAGGGAAATTGTAAGTATTTTTGTAAAATGCATAAACAGAACATAAAAATAATATTTATTTTAGAAATCATGTCCGCTTGGGAGAACACAATTTAAACACAACTGAAGATTGTAAAGTGGTTGGTGATGTACGACAATGTGCTGATCCCGTGCAAAACATCCCCATTGAAAGTATAATTGTACATCCGGAATATGAACCAAGTGACCGCAATCAATATAATGATATTGCTCTAGTACGACTCAGCCAAATGGTAACATATTCCCAGTATATTCTTCCAATTTGCTTACCACCATCACAATATCGCACACAAGCTGGTATAAACATAACAATCGCTGGCTGGGGCCGTACACTAAATGCTCGAAGGAGTTTAATAAAACAACAACTTGCAATTCCGGTCACCGATCAACAAGAATGTAAAACAAAATATGGTTCGCTCAGACGATCTACACAAGTTATAGATACACAATTATGTGCTGGTGGTAAATTTAAACAAGATGCATGTGAAGGTGATTCCGGTGGCCCATTAATGACGTTAATTGGTCCTTTATGGTATATCGAGGGGTTAGTATCATTTGGACCACATGCATGCGGTTTAGATGGGTGGCCTGGCATATACACAAGAGTATCAGAATATATACCATGGATTCATTCGGTTTTAGAACCATAAAATGGAATATTAACAAAATTTGTTTTAATTTTTATGCTTTTTATTAATAATAAAATCCATTATTGTTGATTTAATCTCAATCTATTTTGTCCATCTTTCACTGGGGATCACTGAGATAGGGATGGGGATCACTGAGCTGATACAAAATTGCTCAGTCGATTTCAAAGGAGAGAAAAGTTCTTAATAAAGATCGAGTTATGTTAATAAATAATTCGAACCGGTTTACACAATTTTAGATTAACTGGTGCTACAAAAAATTCAATTTTATTTGACATTTTAGCGTCTTTTAGTCTCTCAACTAATTGTCGAGTCATCGAATTTTTAACATTAAATCATTCAAGTAAGATAATGTTGATAACTCTTTTATGCATTGAAAGAACCGATAAATCCATTCCAAACAGAAAAGAGCAGACCAAAATATTTTATCATGCACTACTATAACAACTCTTCAATTTTTGTTATAAATACAATGAAATGGCCTCGCATTAAAAGTTCTTGAGTTTGATGGTCTGTCTCGTAATCCACGCATTTCTGGATTATTGCATTAGCCTCAAACTATTAAAAACAACTTAAATCACCTATATAGTTTTAACAAGCAACAATATTATCATCAATGCCAATAGTGACTCAGACAATTCAAAGAAATTAATATAGTTTGTTGGGAATCAAACCTGACAACGGTTTAAAGCAGTCATGTCCAACCGGTAGCTCGCGGGCTCCTGGTAGCCCGCAAAGCCATTTCAAAGCGCCCGCGAATAGAATTTATCAATTACTGTCATTATTTACTATTTGTACTCATTAGCAAATAGTTTACTATAAAAAACTAAAAGATTTTTGTTTTTTAGTTAGCTAGTTCACTATAAATAAAGGGGTATATCCTCCAACAGGTCGCAAATAAACTATTTGAGCCTCAAAATCTGACTACTTGATTGATTTTAACATGAGTTTTTCAATTTTTTTTTTTTTAATTTTTTTGCTTTTGCGACTGAGTAGTAAACACATTATAGAAAAGTTACCACCGAATTTTGGACGATGCAAATAAAATCAAGTAAGTCAAGACAATTAATACTACTCAGTCGCAAAAGCAAATAAACCACAAAAAAAAATTGAAAAACTCATGTTAAAATCAATCGAGTAGTCAGATTTTGAGGCGCAAATAGTTTATTTGCGACCTGTTGGAGGATATACCCCAAAGTTTATAAATCCACCACTAGCACATAGAACGCAACACAACAAAACAATCGTTGCTTTAAAATTTATCTTTAATGGAAAGAATCCGGGGTATTGATATACATATATGAAATATTTAAAAAATGTATCAGTGATGATAATATCCCGATAAATAAACTTGCGGTGATTACAACAGATGGTGCTCCATCCATGATAGGAAAAAATGTCGGTTTTATTTCACTATGTAGAAAAAATGTCGATATTCCCGATTTTGAAAGTTACCATTGTGCGATTCATCAGCAGAATTTGTGTACAAAGGTTTTAAAATACTCTCATATGATGAAGGTGGTTGTAAAAATAATTAATTCAATCAGAGGAAAACCTATGCAACATAGGCTATTCGAAAGTGTGCTTGATGAACTGGAGAGCTCCCACGAGGATGTTATATTTTATTCCGAAATTAGGTGGGTTTAGCCTAGGCAAACTCTTAAATAATTTTTTTAGATTTCCTTCCTAAAATTAAAATATATTTGTCCTCAAGAAACGAAATTTATACCGAATTTGATGATTCGATCTGGATGAGCGATTTAGTTTTTTGTATGTGATATAATGACACATTTAAATGAGCTAAAGTTAGTACTGCAAGGAAAAGATATATACATCTCAGATATGGTCAATGCTATAAATTCTTTTAAAAGTAGATTGGACTTGTGGATGTCTCAATTAAAATCGTGCAACTAAAAACATTTTCCATCCATAAAAAATGTACGTATGGTAGCGAAAAGTATAATATTCCGTAAAGACCCATCCATGATCTTCAGTTACTGAAGGATGAATTTAATAGTCGGTTTCAGGATTTAGTGGGAATTGAACCACTTTTATTATTTGTTTCAAATCTTTTTTCATCATTGGATATACTATAAGTCACTTTAGTAGTGTAATGGAAGAATTTACATTTGTCAATAAAGGCATCGCAAAATTGGAAATGTGTAATAGATATTCAAAGTGCCATCCGATTAAAATCAATTGAAAACCAAAATGATAATTGTGGAAAGTTATTGATGTTTTAAAATATCCAAACATAACCAGATCTGTACAAAAGGTAAATTCGTTTTTTGGATCATTTTATCTCTGCGAAATGTCATTTTCACAGTTGAATATTATCAAAACTAAGCACAGAAACCGGCTTTCTGATTGGCATCAAAGTCTGTATGACTATAGCTGTATCGCCATATGAACCAGATTTCAAAAAACTGTCAGACGGCATACAGTCCCAAGTGTCGCATTAAATGTACTTTTCTTATTTTTTTAAATAGTTGATGAATTTTTGTGATTTTATTTGTTATTATTTTAATAAAGATTGAATTTTTCTAATATAAGTATACATAGTGTTTTTAATTACTATTTATATGCTGTAGGGGCCCGCTAAGTGCAAAGGAATTATCGAAGTAGCTCGCAGCTCCAAAAAGGTTGGCCATCACTGGTTTAAAGTATTCCTAGATGAAATAATAAGAATTTAGAATTTTTCCGTAACATAATTAAAAATTAACAATGAAAGTAGTAGTTATTGGACTTTTTTAATAATAACGTACACTTTCTTGAGCGTAACGATATATATATATATATATTGTGATATACAATAAATACTTCGGAAATTCAAAGATCCATATTACAAAGTAGCAAACAAAACATAAACAAAATCACGCTTCCCTGTTCATATTCTCTGTATCGAGTTACTGTACATCTATTTCCAGTAACAAGCAGATTGTAAAATATTTCTTAAATAATTTGTTTACCACAACTCTTAAGTTAATTTATTATTAATTTCATTCATCACAATATACGACAGCTTGGTATACTTGGTATCTCCTTAAACAGAACGCAAAAATACGTCGATCAATGAAATACGAGAATAAAACCAAATTCAAGGTAATCAATTTAGTTTTGTATAATAATTGAACACTTCCCGATATAAAATATTTATTATGGTATTCGTGAAATTCTATTAAATATTTGGTTAAGGTAATTTTTGTGTTGTATACGCAAATAATCGTAAGCGATAATAGTTCAAATTTGTGTATTGTAATTAGTCGCTGTGTTAGTGTTGTTGTCAATGTCTTATTGTTTTTCAAATAATATGCAAATGTCAATGGAATATAGACATCGGTATTGTGATTTTAAAGTATTATTGCTCTTCATATAAATCTTTATTGCGCAAGCCTCGCCACTGTGTAATGATGTCATAAAACTGAGCGTCAATACTTCGATTTGAAATCATTTTTTTCAAACTTTCAAAACTTTAAACTTTAAAAGCTTCTTCAAAGTGTAAATGTATGTTATCAACATTTGGGCGAAATTTCTAAAAAAATTATTAAATGTTTCGTACCCGACTTTCTATTCAGATTAAAAGCTGCTTAATTTTGCCTAAAGTCCAAATCGGATTTGATGTCTTATGCTTTCTGAATTCTACATTTCATCTGACTCATGCAAGCTAAAGTAAACTGCACACACATAATTTCGTTGTTGTTGTTGTTTGATGTTATTTGGTTAGCTTCGGTATCAAAGTAGTGCGAATATTTTAAACTAATCTACTATCCCGCTTCTAATCAAAACATACGATTCACTAATTTTGATTGATTGATTAGAGTGTACGACCGAGCTTTAAGCAAGACCTCCTGGAGATAGCCGGGCCTCACCGGACACCCTGTTACGCATCACTATTAACGGCCAACACGATTACTTTGGATAGATCTCAGTGGGCTATGCCAGGTTCTTCGCCGTTAATATAAATCATGATGCCACAAAAACTTCGTGTTGAACTTTATATATAAAATGAAAAATGATCACTGCGTCACAAATGGTTCAAAAAACACATCACCAGAAATAAAAAGATGAACTATTCCATAATTTCGTAATTAACACTTTTTATTTAATAAACATAATTAGCTTTGAAAAAATAAAAAAAAAGAACGACTTCGCTTTCATCCACAAAGACAAAAAAAAGCTTAAATAAGTTTAAAAAAAAAATCAAATTTACCAGAAACAAAAGTAAATTATTGGTAATTACTGGTAATAAAAAAACTATTTAAGTAATTGAGAATTATATAAAAAAAACTGATTCTAAGATGAGTAAGATAAGAACATAAAAAAAAAACAATCACAATAAAACGGAATGTAACTCAAGGTCACTGAATTCCGTTGCTAAACACCGTATGTATATGTGTTCTAATGTGGACGCTAATCCGTGCGCATAACTGCCTGCTCGCGTTTTTTTAGTATGGCGTATTTCCTAAGAGTACACCCGAAACAAATGTAGATTTCTCTTAATGATACCCCCTTTGATCGTTCATCTTTGAAGCTGGCCGAGTCCATATCTATCGCGGCTGTGAATTTCGTTGCACTTTCTTCAAACTCTTCCAAAGTATCACAATGAATTCGCGACAGGGTATCCGGAACAACATTTTGCTGACCTTTAACATGTTGAATGTTGGAAGAATATCCTTGGAGTTTCAAGCTCCATCTCGCTAATCTACCGTTTAAATCTCTTTGATTCATTAGCCATTTTAGACTAGCGTGGTCCGTAATTATAGTAAATTGGTGTCCTTCCACATAGGCTCGAAACTTCTTAACTGCTAAGATCGCGGCTAGACATTCAAGCTCGGTGACGGTATAATTTTTCTGTGCACCATTTAATTTTTGCGACATGAAAGCGATTGGGCGTTTATTTTCTTCATCATCGATTTGGAAAAGAACCGCTCCTACACCTTCAGTGCTCGCATCACATCTGATAAAGAAGGGCCGGTCATAACATGCATTGACCAATACCGGCGCTGATGTCAACAACTGTTTTAGTTGTTCGAAGGCTGCCTGCGCACTTGTTGTCCACCTAAATTGACCTTTCTTAAGACAATCGGTTATCGGAGAAATGATAACTGAGTAATTATCGATAAATCGACGGTACCATCCTGCCATACCAAGAAATCGCCGAGCTTGCTTGATGTTAGTTGGAGGTGGTATATTCAATATGGCCTCTACTTTCTGAGGATCGGTTCTAAGGCCCTTCTCTCCAACTAAATATCCCAAATAACGAATTTCTCTCATTGCGAAATTACTTTTGGTTATGTTTATAGTGAGTCCCGCCGTCCGTAATAAGTCTGCGACCACTTTTAACAATCTAAGGTGACCCTCGAATGTGCCGGTGACGATCAACAAATCATCCAGATAGACAAAGATCTGATCATGGAGTTCGTGCGGTATGACCTTGTGCATCAACCGGCACATCGACTGGGCTGCATTACACAGCCCAAACGGCATCACCTTAAACTGGTAAAGTGGCCGCCCTGGTACTGTAAATGCCGTCTTGTCTCGTGAATGTTCAGCTAGCGGAATTTGCCAGTAGGCGTCTTTCAGGTCAAGTCCTGTAATAAATTTCGTCTCTGATAATCTGCCAAGAAGTCCGTCAATTATAGGGAGTGGATAAGCGTCCTTTTCGGTAACCGAGTTTAACTTACGTGCGTCCAAACAAAGTCGAGTCTTTCCGTTTGCCTTACGTACCACTGTCACAGGAGAACTCCAAGCGCTTTTACTAACCTCGATCACATCCAATTTAAGCATCC